>JAHLSL010000046.1:12225677-12541605 GCA_025920805.1 Petroica traversi | reverse complement strand
GCGGTGGGAGCGGGGCTCGGGCGGTCCGGACGGGGCCAGAGGCGGCCCCGCGGCGGCGGAGATGGAGTTCTCCAGCCGAGCGCGGCAGAAGCATGCGTGGCTGGCTGGAGACCGGCGGGAGCAGTACCCTCACAGCCTGCAGTTTTACCTGGAGCCCCCCACGGAATGCATCTCCCTGGTGGAGTTTGAGAGCTTGGCCATCGACCGCCTGAAGCGTGAGTAGCGTCTCTCCTTCCCTCTTTCTCTTCTCCTTCCGCCCGTCCCTTCTCTCCCTCGGTGCTTTGAGCTCTTCCTGCCGTGGCTGTGTGTGTTCCTGGCGGGCCTGGGTGCTCGGTTCGCCCCACACGAACGGGAGCTGCGCTGGCTGCCCGTGCTGCCCTGAGCTCCCGGTAAAGGAAAACGCGCTGCTTTGGGCGTTCCGGAGAGCTGAGAGATTTCACAGTGAGCGTTTATTGCAGCGGCCGGGACTGTGTTGTTTTGGTTTACGCCGGGGGGTTTATGAGCACGTTTCACTTTGTGTGGATGTTGTGACATATTTGATGTCTCAGTGCTGGCAGCCAGAGGTTCCCCTGAAGTCCTGAAAACTGCTGGATCCAAGTTTCCATTAGAGTTGAAACTGATGTTCTGAGACTGATCCATCAGAGTTAGCTGTCTCCCTTTTCTTGTTGACAGTATGCATCCCAGAATTGGGCCAGCTCTTCAGTACTCTCTTCAGGATACATTTTATCCTCCATATTTCTCATCCTTTTGCTCCTTATACCACTAAAAGTATTTCCTGTGGCCTCACCCCAATTTGTACCTTTCCCAAGTTGTCTAAATCGATACATTTAGGTCGATTTCAGCTTGTTGTCACTAACAAAGACCTTTTCTTTTTTTTGCCCAGTGCTCAAAGTAGTTGAGAATCTTGGTGTGAGCTATGTAAGAAATAGTGATCCATACAAAACTAAGCTGGAGGCTGAGCTCCGGAAGCTGAAGTTTCCCTACAGAGTAAGTAAAGATCGAGACATGGAACTCTCTTGCACTGTATTTTCTTTACACCGTTCAAGAATGATGAATAAAAGTAAAGGTGATGAAATGCTATTTCTAAAACTGCACTTCTGTCGTTCTGTCAGAGGTGCAATTTTTCTTTAAAGGTATACATTTATTTCTGTAGAGTAACCCCCTTCCTCAATAAGTTGGCATTTATTGTCTAAAAGATAACTGTTAATACACTGTTGAACAGTAATGGTAAATTGATTGTGAATTTTCAACCTAGGAGAGATTATTTCAGAGAGATTATTTCTCTGAAATAATAAGAATATATTTTATAGGCTTTGGCTGAAGATGATTATGAGGCAAGAAGAAAAGATCACATCTCTCATTTCATACTACGCCTTGCCTACTGCCAGTCGTAAGTATTTTTGGATTATGCTGTACTTTTATTATCAATTTTAAATGTGTATAGATACTGCAGTGCTTTATTATAGACATTGGAGATACTTTAGAGTTACATGGCTACTAAAGAGAGGTGTTCTTGCTAGGAATCTGATTTCAACTGTGATGAAAAGGGACATGTAGAATCAGAATTAATATCTGGATTTTGGAATAACTAAAAAAATACAAACTTCGTTTTGACAAATCACATAGCATTGATTTGAGTTTCTTGATTTTTTTTTAAATGAAAGCACATCAGTATTAAATGTTTGTCAGGCATTTGCAGTGATTGGTGACATAGTTTAACTTTTGTATATGCTAACTGTTGATAACTGCTCAAAGACCCGACTATTTAAATGGGCTTTTTATTACTGTATAGAGAGCACTGTTTCTGACTAAAAATACCATCTGAGTTTGAGTTTTTGTCTACTACCACTGTTTTTTTGTTATTGCTGTGGCTGGTTGTACTGCAATTTTTTTGCTATGTGAAATTTCAAGCAAAAAGTTGATCCTGTCAAATGCATCCTTTTTGTTTCTCCTGTAGTTTTTGGATGAAGTTAAGAGTTTGTCAATGCTTCATGTCTGCAAGTAGTTTTGTTGTACATTTGCATGAACTCTTTATCCCTTACCACTGCAGTCTTTTTAGAATTAAAACTGGCAGATATGAAGTATGTGCTGTTTTGAAGTGTTAATTTGATTGCACTTAAGGCTGCAATACAGTTAATTTTAATTAAGTGACGGTGGTAGAATGCATATAATGATAACATTATATAGCCTATAATGTGATAGCTGACATGACTGATGTGCTGCTGTGGATATGGATTTGTGAGCAGAAACAGACAGGAAAGGTGAGTAGGAAGGATTGTGGTCTAAGCCAGGATATGGAGCTGGAATGGATGGGGCTTTTCTTTGAACTGGCTTTGGATTCCTGCTGATCAGAGGAGGAAGCAGCAGAGGCCTAAAAGCCTACATCCAGATGGATGAAGCTTCACCATGACTGGCCCTTAGTGGCTTTTAAAATCCCTGAAATCTTCCAGATCATTCATGTCCCATCCTGTTGTCCTTTCAAAAGACATCTGGGCTGTGCTGAAGACAGTTTGTCAATGTGTGTGATCAATGAGCCTGCTAGATCCATGATGCATGTACAATGAGGAGCTGGTTGGGGATGGGGAGATCAATACCAGCCTTCACTGCATAGTGTAGCTGGAAATCCTGTAAGAAGGGAGCAGACTGAACATCAGAATTGCAACCGAAATCCCTTCTGCCCTTCTGTATTCTCCATGTATAATTTGTGATTGTGAATAACAAGTGTAGTATTGCCTTCTTTCCAGTGCCCGTGTTTGTTATATTTTTATAAGCTCCCTGGATCGTACTAGTCCTGCTGATTTTCACAGGACAATATATATGTATTGTAAGTTTACCAAAACCCCCTAAAAGGTAATATCCTCAAGCAGTCTGGGTACTAAAAGGCCCCTGAAAACATAGTCGTTTGTATTAGTGACATTTTGAATAATCAATTTTGTTTAATTCCAAAGTCAAAACTTTGCTTAAAACATTTAGTTATTATTTAGATTATTTAGACTATTACTTCTTTTTGTGGGAGATGAGATGCATTGAGGGTGTTGGTAGTTGATGAAAATTCTGCTCTTGGTGAAGGTAGAATTGTCTGATGGTGAGAAGGTGATCTGAAATTCAAGAGATACCTATTTATTGGTTGGTTTGTGACTTTAGGAAAATGAGTTTGGTTCAAATGTTCAGAAGGCAACCCAAGTGACCTAGCAAAAGCCTGAAGGTTAGGTGGGGGTCCCAGGAGTCAAATTCCTGAGGCTTTTTCCACTGAGCTAAACAGGGAGGAAGGCATCTGTAAATGAGTAAAAAGCTGCCTCAGTGAGAAATAACCAAGCAGGGACTTGGCTAAACATTTGTCTTTGTCAGGGATGGCGTCTTTACCTGCCCTACTTGTCTGTAATGGCTTTAGAATCTCCTGGATTTAATGATGAATGCAGATGCTTACTTTTCCTCTGCAAGCTGTCTTTTTAAAAGAAGATGCTTGTATTTTGTATCAGAAGTTCTTGCTTAGTAAATAAATTGGAGATACTGTTCAAACCCTGTGTTTAGGGAAGTATCTTAAAAATTAGGCTTTAGGCAGGACAGAAGTGAAGGCAGCTTGTTGAAGGTGAACTGCTGTGCAGAAATTCATATAAGCTATTTTGGGCCACAGAATCAACTGGAAAGAGCCTGGCTTTGTAATCTATGGGAAAAACCTCTTTAGAGGGAGGAGGGTAGAGCTCTGGGACACCCTTTACGCAACTTGCAGATGCCATTTTGTGTTCCCATTTATATGTGCTTGCTGTATTTTGATAAAGCAGCTTTTAGTCAGTTTCTACTTGTCCTCTGAAAAGGTGGATTTAGTGCTTACTCATTAAATGGAAAATAGCATTCTAAGAACTGTACCCAGTGTTCTTTATTCTAAGCAACTATTTTGGGGATATATCTATGATCTATAACTGATGTGTTCCCCAAAAGATAAAATTGGGAGGCAAATAGAATGTATTGTACCTCAAGTTTTTATCATACCTAGGTCAGAAAAACAAGCTTGGCACAAATTATTAGGTTAACTGAAGAAAGTTGTTAAGGTAGGTTTGATTGAAAATGTGCACTTAAATAGATGTAACTGCAGACTAGGTTGAATTCAGTTCCTGTGGCAGCTGTGTGTACATGTGTTTACATTTTCCTGTGATAGTGCTTTTTTCAGTTTTTAGTTTGCCAACAGTGCCATCCAGGGGTAAAAGTTTATATTAATTTTTCTTTTCTAGTCTGTATCAATCCTTACTTGTAAATTGGATTGTTTTGATTTGGTTTTCAAATGATCTGAAGTAACCAGCTCCACCATTCTGGTTAGTTAATTTTATAAGGTAGTCATCTCTTGACTTTCCTTCTTCTGCCTTCTGAAATCCAAGACTTTAAAACTTATTCCTGTAAGATAGTGTATGTACAGTCTCAAGAGAGCAGTCTCATCCATACCCTTCTTTCACATCTCTTCTAATATCATTTAGATCCATCAAGACCAGGAAATAGAATAATCTTATTTCATTTACTATCATGCCAGATGTAGATGTAAAGATAATTTTCTTTGCGTGTGGACAGGAGTACATTTTTGCTTTTGTCTACTGCATCTCTCATCATCAGCAAATCAGCTATGAAGAACCTTGAAAGTCACAGGAGCATAATTTTCACTTTACTTTCCTAAGATGGAAGAAATATATTTTGCCTCTTCTCTGACAGCAAAACTCTTTTGTCGAGAAAACTTTCAAACATACTTTTGTGCCTTTAAATTTTTTTTATTTGATTTGTCTGTGTCACATAACAGGGACACGAATTCTATTTCAAACTTAGCAAGGCCTGTTCACTACTCCCTGACATTTTTTTCTGTATGATAAATTAGGCTTGTGTGCTAAAATTGCTGCCTCTTTATGTTGAGTAGCATTTTCTTTTGTGTGTTATCTGTATCCTTGTTCCCCTTGCTGTCTAGTTTTTAAAACTTAAATTCTGAATAATCCCTTGGTTTTGATTGCTTGATAAAGCAGTGGTCTGGCCCATGCCCAGAGTTTTCGTAAGTTAGTGTTTTTTGAACTCTTGAATTAATTGTGGGCTGTGAGCTACTAGTCTTAAATTGAGATTTACAAGCACTTGTATGCCTTTCCTAAAGTACTTCTATGTTCATGCTTCCTAACAAATACACTGATTTTTTTATAGTTGGGGATCTATGAACTGGTTTAAACTGTTGAGTAACATGCACACCAGAAAGTTAAGTGGCAAAAAATGAGGAGATATTCTTAATATCTACACTTCAATGACCAGTAACTCCCTCAGCTTTAGCAGCAGTTTGGTTAGTTATCTAAAGACAGTGACAATGCTTTTCATTTTTAGGCTTGGGGTTTGGATATTAAAAGTGTGAGTTTCTGAATCAGAAATGATGTAAATAATGCCCTCATGATGATGATCCTGTCAGTTTTGAAGTATATGTTGGACCAATACAGTAATGTGAAGTCAGCTTGTCAGCCACTTTGTCAGCTGCAGGAAAAATCCAGATATATGCATTTGTAAGAGATAAAGTAGTATTTTCTTTTTGTGGTAACTTAAGTGGGATCACAGCCTTTGATCTGCTTTCCTGAAGGAAAGGAACAGCAGAGTGGTTGGCCTCCAAAGCAATTATATATAACTGTGTTTGTGGTTTGTTTGGTTTTTATGTGTGTGTGTATGTGGTAGTGTTGCTTGTTTGTTTAGTTCCCCCCATGGAAAGCAAATGCACTATAAATCTTGGAAAATGGAAAAAAAAATGTACATCCCAGGATTTTACTACTGTCCAAGGTGGCCACAGAAGAACTGCTACAGATCAGTCGTTTCCATTTTCAGATTTTCAGATTGCTTCCATTTTAAGTTGCACTGATTATTATTACATCCCAAGCACTGAGACTGTATACAGGATTATATTTTAAAAGCACCTTAACAGCCTTTCTATTTGGCTGTTTTATCTAATAATTACTTTTCTCCAAGCCATATTTCAAGTAGAGGTTTTGCCCACAAAACCTCAAACAACTCTGTTGTGATTCCCACGTTCCATATGGGAAAAGATGGTTAAATATTGTAAAGAGAACATACAAGACTGCAGTATTTCTGTGCTCTGTGAATTCCAGAAGCAGTGACCCACAAGATAGCTCTCAGAGTACAGTTTATCCTGTGGTAGTGAGACTCAGCATCATCTGTGCTCTGTGCTTGCACGTGCAGGGTGGCTTTTGTTACTGGTGCTCTGGTACCTACTTGCAGTATCTTAGTGTGCTGATGCCTGGGAATCTGAGCACTAGGATGTGAAGAGTTACATGGGTACTTAGAGTACCTGGATTGGCTTCAGTGTTGTTTTATTCTGTCTTCTGACTCCTGACCCTCTGTTCCTGTTTGTTCTGCTTGTTCACCTGCAGTTGCTAAACCCCTTTCCTCTTTTTTCGAGAGTTAGATGTTCTATTTGTGTTCCTCATCCAATTTCATTGCCATGTATTTTCCTTTTGCCTGTTCCCAGGCTATTTGTTGCCTAGAACAGAGCGCACTATTGTCATGTTTTCTGAGATGTATGCATATTTCTTCAGCTGGAGATGCACCAAAAGTGAGAATTAAAAGAATAGCCTTCAAAATATATTTGCCTCATCACATTAATTGTGACCTTAATTGTACAGTGAAGAAATACTGTGCCACATTGTAGAAAAAAGCTGTCCTTTAAATAGCAAGGAAGTATGTTATCTACAACTGAATATGTTTATCCAAAACAAGTGAAATGTATTGTCTCTCCACAAGTCTTTTCTGATTGAGTGTGCATTACTGAAGGTTTCCTGCCTTCACTTCCATGCTGCTCAGTTTGTAGGTCCCCTGCCAAAGTCAGAATTACTGTTGTGTTCACTGGGTTTGTGGTCTAGTTTTCAAGCAAAGAAATAATGTATATTCAGAAAATGTATTTTTAAATTTTTTTTTTTTTTGCAGTGAGGATCTCAGGCGTTGGTTTCTTCAACAAGAAATGGATCTCTTCCGCTATCGCTTCAAAGAACTATCTGAAGGTTTAATGCAGAAATTCCTGCAACATGTTAACTTATCATTTGAAGCTGTAAGTATGTTACTTTTTGTATTTATGTTGCACATGCCTGTTTTTCAAAAATTCTCATTAAGACAGTTTAGCAATCATGTTTAAAAAAATAGAAAGTGCAGTTACAGTTTTAAAAAAACCCAACCACACAACTTCTGAACCTGAAGAAAGAGGGCATGAAGATTTAGTGATAAAATTTTGTGCTACAACAAGAGAAGCCCGATTTGTTTCGTTCTCTAAATGCAACTAAAAAAATGTGTAATTACACTGGTAAGTTAACAAGACTTACAAAAGCTGATAGGTTTTTTTTTAATCAAGATTCGGGTAGATTAGATTATGGTTCACAGAATGGTGTAGTTTGGAAGGGACCTTAAATATCATCTAGTTCCTACTCCCTGCCATACGTAGGGACACTTTCCAGCAGATGAGGTTGCTCAGAGCCCCATCCAATGTCACCTTGAACACTTCCAGCAATGGGACATCCACAACTCCTCTGGGCAGCCTGTTCTAGTGCCTCACTGCCCTCTCAGTGAAGAATTGTTTCTAATCTAAACCTGCTTTGCTTCAGTTTGAAGCCATTCCCCCTTGTCCTCCCACCACATGGCTCTTGTGAAAACTCCATCCAACTCTTGTAGGCTACCTTCAAGTACTGGAGGCCACAATTAGGTCACCCCAAAGCCTTTTCTTTCCCAGGCTGAACAGCCCCAATTCTCCCAGCCTTTTCTAATACAAGAGGTGTTCTATCCCTCTGATAATCTTGGTGGCCTTCCTCTGGACTCATTCCAGCAGGTCCCTGTCTTCCTGTGCTGGGAGCCCAGGGCTGGATGCAGCACTGCAGGTGGGGTCTCACCAGAGCCAGAGTAGAGGAGCAGAATCACAGAACCACAGAACTGTTAGGGTTGGAAGGGACCTCCAGAGATCATCCAGTCCAGTCACCCTGCCAAGGCAGGGTCACCTAGAGCAGGTTACGTAGGAACACGTCCAGGTGAGTTTTGTGTGTCTCCAGAGAGGGAGACTCCACAATCTCCCTGGGCAGCCTGCTCCAGTGCTCTGCAACCCTCAACATAAAGAAGTTCTTACTCATGTTCAGTCAAAACTTCCTGTATTTTAGTTTATGGCCATCAATCCCATCCCTCACCCTGCTGGCCAGTCTGCTTTGGATGCCACTCAGGATACAGTTGTATTTCTGGGCTGTGCATGCTGTAAATGCTCTTATTCCACAGTTTTTTTCTCATTATAACTTAGATTCAAACCTTTTCCCCTTTTAACTTAAACTCATTCTATTTCTTTTGACAACTGATGAAAAACCTTAAAAATGCAAAATCTGTTTAGACAAACAACTTTTGGTGTTTTTGGTATTCTTGGTGTTTTAGGGATATTACAAAACAGTTCCTGCTGTTATATACTGCTTTGTTTGTCTGAGTGGATTAAAGGAAAATGTCTATTGCAGTGTCTGCATTAATGATTTTAACAATATTTCACACTGCAGCTATGAACTGTTTTGTTAGGAATCTCCAACTTTGCCTGCAGCTCTCATTGTAAACTTGAGTTAATAAAAATTAATGTGTAATCATCACTCCACTGAAAAAGCATTTCTCTTAAAATACTGCTTATTAGAAGAACTAAAATATTCTAAGATGTGTGGCTAATGTACATTTTAGGTTGCTAGATTGAAATATCTGCTATCAGTGCATCTTGGTAAAATAGGATTTGTGCAGTGTTAAGAGTACCAGAGACTTTCCTGTGTCTTTGAGAGACTATTAGAAATGCCGTTCTCTGGTTCAACAGACCTTTCAGTGAAAGGTGTGCTTGTGGAGCTGTATTTTTGTTGCTTATTCTCCAGCCTCATATTCTTCTGTCACAGTTTCAGCATTCGGGCTTGGAAGAATAAATTAATGTTTGCTGGAAATAGCTAGGAGTATGGCTTGATTCTGTGCTACTGAATGTGCCTTCAATATGTCAAAATGATTAAGAAGGTATTACTTTCTTACTCCTGTTGAGGCAACAAAGCATGATTACATTGAAAATCTTTCCCTGCTTCTGCTTTCACTCCCTGCTTCCTGTTCTTGTGGGAATTTAGACAAAACTAATCCTTCCTTGCACTATCATGTATAAAACATTTGAGTATTACTATTGAATTCCATATCTATTTGAAACATGTCTAAATGCTATGGAGAGGCCACTACAAAAGTAAGGCCATTCTAAAAGCAGTATTCTTTTTTCTCAATGTTCTATTTGTAAAAGGAAACATTCCCTTTGAAAAGGAGATTAGGATGAAGTATTCTCTTCATGCTTCCCTGATAGAAGTTACACAATTTTCATGCCTTACTGTGGCATGAAGCAAGATACAAATCAAACTTTGTGCACTACCTATTAGAAAAAGAGAAGTGAGTTCTGATGTTGCAATCCTTTTTCTGTATGGGTAAATGGATAGAAATTTTATTACAGAACTTTTAATTGCTTATGATGCACTAAGAAACTTTTAGTTAAATTTCTTTAAAGAGAAATCAGGTGCCTTGCATTTTCTAGATAATGGTTCTGGTTTCAGAACTGTAATCTGAGAAAGCCCAGAGCAGCTAAAGCTTGACCTTGGTGTAGTCTGGCATAGCAATGTTGGCAATTCTTCACATTTTTAAGATCTTTGAATACTTAATAAAAAGATCTCATTTAGCAAATTTTGGAAAGAATGAAGTTGTTAACAACTAGAAGAAAAAAATATACCATATTTCAAAAACTTCTATTTATATGTTGATCAGCTGTAGAGAGTTTGATATGATAGTAGTTCTCATCTCATGGTTAAAGAAACTTTTAATCAAAGAGCAAAAGCTTTCTAGAATTAAAAATAGAAATGGAATTTAAGGAAAACTAAAGTTTTAATTTTTTAATAGGACTTCTTATGTCTAGTGGCTGATATTTGTATTGTTAATGAGCAAAATCTGTGGCACAGTGCTTATTGAAGTTAGTAGATGTGTGGTCTGGGGAGTTCTACCTGATTATAAGGATGCCCTTCACTTGAAAAAGGAAGGCTATAAACTTCACAATGCTCCAGCTAAACATGATAACTTCAGTATGATGGCTATGTTTGAACATGCATAGGATTATTACAAAACATTTAAAATATTTACAATGTTATATGCCTCTCTACATTTAGTGTAAATCATGGAAATTTGAAGTTTAGATAAGTTCTTTCTTGGAAAGTTTTTACAAAGCTGGCACTGGATTGGGTTAGTCCATCTCTACTATTCTGTAATAAGCCTCTGGGTTTCTTGGAAAAACAAAAGAATCTTGATTTGAGTTTGTATTTGAGATACTTTTTTTAACTACTAACATGTAGATTGCATTTGAATCACTTGTAGGAATAGCTTTGGCCAGTCTTCTCTGACAGGTGTGGAGGCTGCCTGGACTGGTGCTGCCCAGCCTAGTGGAACATTGCTTTGGTGCTCAAAATTTTACAGTACTCTGAAATATTATTGTTTATACCTACCAATTTATTCCATCATGAATCAAATGTTGAGAAAGGAAAAAGGTAAAGGAAAGCAAGAATAAATCTCTGCTTTAAGAATACATTGCCTTGTTACATTGATTGGTCCTATCACAGCAAAAGGAGAATAATGGAATGGTTCTGAAGGGATTTCAGAATGTTTTTCTGTACTTTAGGTATTAAAAAAAAAAAAGGGAAGTGGTTTTTAAGGGACAGTACTCCCATCATCCAGATAAATACAGAAGCATTTTATGTATGACATGTAATTTTCAGCACTCAAGGCTTATTAAATAATCTGTGTGCAAAGCCAGTCACGTAGGGAGCATCGGAAATCCTTAGCAGCACTCAAGAGGAGTAAATGCTGACATTTAAGGTGACAGAGCTTATCAAAGAGAATATGCAAACACAGGTGTGCAGTTGAGATTTGCATCAATTTAGGAGATTAAAGTATTAAAATCTTACTGTAAATGCATAATTGCATCAATAGTGCCTGACAGTTTCTGGCAGTAAAAGGCACTAACAGATTTAAAGATATTTAAAGGGAAATTTGTGAATATTTTATATACTATAGTCATTGAAGAAAATATTTTAATCTCAAAGTAAGTTGTTCAGGATATGAAGGAATTATATAAAATAAAAGGTTATATAGGTAAGTGATATTTGGGCTTCTACTATGAAGTTTTTCGTGACATGGTCAGAAATATTGCCTTTGAAGCCCTCAATCTTTGTTTCAGCCTTTTGTCTGCTTTGCCTTGCATACTTTTAACTCTCCAAGACCTGCCACTTGTTCTGAGACATCAAAAGAAAGATTTTTCCTTTTAGCATCTGCAGCTGTACATCTGTGATACATCTTGTGTTGATGTGGAAGATGTAATGATCTTCTGTGTCCTTTCCACTTGGTTCTTGTGTAAACTTGCCACAAAATCTGTTCACCTTAATCAGTCACACTTTGTCTCTTCCTGGCAATGGTCTTAGGGTCTCTTCTGTTCAGGTGATCTGTGGTTGCTTTCAAGGTGCAGTGGGTGGGGTATTTTTTTGTTTTGTTTTGTTTTTTTCCTTCAGCACTTTCAACAGCATTTTGAAGATGGCAGTAGTTTCATTTGCCTTGTCTGTGAAAATGTCACAGCTTTTCTTGCAAAGTTCTCTCCATCTGTATATTCAAGTCTCACAGTGTTGGCCATCATTCTGCTGCTTTACTTTACTTTTAACTTCTTTAAACTAATGTCAAACCAAACCCAGCGTATTTCTTCCTGTTCTGCCCACTCATTGAAAATTAAATGGCTTTTTTTCCTGTTCCTGTTTGTTTGTTTCTTTTTTCCTTCTCTTTGTATTTGCCTTCTATCTGTTATTATGCTTTCTTGTTTTTCTTTAAACCTTTCTTTGTGTGGTGTTTTGTAATTTCTGTGAGTGTCCTTTGCCATTTTTACAGCTTTCAATTTTAGTTTGGATTTTCTTCTCAGATCCCATTCTCAAGAGCTCTTGCAGTGCCCCCAGCCCTGTGGCATTTCAATATGTGATCTGCTCTTGTTTTAATATACAGGTTAGGAACTGAAGTATTAAATTTTAGTTTGATTATGGAACTTGGCTTTACACATCCTTCTATTTTGAGTTCAGTTCTTCCAACCATGGCTTTTCCAATGGGTTTTGAACCCAGGTTATAGAAGATTCAGTGAAACTGTTTGGTCATTTGCATGTGAAAGTGTCTTTTGGTGACTTCAAGGGCGTTGGACTCAATATGACACCTGCTTTTTTCTGTGCCCCTGAGGTCTGCTGCACTGTGATAAAATCCATGAAATCGGCTTAACACAGCTGGGGTTTTTTGACGGTCACAAGTGGGTTGCTGCTTGTCTCATGTTTTTTCCTAAATAGTATTGGATGCTTTGATTTGTTGCTGTACCTTTCCAGGAATTTAATTTACGTACTGGAATATGGAGTGGAGTAGAATGCAAAATTTAATTCTGAATTTAGTTTTTGGTGCTATTCTAGTCATCATTTTGACTTTTCTGGTTTCTTTATCTTCAGGCTGTTTGTAACTCTTCGTTGCTTCCAGAAGAAATGAAAATTGATAGTTATTATCCTGTCTTAATCTGTGGTGTGAGGATGTTGTATAATTTGGTTTATATTTCCTGCAATGCTTCTGTTCACTATTATCTTTCTGCACTGTGCAAAAGAAATAAACTTCTAAGTGTAGTGTATTTCATCTCGAATACATCTGTGTTGCTGTTTCCTCTCCACAGAGCAGAAAAAAAGAAGTTTAAATTGAACTTTCTTACCTATGAATAGCCTCTTGAAATTTAAAAAATGTTGTGACCTTTTAAATAACTTCTAGTTTTGATGCCTTATTTTTTTAGGTAACAGCCAGTTATCGCAGGTCAGATGTCCTAATTTTTAGATGCTGTTATAAAGCATATTGTTTTAATAAATGCTTTGAATCATAGCAATGGGGAAGGAATGGCAGATGGGAATAGTCAGTTGGGGGAGCTAAAGGTCTTCAGTGCATCTGCAGGCATTTGAGAGGAAGGAGTAAGATCTGCAAAATAAAATAGAAAGAGCAAAATGTATTAACGATGAAATTTTTTTCCACAGGAGCTCTTTGATGATGCAGTTGAAGTGCTTTTTTAGCTGCTTTAGATAGTAGAAATTAAACTTCTTTAATTTCCATTTTTATGATCAGAGTTAGTCCTATGAGAGACCTTCTGATATCAATCAACATTATGCTTTCTTCAAAAACATTTATCTTGGTAGGGGGGCAGTTGTATAAATATTTGAAGTTCAGCTTCTTGAAAAAAACACATTATGACTGCCTTTATTTTGTACAGAATATCCTAAAGTCAGATGTGCATTAATGAGAAGGGGGACTAGTTTGTGTCCCTATTAAAATCAGATACATTTGAAAGAATACTCAGTATCATGTCTAACCACTAAAGGGCTGTGACTGTAACTACCCATTTTGGAACAGGTGTTTAAACCAGAATGTTTGTCTGATAGGGTTTATAGCTTTTCATTTCAGGGGCATCACATAATACTTGTGCATTTCCCAAACAGGATGGGAAAGATGCTTAAAAGCATTTGTCTGGAGTCTATATTACTTATGCCAGCGAAGACAATAACTATGCAAGTAGGCTATGGTTTGCATTTGCTAAGGAAATGGTTCTAAACTGTATCTTACTTTTCCAGGACTTAAAATCTTGTGCTTGTCCCTTTGCTTGAAAAACAGTGATGCTTACCTTGCAAGGTGACAGCAATGGTCTTAAGTGATGCATGCCTAAGTGGGAAATGTGCCTTACTGCCAAAAATGTGTATTTTGTCATTTAACTCCATGCTTAGAGTCATAACAGAAACAAAATCTATGTGGAAAGGTTTAGGAGTAGTGTGGCTTTTTAAGTGCTAAGGTTGGTTAAATAAGACTGTGAAAGGTGTACTATTAGTGCTTTAAAAACCTAGTAAGTTATTCTTATCCAAAAATAATTGGGTTGATTGGCAAACAGCCTGGGTATTATAGTGAGCTAACATTTTGAAGGATGGGTAGATGGGCTGAAATTTGGTTTAAGCATTAAAGCTTAAAATAAGTGGTAATATTCTCTCACACTTTTAAAATAAAGCTTGATTTTTTTTGTTGTTGGTTTTTTGTGAGCTGTCAGGATTTATGGGGGGCTCTTTATTTAGTCTTTTCTTGAGTAAGCTTCCTTGAGCTGTAAGCATTACTTTGTTATTAGTTATGGAGAAAACTGGTGCATTTTGCTGCAGTAATTCTAGTTGCATGTATTTATTTGCGCATATGGTGTTGGTGATATTCTGTGAAATTGTAGAATTGAGTAATAGATGTGATTAAAGAATATATAGCTACTGGGGATGTCCTTTTTCACCTTCATAAACATAATGAACAACAGTTTGTAAATGGTGCAAAATGCTAATTAAAAGTTTTAATTTGGCAATCATCTCAGTTTGATTAGAAGCAGATGTTATTATCTGCAGAAATCAAAACAGACCCTTAGAAGGTCTTTTTTATTGCTTAAAATTGACTTGTGGAAGTAAAGTCAAACTACACCACAAAATGTACAGTTCCTTATGCCCCTTTAGAGCACTGGGGCACTGTGATCCTTACTAAATGGCTTTGTGTACTTCAACATTTGAGTTAAACAGGAACTTTGCAGTCCACTCTAAGGCTGAATCCTTCAGTAATAGGTACTGTGCATTAAGTACATTCTCTAACTGCTTTGAATAAGTTATATGCATTGAAATAGAAGTTACAGAAAAGGCTGCAATAGAGATACAATGAATAAAAACATTCTTCCTCTTAATCTAGCTGAAAGCAGCTAGACAACACTTGGAATACAGTTTGAATCCTGAGACAGATGTGCTGCTATAACTCTGGATTTCTGAAGTAAAACTGAAATGGCAGCTGTGCCAAAAATGTAGTGAAAAGTAGGATGTTTTACACCAGGCTCTTCAGCTTAAGGTGAAAGTGGGAGGGGAACCCACACTACTTATGTAATAATGTGCTCTAGCACTCAGTTGACCAGGTCATACTTGACTGCCATTTATCAAAAGGCTTGAAAAAGGTGAAAAAATAGCAAATTCTAACCTCATCCTTGCAGATTTTCAGTTCTTAGCAGTCGGTAACTTTTGGTTCTTGGAAGAAACTTGGTACAAGAACTTGTACAAGAAGAAAATATATTCTTTGAATAATCAAGGTGTTATTTTGTAGTGGTTGAAGTTAATAATGTTTGTAAAATGAATTTATTTTTTATGTGGCAGTGAATGCAGTAGCTTTGGAGATGTTTCTATTGTTCCTTAATACAGCAGCATAAAAGCTGATAGGATGGTTTCTTCAGGACATAAGTGCTCTGCAAGTAGAATTTACTAGCTGCTGTTCTGGACAGGAGCTTCAGGAGATGGTCTGCCAACTTTGAACCACTCTTCCCTGCTAATCCTGTGATTGAATCTAGAGAAACATTGTTAACGAGTTGCTTTTTAATTGTGCCTGCTGTTACTGTCCTGGTTTGTAAATGAAAGAAAACTAGATGTGTGTATCAGAAGGGTCTTCTGTTAGCTCTTCAGTCAGGTGTGACTCTAACATGTATGTGGCAGTATTTCTAGGTAATTCTGTAATTCTTTTGTTCAGCTTTCCTTTTAATGGATATAGGGAAATGTTTGTCGGGAATGTAGGAGACTGAACCTGTGTCACTGAGTTTCTCTGTGATTATGAATTAGTTGCATACTGAGGCAGATCTTAAAATGTTCTTTCTGTGCCCACTCTTAACTCTGAAAAAAAGCCCAAACAATGTTTCAATTGATGGATTAGAGTAGATAATAATTTCAAGTGCTGCCCTTTATATTTTAGCCAGCAAGTTGAACTTGAGCTAAAATAAAAAGTTGTAGTACTTTGGAAGATACAATTTTCTTGTTAATTAATTTGTGCTTGGCCAAAATCAGGTTTATGAGTGATTTACAAACCTCTGCAATCTTTTCTTTAAGGCTCTTCATCCTTCTAATTGAGAGGAGAGCTGGGAATAATGTCCTTTGCTAATCAAGCTAGTATTCATTAACTGGTTGATTACACTTTAAATTTATATTCTCAAATTTAATGGTATCTAGATTACTACTTTGATATTCTAGAGCTAGCTTAGTTTGTCGTGTGATATGTGGCAATAGAGAAGGCTGATTAGGAAATGGTTGTTTTTTATGCTTCATGCCTAAAGTTGCAATTTAGCAAAGTGTAGATTGACACCACCTGTTTTTGGGAAGGGTGTTGTTCCACTTGAGTACCAGGTGCTCTGTGACTGAAAGCAAATTTTAGGAAGTTCCCTTTCTAAGGACACAGGTGACATGTGCACATAAATACCTGAAGCTGAGTCTTGGAAAAGGAAAGGACTTGTGAATGGAGTTCTTGTTCCTTACTTGGAGACTTAGAAACAGTACAGCTAAGTAGTTGCACTTGTATAGCAGTATAATGTGTGCATGCATCTTTATCTCTTCATTAAAACACCGTAGGGATCTCAGATTTATTTTGAAGTTTTTGGACTACCTCACTGACTGTGTTTGTTTAACCAATCCCTGCATATTAAATTATTCATATTTTAATCTAAATTTATGTGTCTTTGTGTTTCCAGGACAGTTCTGTGATTAAAAGTCAATGAATAAACTGCACTTAGAAAGCAAGAAAACTAGAAATAATGCAGCTTGTCCTGAGTGCCTGCTTCTTTCCCTTCCTCTCTTTTTCTATCTTTATTTTTCCTAAGTCTCAGAAGCTTGTGATGAATTGTTGAATTGTTTCAAGCTGTGCTACCTGACCCATGTCACTGAAAAGGGAACATCCTTTTCCTGGTGTTCTTTGCTTGTGCAAAGTCTGACACAGTGATAAGCAGCTCACTAACTGGCTACAAATGATCAAGGCAAAAGTAGTGAATTGGTTTCTGTGAGGTGAGTTTAATCACTCCATGTGTAAGGTCAGATGATCACCTGGTGAGATGCTCAGAAGAATTCCATATTTTGTTGTTGTTTTTTTTTTAATATTTTAGGCAACACAGTATTTTGTCTTGTGAAGATCACCAAGTTCTGTCAGAAGTTAAGCAGCCTGTTTATCTTTCCAGACTCGATTAGAATACTAAAAGTTATATTTAATTGTTTCTAATTTTTTAATGATTACTGGAATGTGTTTTTGCAGGTGCTATTTTAGGATGAAATTATTAAATATTCAAACTGCAGTGTTCTTATTTAAATAATTAAAAACACCAAAAACGACAGTAAAAAGAAGCTTTTCTAGCTTCTGTGAACCAAGAAGAATTGGGATACATGTTTCATGATGCTCTGGATGCAGTGATACAGGCATGGCCTAACTGAAAGCTGGAGTCTGACTTCAGACTATGAGAAGTGTATTTCTTTGTATTACATCTTCATTCAATTTTTGTGAAAATGATGAAATCATTAATGCCAGTGGAAGGTTATTTTTCATGTTCCAGTCTTTAGGGAAGCCAGTTTTGGTTTTGAATGCATTATGGAGTAATTTCCCAGCTTTAGTTAGGAGCTAGGATTATCCTTGTTACTTCCTCTTTCTCTCCATTAGCTAGAAACACGAAGGCAGCGTGAATTAGGTGAAAAGGCAAGGAACAAAGGTACTTGAGCCTATAAGAAGTAAATTATTTTACAGCTTTATGCATATTAATTATTTATATAATAAATAGTGCTTTGCAATAATATTTGTGTTTGTTTAAAAAGTGTAATTTCTGATAAAATTGTATTTTTGATCACACTGTCCAAAGTCTTATCTAAATCTTTAGTCATGGCCCATTAACCTGTTTTTTGTGAGGATTCATCAGGATCACTTTTATCCCTACAATGTTAAATTGTTCCCTAGTGACATGCAAGAAAATCCAAAATGACTGTTACTACATCTGTACAAAATTGATATGGTCAAATTAATAATAAAAAAGGATGCAGACAGCTTGGGAAGTTTGGAATAAATCTCCCTTGAAATAAAGTAGAGTACTGAAAAAATGGCTTTGTTGATGAAATTGAGCTGATTTGTTTTGAAAGAACAAAAAAAGGAACCCTTGCCTTTTCTTCTTCTTGTTCTCCTCCCAGTATTGCTGGCCTGTCTGTAAAACAGTTTCTGGACTGCTTTAATAGCTCTGCGAAAAAACCCCACTCTGTCCTTGGCTTGGTTAGAGTTATTCTTACTTAGACAAGAAATAGATTATCTGGAAGGAATAGTGGAGTTTTGGTACCTCTGCGTGAAATTTGTATATAGTTTCAGTGTGTCATGTTTGAAAAGCAGGAATTTTTCAAAGTCGAACAAGAATAAGATTGTTAATGACAATATTTCATAGAAAGTATTTTCTCATTTCATTTACAGAAACACGTTTAATTGTTTCGATACAGCTGCTTTGTTAAAGAAGAATGCTTTCTTTACAGGCTGCTGAGCTTTACATTTTTACATGCAGAAATACAATGCTGTTGTGTATTTCTTCTTTCTTCAATGCTACATTCTTCTGCCTTGCTGGCATCTTTATATTTTTTTATAGTAGTATTTTTTAAAGTATTTTTAATAGTTTTTTTTAAAAGCAGGTTTTCCTGGACGAGTACTACAGATTACATCGAGATGTGGACAGGGTAAACATAAGCCTTCTCAACATTGCTGCCTTGCTATTTTGTATGCATATATCAAATCCCTGTTTTTCACTAAGCTACTCTTCCAAGTTTGAAATTAAAGGGTCCTTCCTGTGACTTCCAAGAAAAGGGTTTTGTTTCATTTTCTTGGGTTTTCCAATTGAGAAGGAAAAAAGTTTTGTTTAAATGCCCGTTGAACTGCATATCAGTGTTGGTCAACAAATTAGATATTCTGCCCCATTCAGAGAAGAAAATTGCTTAAGCACATCCCTTGCCATGGAGAGGAAAGACACTGGATAACTCTGTCTTGCATTTGGAGTCTGTGCATCTGTTGCATGAGATGGCCTGGGCTTGCTTCCTGACTAGCCTCTAAAAATTACCTGGACTGCAACCTTATATCAGCTCACTGTAGGTATTGGAGCACACATCCAGTTTATGGAGAGCACTGGCACACCACATGTTCTGCTTTGGTGACACGTCTGTCCATCTGCCTTTTGAGAAGGTGTTCTGCATTCCTTAGCATTTTAATTCCTTTCTGTAAGGGACTACTCCCATTATACTTCATCAAGAACATGCTATGCAAATGTGTGCAGTTTTGGGTGCCACAATATAAAAAAGATTTGGAGTTATTAGAGAGTGTCCAAAGAAGGAACCATGAGGATGGTGAAAGGTCTGGAGGGGAAGCCATATGAGGAGCAGCTGAGGTCACTTGGTCTGTTCAGCCTGAGGAGACTGAGGGGAGACCTCACTGCAGTTACAGCTTCTTGTGAGGGGAACAGGAGGGGCAGGCACTGATCTCTGCTCTGTGGTGACAGTGACAGGACCTGAGGGAATGGCCTGAATCTGTAACGGGGATTTAGGTTGGACATTAGAAAAAGGTCCTTTACCCAGAGGGTGCCCACCAAGGGCCAGGAAGTGGATTTTATGATCCTGATGGGTCCCTTCCAGTTGAGCATATTCTACGATTCTGTGCTGTGTAGTTATGCATATGCATTATTTTTTTATTAGGAAATGTAACACTGTGATTTTAAAGTACTTCAAGTTGTTAAATTAGAGCAATGCTGCTTTACTTGTTTAAAGAACTGCAAAAGCACTAACACTTAGAGGACAATAAAGATACCATTATACTCGCTCCTTAGAGAAAGTTACATTCCTGAATGTAAGATTAGATATAATTTTGTTAAGTCTGTATTTAAAAATAAGCTGAAACCTTTTTTTTGTTAAAAATCTGACAAAAGTTGTTTAAGTCCTTACTGACTGCTATTTATTCATCTTGCTTTGTTTTAGTGCATATCTAGAGACAAGCAAAGATTGTCACAGGTTTTATTTTAGAGAAAGTGATTTTTTAAAAGTGTGTTCTTGTTAATGTGTAAAATTATTGTAGTTTGAAATTTGCCCTTCTGCTTCAGAGGGAAGGTTGCTTAACACTATTGACCACTAGTGTTTTGCTGGTTTCTGCTTAATTAATTATTAGGGGTCACTTGATGAATATGTAATTGTTTTTCTCTTTTCAATGGAACTGATTATATTACAGGTTAAGTAATATTTTAGTGATGCTAATAAAATAAAAAAGCCTTATCCTAAAGTATTTCAACAGTTTTAAAACAAATTCTTAATTTTAGATTGGTGAAGACCTGAAAAATGAATTGGCTAATGAGCTGAGTGCATCAACCCCTGGCTTCAATCTGACTAAAGTAAAAGAACAAATGTTCTATAAGGTAAGTAAAAATTGCTGAGCCCCACAGATCTGCGTTCATTCTCTCCCAGTTACATGCAAAGTTACTAATTTTAGGTTTTCCTAGTAGTCACAGTAAATTCAAGTATCTGAAAGATAGTGATGAGAGTTCCTCTACTTCATGTGAGTATAAGAGTGGAGGGAGGGACTGGGAAAATGAAGGAATCTTTGAACTACTAATAATGTCTTTTGTCCTCTTCTACCATCCCTTATTTTGCCACAAAAATGATCTTAAGTTTTAATATTTCCCAGACAAATTACTTAATTTACTTGGCTGTCAAATTGGTCAGGATGGAGACATTCTCAAACACTATTGCTCAGACTAGGTTTGGTATGATTGTATTAGTCAGAAATTCATTTTGCAAGAGAGCAGTGGGAGAGGAAAGAATTTCTAATGTGACCCACTGATTCTTTGGGATAAAGTTGTTTGGGTTCCAGATCTATTTGCAAAATTTCTTGTATGTAGCTTACATGAATCAAACATTTCAGGACATCTGGAACAGAAATCCATTTTCAAATATCAAATCAGAAAGTGTTGCAAAGCTTCATAATTGGGTCAATACTTGTACTCACAAACTTTGAAGTAGCTTATTTTGCCTAGTTGCATGACTTTCTGTAAGCAAGCAATATTTTCCCAGCAAAATAATGACCAGCTATTCCTAAGTTGAGATTTAATTTCACAATCTTTGAGTTTTGTCTGGAGACAGTGTTAAAAGACACAATGACTTAAAGCTTTACTGGTGCATCTTGAGTCTTAGAGCTGTAAACACTGTTATTACATTGTTTTGCTATTCCACAATATGGGCTTTTCTTCTTTCTCAGGTTGGACTTGCAGATGCTGTGGATTTATTTAGAGCCAGAAGAGTATTTATTAAAGATGGCTTTGCCTATGTGCCATTTAAGGACATTGATATGATTGTTTTGAATCACTATAGAACAAAATTGTCTAAAGCGCTGGCGGTAAGTCAGATAAAGTCTGATTTTTACAACTCTTATATTGTTTGGTGACACTTTTGGACAATAGCCTTTTTGGTTTTTAAATTTATATACTTCCATCTGAAGAATACCAGAAACCTTACTACAAGTACTGGCTACACTAAAAATGGTTCACTGTGAGCTGAGTGTTCATTAATTTCAAATGAGGTGCATTCTAAATAAATTTGTGCTAGAGGATTTAAGAAATTGTTTCTCACAGAGATAGTAACACGCCTTTTCATTCAGCAAGTAAAATAGTTGTGGGTTTTCTCTATGTTCAGTTGGTAAGAACTGAGATTAGCTCACTTGGTTAGAGCATGGTGCTAATAATGCCAAACTCATGAGTTCAATCCCTGTACAGGTCACTCACTTAAGAGCTGGACTTGATGGTCCTTGTGGTTCCCTTTTAACACAGAATACTCTGTGAACTCAAATGAGGATAAGCCAGAATATATCAGGCAAAGGAGGAGTTTTTGTTGTGTGAATATTTGAGGTATGACATCTGGTTAGGACATCTGTGGCAAACATTGTATGTGAATGCCCTTCTGTTAGTCATTCAGTGATCAATTCAGAAATTTCTTATTTTACAGAATGTGACTACTGACAGGGTTTGAAAGTGGGTGATCATGTCTAATGCACAAAATTTTAGTCCTAGAAAATGCAGCATTGAATAACATGAAGGCAGTTTGGATTGTTTTTTAAGAATTTTTTCAAAGGCTTATATTGTTATGTCACATTAATACCAAAGTTGACCATGAACATTTAGTGAACAAACAAGTAAGTAAAAATGCATTCCTTTAACAAATTAGAAAATTAGCATACTGGAATCCTGTAAATTTTTGATAGAAGTGGAGTCTGTGGTATTATTTAATATATAATGAATATTGTGATAGTCTTATGTGTACATTTTCATTAGAACTTTTTAATACAACTGCAGCTAGAGTTGTCTTTGAGTTGATGCATAATGTTCTTAATGAAAGCAGATAACACTTGTGTGGGATTTAAAAAAAGATAATGTATTCTACAGGAATGTGGCTAAATGTACATCTATTCAAAATACTTTTGAGAACCTTTGTGGACTTGTGAAATTTACATTTCGTGTGAATAGCTGAAAAGTCTGAAAAATGGAAGAACTCCATGAGTAGGCCCTGACTTAGTTCAAGCAGAAATCTGAGAACACACATGCTATCTTACATATGACTCATTTCACCTAGATTACTTTCTTAAGGCCAAGAGCTGCTTTATAGGAAATAAGTACTTCTTTACGTTATAGTGTAGTCATGGTTTAGAAGTTTGATCATTCACGACCTAGGAAAACTATCTGCTACAGAACTGCAGTATTTTAACTTATTGTGGTGCTTCGGGTTTGCATTACTCTTTAATATATAAGCTTTGTTTATTAAAGTTTGCCATGTTTTCTAGGTAAGGAATAAAAGATCAGTGATTTCTGTCGTATTCCTAAGTTCCTAAGTGAACTTGGGGTGTTTTGATTACTAATTTAGTTTGAGAAACTATTTAGTATTTACTAAACTGTTTCAGCTAATTTTAGCCCACACAGGGCACTGCTGAGAGATCCTAGGGATTTTATTAATTTGAGTCTTTGAAGAATGGAGGCCAAAGTTCCATCCTGTTTTACAGAGGTCAGTCTAATGTTAACTCTCTGGCATCAGAGGCTTAACTGAAGTAATTGGTAGCTGGATACTTAGTGTAGTTTTCACTGGAACAAAACTATTAACATCAATTGCATTTCAGTGAACCTGTTAGAATAAACTTTTAAAGGAAGGGTTGTGTACATATAAAGAAATCCAGAGGATAATCTTAACAATTTTCCTCAGCCATATCTGGACTGAAGAAGCAGAAGTTGTGACAATAGCACAATTCAAGTACTGTTTGTGAAAAGTAGTTGTTGAAATACTATTTGATCTAGGCCCAAGTCCTGCAAGCACAGCTGGTTTAGCTGTACCTTTGTGGACGTGGTACAGCTTTTTTTTGTGTCTGCTGCAAAGGAGAAATCAGCCAAGAGAAATGTGCTTCATTTCAGGTGTTCTGGTGATACAGAGGTCATAACTTGGCACAGAAATTGTGCATCATGGCCAGACCTAATTAAGGAGTAATAAAGCCTTGAAAATCATCACCTGTTTTGTTACTTAATTTGTCTCTTAATGAATACATTTGATAACATTACCATTTTGATAAGCATTACTTGTTTGTTCTTCTGGGAGTGTGTTTTAGTAGTTTTGCAGCATCTGGGTGTTTACACTTTGTGCTCTTTGTTCTCAGCACTTTCTAGTGGACAATCCTTGTATTAGAATTTGGGAATTAAAGACTGTAATGGTGTGATAATCTGAGTTTGGCCTGAATGCTATTTCTAAAGAAGGAGTTTATAAAATTGGGTTAAAAAATTGTATCTTTTGTTAGATATGCTGACTTCACTGGGTTAAAAATTGTCTGATGGCCAGGTCCCAACTGTGGTGGTGAATGGGGCCACGTGCAGTTGGTGTCTGGTCACTAGGGGTGCTCCCCAGGGCACAGTATTGGGCCCAGTCCTGTTTGACATCTTTACTGATGATCTTAGTAAATTCATGAATGGCACCCAGTTGGGTTGGAGTGTGATCGACTGGAGTGTAGGAAGGCTCTGCAGATCTGGATCTGGATCTGGATCTGGATAGATGGGTGGAGATGAGCAGTGTGAGGTTCAACAAAGCCATGTGCCAGATCCTACACTTGGATCACAACAGCCCCAGGCAGTGCCACAGGCTGGGAGCAGAGTGGCTGGAAAGCTGCCCAGCTGGTTGACAGCTGGCTGTACATGATCCAGCATGTGCCCAGGTGGCCAAGAAGGCCAGTGGCAGCCTGGTTTGGATCAGCAATAGTGTGGCCAGCAGGACCAGGGCAGTGATTGTCCCTCTGTACTCAGCACTGGTGAGGTCACACCTCCAGTGCTGTGTCCAACTCTGGTCCCCTCAATTCAAGAAACAAGTTGAGGGCCAGACAAGGGCAGCAAAGATGGTGAAAGGTCTGGAGCACAAGTCCTGTGATGAATGGTTGAGGGAGCTGGGGCTGTTTAACCTGAATAATTGGAAGCTCAAGGGAAACCTTATGTTCTCTACAACTTTCTGCAAGGAGGTTGTAGCAAGGTGGGGGTTGGTCTCTGCTTCCAGGCAATTAGTGACAGGATAAGAAATATAGCCTCAAGCTGCTCCAGGGGAGGTTCAGGTTGGGCAGCTGGAGGAATTTCTTCACAGAATGGGTGATCAGGTGTTGGAATGGGCTACCCAGGGAGGTGGTGGGGTCTCTGGAGGTCTTTGAGGAAAGACTGAATGTGGCACTTGGTGCCATGATCTATTTGATGAGGTGGTGTTTGGTCACAGGTTGGACTTGATCATCTCACAGGTCTTTTGTAACCTTATTGATTCTGTGATTCTGTGACTTTGGCCAATACTTCTGGTTTTGACAGTGTGCTGTATACTTCTAACAGACAAAATTCTTACTATAGATATTGCAGAGATGTTTTTTCAAGCATGTAGTTTCTTGTGGCTGTGCAATTTTTCACTGTTAAAGCACCCTAGTTTTCCAGTATGTGTGGTTTGTGCAGTATTACTGATTATTTGTGCTGGATCCATGTTTTGCTTCATGGTGCCTATTTGATGCTACTCTGGGTAGTCACATGCACAGGTTTCTGGCAGGAGTTCCACCCATGCAGGAGTGGTATGATGAAGGCCTGCCCTGTCTTTTCCAAAGTGCTCTGAAATTGTACACCTTATGGGAATGTGCTTGTGCTAAAGGTGCTCTTCCTGGGACACCAAAGCACTGAATAATTTGGGTGGTTGCCTAGCTTTGTTACATTGCTCACTACATTGCAGATGTGTGTCACCATGCTGCATGTTAGAGTGATTCTAGCTAGGGTTGTAAGGGAGGAATAGAATGGGAGGCAATTGATGTGTTGACACTGAGCTTTGAAAGAGCAGTAAATAATTCATAGCACTGACTTTTAAAGAAAGTTTTATGTTGACACTGGCAGAAATTCAGTTCAGTCAGTTATGCTTTAATCAGTTACTAGTCAAGCCCATGAAGATGTTCTCTGTCATCATTTAAAAACAAGTTTGACATCCCAACTGTGGCTATTTCTTGAGGCTTTATAATAAGAGGAGTTGATATTAGTCAAGCCTTCTTGGCAGTTCCAAGTACAACTGAAGATGTTAATTTTATGTGCAAGATCAATACTGCAAAGGCCTTTTTATGTATTCTCTGACCCATTTGATAGTAAATAATTTCCTTGTGCCATTAATGATGATTAAACTGTAGAAAGCTTAAACATTTTCTGTAACATGTGAGCTGTAGTATTAGCTCAACAATTGTTTTATAATGTAACACAATTTAAATTCATAGAAGTTTGCTTAATGTTTTATTCATGAGGGTATCACTGTGTTTATGCTAACATACAAAATTATGCATCTCATATTTGAGGAAAGTGGTTTTAAATTTTGATTTAAAAAAAATAAAATCAGAAGATTCAGCTCAGTGTCATGACTCACACCCATATCAGAACTGTATTGGACTCAGTACTGCATAAAAAAGGATTGCTCCAGGGGCAAAAGGGGAAGAGGATGGAGGAAGCAGCTGACACATGGATACAGGACAGAAGGAGGAACCCACACTGAAGCAGGTGGAGAGTTCCTAAAGGAACCACAGCCTGTGGAGAACCCATGCTTAAGTGTTGTTGTTTTCCTGAAGGACTGCATCCCATGGGAAAAAGCCCATGCCAGAGCAGGGAGAATTGTGAGCTGAAGAGGAGCTGCTCTGGACCGATCCCACTGCCCCTGCTGTCCACGCCCTGCTGCTCTGGGTGGGCTGTGGGAATCTCAGCTGAAGGAGCACAGTGCTGCTGATGAGAGAGGGAAGCAAAGGCATTGTCCTGTTTCTCTGCTCCTCACTACCTGAGGCTAATTGACAGTAAGTTACATTAATTTCCCTCACGTTGAGTCTGTTCCACTTGCAGTGGTAATTGTTGGTCTCCAGCATCTGGGTGGGACTTTGGCCCTTAGATTGGGGTGAGTAATCTGTGGCTGTTCTTCTAACACTTTGTCATGAGGCTTCTAGTTCTGCTGAGGTTGGATACTCAGGAAAGGAGGCTCAGCACTCAGGTTCCAGCTCACACAGTCATGTTAGCTTATGTGTTTCCTGGGGTATTTCTCTGGAGCTCCTCCCTGATAAATTCAAGATGTGGGAATCCTAGATACTGAAAACCTGACTCTCATTGGGATGCCTCCAGTAGTGTTTGAGTCAAATAGATTCAATCTTTATCTCATTTTGGCTTAATGAACATTACATTCAGAAAATGCTCTGTCCTAAAGTTTTAGTGATTTTTGAACAATGTATTTTAAAGCCATAAGCTGATGCTTGAGAATGTGTAAATATTCCTGCTGTGTGAGTGTTTTTATAGTGTGTTGAAGAATTCATTTTACAAAGATTTGTAATTATAGCATAACTGAGCCATAGATTTTTCATACTTTCATTTAAATACTGCCTCCTTTTTGCCTAGCAATTGAAGTAATAAGTTGACTGGTATCTGAATTACAGCTAAAAGTTGCTTCTGTGAAAACACTTTCTCAGAACATCATATAAGATCTTACTCTTTGCAAATTAAAATGTAACTTAGAAATAGCACTAATTGGTGCCATAAGAAATTGATTCCAATATTAATACATATGATCTTGATAGAGCATTTTTCTTCCTAATTTAATACCTGCACTTTTTAACTTTGAAATGTTATCTTGTGTAATCGGACAAAATGTCTACAAATAAAATCGTTGGGTTTTGAGGACATATTGCAAAAGGAAGACCTCACTGGTGTTTTCTAATTCTGTATAGTTGATTCCTTTCCTGATTTGGCAAGTAATCTTTTAAACAGTTAGCAATAGGAATCAAATAAGTTGCATTACTAACATTTCTAATGATTTGTCTTTTAAAATGAAATATTAGTCAACTAAATATGCCATTTTGCTTAACTTATGCTGTAGGTACAAAAAAAACTCCTAATTCAGAAAAGTATCAGTATACATAGCACCATCTGTGAAACATTTTCTTCCTAAAACACCTACATTTTTAAGCAGTGGAGCAGAAGGCTTTATGTGGTGACATTAATGTTGAGAAAGTATGATTGATGATGGTCTTGTCACTTGAAATTAATTTCAGGTGTTGTGTTCCCAGTGTTAACTTAAAGTAATTCACTGTAACATAAATGGATGATTTTTATAATATGCACATACAAGGTTAGTAAGGTAATAACTTTGGCAGAGTAAGGTAAGACGTGATCACAGTGACTTTGTCCTCTGAATCTCTCAGGTAAAGTTTGCAGTGAGAATTTTGCAGAGAAGCAGCTGGTCTTTGTTTCTGAGTATTACAAGGTCACTGTCTTAAGTCACAGGTAACTGAATCAAATGGTGATATTTTGAGTGGGAGAAGTGATATTCAGGGAAGTTATTTAGAGGGAGTGTGTGTGTCAAGACTGAAGCTTGTACGTGGACTTGTTACTGGACTTTCTTTGTGACTTTTTCTTGGCCATTGTCACATTGCAGTCTGTTTTCTAGAATCCATCCTTCAGTGTTTCATCTCTTCTGCTAATTGAAGCACATGTGTTCCTTCTAGAGACCTCACAGAATGCTAGCATAAAGTAATTTTAAATAATGTTAGGAGGCTAAATGAAATTTGACCGTGTTCAGTATTTTTTATTTCTATTTATTCTCTTGTCTTCTTGCATCTTTCATACAGAGTATAAGAGTTTGTTAGGTACTAAATTTTGCAGCATAAACCATTGTTGTGGTTTCTACATAGTCCTGTCTGATTTGATTTGTGTGAAAATACTTCAGTCTTCAAATCTACATTGATATTTCATGATAGTCAAGCTAACAAAGCAAGCTTTGCATTATTTGAAGCATGTGGAAGGCTTGCTTAACTAAGTTGTTCCCCAAATTTCAGAAATAATTGAAATTGAATATATTAGATGCAAGTTCACTTTTATTTCTATGTGGTGTGATAGATGTGATAACCCAAAAACTCGTCAGTTAATATGGCACCTATTAAATGTCATTTAGTAATATGCTCATAACAGTAACTTGTGAATTATGCACTTTAATCAGTGAGAAAGAACTGTAATGGCATATGCAGTGGGTAAACAAAAGTCTGCATCTCAAGATGACACTGTGCTACAAATTTGTATTTTCCCTGATTATTTTCTTATGTTGGCCTGTGACCCACAGCCAGTTGCTGTGTGATAACTGTAGCAGCATCCATCTGGAGTTCGTTTCATCCACTCTACTCTGGCTTAGCAAGTTTATGGAGCAGGTAGAAAGAAATGGATTGAATCACTAAAAATTGTGATGACTACCTCTCCAATTACATGATTTTTTTTTTTTCACACATTTTGCAAAAAATATGGAGAATGGCTGTTCTCCTGAGTAAAGTTTTATGAGATCCTAAGCCAAGGAATATACATTGCAGATGTGAATTAACATGTTCATTGCCATTCCTACTAATGATAACGATTGACTGACCTTTGGGGAAAGGCTAAATCTTAAATCCTTTTTACAGTCAGAGGGAAAAATGGGAAATGACTGTCAGTAGATCAAAATCAGACATGAAATAAATTGAACACCTGGTAGTCATATCAGGTCCTGGTAAATTAATGTATAGAATCTTATAAGAGGTTGGAACCTTCCTTTTAAAGCTGTCAGAGTAAAGTACGCACAAGTCTTATCTCAGCAACTCCTTTGCCAAGATGTTTTAAAAGAAATTCTGCTGTGAAACTAATTTTAAAAAGCTCCACTAATTTTACTGATTACACAACTCAAGTGTTTAAGAAAAAAGTAGCAATATGCTTTTTGAACTTAATGAATATTTACTTTCAGACTTTTAAATATATATGAATTTTTAAAATATTTTTAGAAATGCTAGTCACTGTCAGTGTTGCTGCAGCTAATTTCTACGTGATCTAGTTGTATGACTTCCCATTTCACTGCAGTTTCCCAAAGGATATTTCATCTGTTAATGTATTACTTCTTCAATTAATTGCTAATTTGCATACCTAGGCTAGAGAGGAGGTGGACTTTTTTGTAGTTCTTGTAAATAAAGCTTATTTGTCAGAATAACTATTTCCTAATAATAGAAAAGCAGGGAATGCTTTAGAGGCAGTATATTTGAGTAGAATTTTTACAGTAAAATCACTGGTGTCTTATGTACAGTCTGTATAGGCTCACTAGAATTCTTTGAGTGCTGTCTTCCTGGAATATTAGAAACATGATTTAATTAAGCTGCAAATATGAAATGGAGTAGTCCAACCTGTCTATAGTAGCACTGGGGCTGTTGAACCCTGCCCCCCTCCCTTCCCAGCTGTGACTTCATTTTGCACCTTTGGCTTGAAAAGAATCTTTATTTGGATAATGACTTTGTCTCCAGGAAAGCATCAGAGGCCTCTGCATTGCCTGTACTCTGCTGCCAGGCTCCTCTTGGATCATCACTTTCCTTCTAGAGACCAACTTACCTGCCTCAGGACTCTGCTGCTGCATCCCTGAACATTTTGATGTTTTAAATTTGGGTAATCAGTGTCTTAGGCTCAGCTGATTCTGGATGGTCAGTTGATTTGGGGTTTGTTTTGATTAGATTTCCTGTTGGGAAAACAGGAAATCCATAGATCCTACATGATTTATGTATGTTTGGTAGAGTCAACATACATAAATGTTTTGTATCACCTCACTGTCTGATGGTACCAGATCTGTCTGAGGGAGGAGGCAGCACAGTACTATAATATACATATTTTGTTGTAAAAATGGATTTTTGAAGGTGATGATGTATTTGGAAGTCTGCAGTTCTACAAGAAATTTTGTAAAATCTTGCATGTGCTCTGTAGATTTTTGCAGGGACACTGAATTAGCTGTCCAGTATCTGAGTTGTAGAAAGGCAGAAAATAAGGTGAAGAAGCAGGGAAAAACAGACTAATAAAGATACTCAGTTGCAATTTACATGTAGCTTGCGAAAGATCTTCTTAGCTATAATTTTTTTCTGTATTTATGTAAACAAATTCATTTTCATGTAAATACCAGTATTTTTCTGTTTATAAGGATTGATGTTTAATTTAAATAATCTGTAGTCTTGAACAAATATCAGAAAGCAAAGGTCTTTTTATTACCATCTGTCACAAGTTAAGCAAAATGACATGGTTTATTAATGACTGCAGCCTTTGTTTATATAGGTACATATAAAAAAAAAGGATTAAATTTGGATGTGCTGCTTAGAGCTTTTAAATTAATAGAAAACCTCATGAGTTTTCCCTGTTATTTTTGTAGTTACGATGCCAAAGTGAGGTGAAGGTTGTTCTGTTACCAGATTTCTTAATCCCAAATGTTATTTAAGTTACTTTTACTCCATCTTTTTGCTTTCCAGACAATAAAAATAAAATTAAAAAATGTGGAAATCCCAACACACTGCCCCCCACCCTCTGTCTTTAAAACTGAAGTGAGAATCAGGAGAAACTTCTTTGTGGATGGTGGAAATAGAGAATTACTTTTTTTTTAAAGTGAGTAGAATGCCACCAGTTGTCAAAATGAATGAATAAAACTATTAATCACTTCTTACTCCAGATGACAGGCTTTTAAAGTAATTTTTGGAGGAGCTGAATCTCCCAGGCATTATTGTAGAATGGTAAGCATGTGACACCCCTTGTTGACAGAAAGCAAATACCTGTTTTTCAATAAAAGTTGATGATATTTCATATTGCATGAGCAAGTGCTCATGCACAAATAAAAGAAATGTAATAGGAGGACGTAAATGAAAAAATAAGAGCTATGGATTAATTTAGGATGTATTTAAATTTAAACTTTGTCTCTTATTGTGTCACACACAATACATTTTGCTGTGTTAGATATTTTAATAAGTGTGATTTCAAAGGCAAATTACGCATTTCTTTTGAAATACGCTTCTAAGTCTTACTGAAATTCTTTCTCTAGATTGTTTCTACTGAACAAATGAAAATCTTGGGGTTAATCTGCTTTTAAATTTGGTATGTTCTCTGATGTTCCTGTATAAGAAACAAAAGGCTTTTGGAGAGCAGGCATCTTGACGCCTGCGGTTATCTTCACCTCTCTCAATATGTTTGTCACTCAAAGTACCACTAGCCAACTTTAGACTAACCAATTTTAAGTAGTAAGTCCAGTTGTACTTTTGATCTTAAGTTATTTCAGGAGGAATGAAGAGGGGAGTGTAGTGGATCATCTGATGATGTTATTTTGCCAAAATTTATGCTAGGGAATAATCCCTGACTTTCATCATTAGTACCCTTTCCAGTGGAGAACTATTAGACACTTCTATTCATCTATGTTTTCCTTATGTCATAGGATGATGCTGTTAGAGCCTGTAATAAGAACAGAGATGACTGAACTAATAATTGGAGAGGCAGTAATAAAGCTGCATTTTTTCAAAGCAGCACCATGTTTAGATCTTTGACTTTGGGAATTTATAACTGTTCCAAGATAATGGGTAATTCTTATGAAATGAAGTCCACAGCCTACTACTTGGCTCTTCAGAGAGCTGGATATTTTCAGGCACAGATGTGGGATACTGAATTCAGTTCTTGCAAGTTGTTGCCCATACAGGGCATGAGCATAAACATGTGCTGTGCTGCTGAGGGATTAAGAAGTAGATGTGGAGTATGAACACTCCTGAGCTGCTTGGCACAGGGTGCTCTGCCAGCACTGCTGGTAAGTCTGTGCACAAGCTGTGTTAGGTCATTTTGAGCACTTCTTTCAGGTGGACAACCTTTTCCCCAGGCATGAATGTTAGTTATTACAGGCAGTAGGATATATGAGATATTTGGAAAAAAAGAAATCCATTTCATTTTCTTTCGTAACATTCTTTGGCTTTCTGACAGTGTCTAGAAGCCACAGAGTAACTCTCACAAAAAGAAGCAGCTTTTTTTTTTCTTTTTTTGTGTGTGTTATTGGCATTTTTTAAATTTTATTTTTAAGACATGGTTCACCATAGAAACTTAATTCTTTGTACAGCAGATGGTAACATATTCTTATTTGACAAGTGATTACTCTGAGATCAGGATTACTTCTTCAATTTTTTTCCTTACCTTTTTTCTGAAGGTTGGTTAGCACTATTGAAATCTAAGTCACAGTCACCAGGAATTTCCCTGGCCACTCCTTCATCTACTTAAATAGCATAGGAAAAGCAGCCACAGTTGGGATTATGTGATGCTGTTGCTTAAACTTCTAGTAAAAGTGTTGGATTGAGTGTAGTTCAGATCTAAGCAAACAGTAGGCTCAATGTGTGCCAGCAAAGCCCTGGCAGCAGAGAAGGTCAGCAGTACCTTGGGCTGTATCAACAGAAGAGTAGTAAGTAGGTAGAGAGAACTAATTCCCCCTTTTACTTTTACACTTACTAGACCACATCTAGAATACTATGTCTAGTTTGGGGGCTTGCAGCACAAGAAAGATGTTGATAAACTGGGGCAAGTTTAGTAAAATTCTGCCCTCTGTGTTTTCTGCCTGTGTTTTCTTTACTGCCGAAGTTGAACATCCTGCTTACCAGATTTTCAGCTCTTTTCCAGAAGAGCTGTTCTCCAGTGAGTTGGCCATCATCCAGTCATAGGTACAGGACTTCTCAGTTGTGCTTGGTGAATTTCAATTACAATTAGTCACCTGAATTTCTCCTGCAGCCCAGGAGTAGGGGTGGCACAGCACAAGCCTAGCTCCACATGCAGTGTAGCACAGTCCAGACTGGGCTTCCTCAGGTTTACTGTAAATAGAATAATTTGCTTCTTGCTTTTTCAGGGAGCTGGTTAGCATCACTACAACCTTCCAACAGCTTTTCAGCCATCTAACTTACTGGACTATAAAGTTGCAGTTTAGATACAGGGATCCTGTATCAAAAGTTTTGTCAAAGCCAAGGCAAACGACAGCTATTCCTTACTCACAGATGTACCTGTTTTTGTCACAGAAGACAGCCAGGTTGGTTAAAAAAGCAAATAAATTATAAGTGCATTTCAAGAATACTAAGCTCTGTGACTTTACCAGAGTCTGAAGTAGAGACTGCCTGGCCTGTTGTTCCCCACTCATCCTCATTGCTCCATCAGAAGATGGGTGGAGGACTTGCCTTTCAGACATCAGAAGCCTCTCCTGAGCAGAGTGGCCTTGCAGCAATGGTGGAGAGTGGGTTCATAACTTCAGCTCTCAGTACCCTCAGGTACATCCTGTCAGGTTTCACAGACTTGCATGAGAGGACATTTCTTGGTAGATCTCTTTATGTATCCTTTTTGGCTACTTTGTAGTTATTTGCTTCCTTGAATAATCTTTATAAGGTGGAAAGATCTGGAAATTTTTCAGTAAAGATGAGCAAAAAATTGCTCTCAAACTTGTATGTCTCTAATTTGTGGCATTACTCTTAGAAGCTAAAATAATTAAGATCTAATTGATTTCTGTTTACTTTTGGAATTTTGGAAAGTCAATATGTAATATTCCTTTTCTTGTTTACTGTGTCCTCTTACTTAGCAAACATAATTAAACTGTGCACTTTTAATATTACTTGGAAATGCTTATAGTAATTATATTTCAGTGACTGTATAATTTGACTCAAATTCATGTATTTGCGAGACTCAAAAGGCAGAGTGTGGGAATTTCAAAATATTTTTGGTAGTTTGGTGATAAAGTTAGAATTTTTTTGCCTCCTGAAGTCTTTATTCAGCTCTTTGAAGTGAGTTCTGTGAAAGCATTATTTTCTGTGTTGGGCTCGAATTCAAGGAAGCTTTCACTTTCAAAAAAGCAAGCTCAGACAAAATACTAAATATCAAATGCTTTGTATGAATTTTCCATCCGTGCTGCTGCAGTCCCACAACGTCATATGGTCCAACTGGACATTTTGCCCACCGAGCGTGGAGTTTGGCGTAGCTTTGTGAGTTTTGCATTTTGTCAGCTGACTGTTTATAAGTCACCATTCAGTTCTGATTGGCACATGGGTGCTGTGGCGAGCTCTGGGAGCTGCCACCGTGCCTGGTCTGGTTGAGGCTGAAGCTTTTGGAAGCGTTTTCCCTGTGGTGCGAGTGTGCGCATGGGGACGGCATTCCTGAAGCCTCTGCGTGTTTGTGATCTGTAGCTCAGCCTTTTATGTCTGCTGCGCTCAAAGTTTTCGGTGTCCTAGGTAATATTTTGTTTTGTCCATGTTGCTAGGACTACACAGGTTAATCTTTCAGTCGTTCGACTTCATTCCATGAGATTTAGCATCAACTAAACAGAGTGTCTGACCATAAATGAGCAATTACATTTTTCTTGTTAATTATTGAGATAGCTTGCCATTGATTTCTATGGCCAATTCCTGGTTCTTATTTTCTTTACCTACTGTTTTAGTTAGTTTTCTTCCTGGTGTCATTGAATTCTTACTAAATGGGCATCTCTTCCTTTTTTAATAAACCATGTTAAAAGCTGTTGTCATCTTTAAAAAATGAGTGATTCTTTCTCTCTGAATATTTTTTTACCAACTAGTGCTGATCCTGGAAAATAATGCTATTTAAATTTATCAAAAAAGCAGAAAACTTACTAATTAACTGGCTACTCGTTTGTTTTGAAAACTGTTTCTGTTTGCCTGTCTTTTCAGCTTTCTGAGGGCATTGCTTGAGCATTTTCCCTCAAGTCCTCTATATCCTGAAGTACTGCAGATGTATCATCATCAGCTGCCTGTAAGAGTCATCCTGTGTTCAGGGCTTTGTTTTTTGTCTCCATGTGATTATAATCATTGCACCTAACCTTAATATGATTAGTATTCTAGCTCAGGATCTCTGTGTTTGATTTTTTTTTTTCCTGCAAATATAATGTATTCTGTAGATACCATTTTACCAGCTGGATATATAGAGCATTGTCTGGTATTCAATATTGTAAGAAGAGCACAGTCTGTTCCTGGTACTCTGGAGCCACAGTGGCACTGGGGTTGAGTCACAGATTTTTATTCTTGTCAGCAGTGCTATGAAATTACCTGTCAGGTCTTTGTAGAAAAGACGTATTTCGGGCTTTAGCTAATATCTCAAGATTATGTGTAAAACTTTTCAAGGAGAGGATGTAGCATCTTACAATCTTATTTTTCCCAGACTTGTGTTCTAGTGAATTCTCTTCACTGTCAGGTGTAGCTTATGTTGAGTTTTGGGTTCCCTGCCAGGCAACAGATCCAATTCTTCAGCAAGCTTTAAAAAACCAAACCACAATTCTACTATAGGCTACAGTAAAAGTAAATAAGCAAACTATGATGCTTACTCTTGGTAGAGCCGCCTTAAAAATAGTTATGCTAGGTGGTAACTGTGCAGCTCACTGCAGAGATAACAGAATTAGTGACATGTGGCTCTGTTACGTTCCACAGGATATCTGTGTTATGCCAAGCATGATGGATAACTCTGAGAAGTAGATGAAAGTAGCAACAGAGTTCCATGCTAACATGATGATTTTATCCTTAGGATTTGTGGAGGTATCTCTAGTGAAAGCTGTGTGTGTTTAGCACATGTGGAGGCAAGTACATTCTGAAAATAATTCTGCTTATTATGGCTTTTCTGCATGTGAAGTTAAATATAGTGCAGAGTTCAGATTTGCTTCTCCTTCAGCTCACATCTTCCTGCTTTAAATGACAATATAAATTTAGTTTGTCTCACACATCAGGAACAAGCTGAAACTCTGTTACTGTCTATGTCCTAGCAGGTAAACCAAAGAAGAAATAGAGGCTTGAGTAAAAAAATACATCAGTTTGGAATACTTCTGCAGTTGTCTGGTCTTGCAGCAGGATAAAGCAATAAAAGCTTTGAACATATTATCTGAACATAATTTGTCTGTAAGCAATGATTCCTATATAGCTCAGTTTTGCTGTTTTCTTCCTGTAACAACGTTTCCTCCTGCAGTTTGCAATGGTCTTTCCCAAAATAATAAAAGTAATAAGAGGCATAGTACTTCCTGAGTGGTAGAGATCTGACTTTATAAATCCTAACCCTGTTAGTAATACCTTCATGAGAAAAATTCTTTTCTGTGCTTTCCCAGACTTGCAATTTTAAACCTTGTTTATGAAGTTTCAGTCAGAATAGCAGTGCTCTATACACTTGTGTATTGTCTTGTATTGAAAATATAGTTTAATCAACTCCTATGATCTGGTTATGCAGCATTAAATTGGTAGCCACCACAAGTGTTAGAAACAGGCATCTGTTAAAAAAAAACACAGATAGCTGAAGATTCTTTGAGCACACGTAATGATTTTTTTCATGCCCCTTGCTGACCATGGACCCATGAAACTGCAGGTCTATAATGAAGTAGGGCAGTGTCAGGTATACTTACTTCTTTTTAGAAAGATTTTATTTATCTGAAAGATGATTTTAAAGACCCTTGGTGTACAAAGTGATTCTAAGCCAACCTTAGACCTGCACTGTATGGCTTAAAGTAGGTATTCTAAATTTCTCAAGCTAGTCCTAATAAATTACATTTTTCTTACAAAAAAAAGTTACTTGCTATTTGTTGGTGTGTCTTACAGTGCATTTAAATGCTTGTAATGACTAACTAAAGGAGTTTATATATCTATATATACACACACACAAATATAATATTTTTATTCTTGTGTTTTGTTGTCTAAAACTTGAATCAAAAGAATATGTAAATTTAGTAAAACAAAACAGACTTGTCAGTGTAGTCACTGAACTTAATACACTGTTAATTAAAATGGAAGATATGTGTCACTGCTGTGGTCAAACAGGAGTAGACATTAAGGAGAAGACATATTCGCTTAGTGTTTGAATACTGAAGTTCTGGATCTGTCAGTCCTAAAACAATATTAGCCCCATTAGTCAAGGTGAATGGTGAGAATGTTTTATGTTTTGGTTGACTTATTTTATCTTTTCAAGTTGCCCATCAATCCTGAGTACTTTTCTCAAAAAAGGTGAGGATTTACTCAATCTTTGTTATATCAACTAAGTCATTAAAAATTCTCAGGAACACGCAAGGAAGATTAAATCCAAACAGACTGTTTCAAACAACTTAAAGTTTTTGGGGTTTTTATAGAGATTCTTGGGGGGGTTTTGTGCATAATAGACTGTTAGGTAAAACGCTTTTTGTTTTGAGTGGAGGGGTTTTTGTTTGGTTGTTTTTTTTGGTGAGTGTATTTAAGTGTACTTGGTTAACCATTAGGACTATGTGAAAAATAGTTGCATTTTTATTGAAAACTCCTGTGGGAATTGACAGAATCTTGTTTCTCAGGATTTGGTGATATGCAAAAATTAAATGTGCTATTTTAAAAATCTTTGCTGTGTTTTGGTTCAAAAAGAACTTGAGATGTTTTTAGATTTTGAAATGTAATATCTCAGTTGAGCAATTATGTTTTATAGAGGCTTCTTGGTTTTTATTTTAAATTTTCTTGCGTCTAGACTTGACTGTTTAGCTTGTATAACTTGTCTTCTATCACCTGTTTCTACCCAGAAGCCCTGATGGAATTCTGTGACTTTTCTTTCGTGCTGCTTTTGACCTCTCTGATCTCTTCTGGTCTCTTTGTTGCTTGTTTGGTGCAAGCTTGGCATGTCTCACTATCCAGCTCAATTTCCATAGTGGTGATATTCTTGAGGAATATCTGGCCCGTCGTAGCTTGACACTGCTGAAAAATGCTTTAGCAATTGTCAGCTCAAGAGCAAGGCAAATGCTCCTGTACAGTATCACTTTGTGCTGTAGATAAAGGGGGACTGGCCTGGTGAAAATTGTTATCCTTGTCTTTATCCGAGCTTCAGACTGTCTCTGGCAAACAAAATTCCATAGTCCATGTACACATTGCCGTCTTCATCTGGAGTGCTTTACAGATATGACATTCACTGAAGAACAACTGAAGTGGCAGCAGATGTCAGACAGAGCTGAAGTGGCTCTTTCTGAAAATAAGAGGTGTTTGGCCTTACTTGACAGAAAACAATCTCTTGCTAGATGTTACAAAAGAGCCAATCATCTTTAATACTGCTTCACTGGTAGTAAATTTTCTGTACTTTTTCTTTATAAAAAGATTATTTCATTGAATAATACAGTAAAAGATAAATTAATTGGCTAATTAAAAACAAAAAATACAATTGAAAAACCTGCATGACAATTTTATGTCTTCTTGAGCATATGGTTAAGAACATTCCAATCCCTTGAATCACTGCACACAGTTTTTGATTTATTCTCTTCATTTCCATCCACCCTATACCACTTGGTAGGGCTGGGTAATGAAATTGAGAATACAGGGAGCCTGGGAAGAAGAGGAGGATTACAGCAAGGTTATTTTTTTTTTTTTTTTTACTTTGTTTCCCACCATCCGAATCTATTTTTATTGTCAATATATTAACTTTTTCCCAGGTTGAGTCTGTTTTGCCCATAATAGCAATTGATGAGTGATCCATAGACTTGTAGGTCTGTTTTCTCCCACCTTCCTGTTGAGGAGAGGAAGTATGCAAATGGCTGGTGGGAGTTTGGCCCACTACCCACCAAGTGGTTCTCATATTCTGTGAAGAAAAGATAGTCAGATCAAACAAATCGCTTCTTGTCAAGCTGTGATTGATACCGTGGACTCTTGAGCAGGGCACTCCCAGCCAGGGTCAGGTCTTGCCTGGTGGCTGGACTTCCGTGCACAGTGGTTCCCTCCTGGGCTCAGCCTTTTGCAGTGTTGCATGTTCATGGGGCAGTCACCCCCTCCTATTCAGGGCTATTATTTTTTATTTATTTATTCTAATTTAGACACTTGGCACAAGCTGTCAGTGGCCTCCTTGGTGAAGTATTCTCATTGACCTTCTCTGTATCTAAAGCCCTCTTGTCACCTGTGATGCTGTCATTGTTTTTCATTTTGGCCCAAATGTGAGAATGAACAGCTCTATGAGTTCATCTATTCTTCTTGTTTTTGTCCTGCCCATACCAAACCCATTAGAACGAGGCAGATGTTGACTTTTGGGCAAGCTTACAGCAGTCATCTGTGCTTTCCTCATTTTACCAGTGTTTGCTAGTTTCATCTAAAGAGCTAGAGCTGGACAAATGCAGTCAAAGTCTTATTTTCTGAGTGGCACTTCCAAGCACACTTGGACAAAACACAGTTGTTTCTGTCACTTATTAGAGGCAGAAAGTTTGAATAAAGGAAAATAAAGATGTTTTGTTGCATGTGTTCTATTTTGTCTTAGAGAGTTGACCTTAAAGAAAAGAAAGAATATTTTAGACAAGTAATTTCTCATGTAACTTTGCTTTCTAAACAATATTCTGTGTAGGCTGAGGAGTGATTGTGATTGCTCTGGCATTTTGTGGGAATTGTTTTCTGCTTTTTCCTAACCTCTTCTATTATCTCATGCACATAGTTGAAAACAATATGATTTTCCCAACCTTGATAACCTTATTGTCCCAGATAATTTTCTCCTGCTTGAGTATTCTGTACAGGCTTTAGTCATGATGAAGTCACAAGTTGTGTGAAAAGAAGCAAATATTCTTATGCAAAACGGACAGTGGGCTTTCACATGATTTTCAGAGAAAATGTTGTAACAAGCAAAATTAAAGAACTGCAGGTTTGGAATCTGTGTTTTTATGGTCATAGGGATGATGCAATATGTTGAGTGCTTAGTAGGGCTTGTGAACACTGTTTCAAGAAATAAGAAAGTATCTAATGGGTATATACATAAAAAAAAGTGTCACTCCATTCACCTGGTCACCATTTAGTGAGGGCTTTGGAGCCATTTTGGTGTCCAAGGGTTATGCCAAACCAATGTGCAAAAGAATTAGTAAGCCAATTCTCACTGACAAGTGATTGTTTTTAATTTTTATTTGCTGTTGTTGTGTTGATAAACTACCCAGAACATGACTGATATATGTATTTGGATCTAGTAACCTCTAACTTTTAATTGAATATAGACCTTATATTTTATATACTATATTTAACAATGGCTTTGCTGAACTAAGTAGAAAGCAGCCTTTTTATGTGCTTTATGTACTCTTCCTCTACACAGGTTAATTTCTGTAATGAGAGCGTGCTGCAAGTAGTTGTGGGCAGCTTAGAGATCCTTTAGGGCTTTATAATTACTCCGCAGCCATGGTGAAACAGATTTGATGCTAGCAGCAAGAGTTCCTTGGCTAATATAAATACTTGAACTAGTGATTACATCCTCTGATCCTCTGCCAGTAGTAATTACATCCTCTGTTTCTCTGCCCTGAGGGTGCTGAACTGCTCTAACTTAGGAGAAACAAACTTCTGCTGTCTGTTGCCAGACACTTGGCCAATACCATTCTATATTTTCATGGCTCCCAATGGATCATGAACTGGGATTTGAAGAATGTTAGAATGATACAGGAATACAAAAGATATTTCCTAATGGGTTTTGCCTAACAATATGTTGTTCTCGCTTCAGAAAATGGATACCCAATATGTTCAAAGGCTGATGTTTGGAGACTATATTCTTCATAAAAACTCTTTCTTAGTACCTCCTGTATCTGAAGACATTACTTACTGTAAAGTAGCCTACCTTATATTCTGAAATACAGGTCCAGTACCTGATTTAGCATTTATTTGGGTTGGTTATTCCTTCTTCTGGCTTCAAACAACTTATATCTTTCAATCCTGTACTTCTGGTTTTTTTCAACCCTTGTGCTGCAGTCATATATTTATTTGTTCACAATCTCATTATTTCATTGGTCATCTCACAGTAAGTAAGTATTAGCTAATAGTAACTGTTAGCTAATAGGAGCAGCTTCCAGCCATTATTCCAGATGACCAGCAGTTGGAAAAAACCATAGGCTTATTGAGAACCATGAGAGACATGGTTTAATACTATTGCTAATATCCCATTCTTGAAATCTGCCCTTGAAAAGTAGTCCATACACTTCAGTAAGTAGTTAATTGTTATCTATTTGTCTGCTTGTCTTTTCATTTATGTTGCTAGTTAAGCAGAGGGCTGGTTTCCTGTGATTATTTTGGTGTTTGAATACAAACTGAAGACTAAAAATTCTCTTGGAATTGACATAACACATTTTCCTTACAGTGTCTCTGCTGCTCTAACAGTTTGGTTTTTGTAGCGTTTTGCTATCTGAGAGATAATTGTGTCTCTCACCTAATATTTTATCGTTAAGTTCTAGGGCAGCAATATTTATGTTTTATAAATAAGTAGCTTTTTTGAAGGCTTGGTTTTCTGCTTCATGAAATTTACTCCTGGGGGAGTGAATTTGTTTATTCAGAAGTCAAATATTTATAATAATTGTGAATGCAAATAATCAACATTTAAAAAAAGGAGATCAGAGCTTTGCATGTTGCTGCAGTTGCTGGTAGTTTTCCTTGATACAAATGTCCTTTTCTGTTTTGGAAAGGAAATGCTTAAACATGTATTCTTACTCATGCTTGGGAAGCATCATTGCTGTTACTGGCAATTGAGAGTTGAGATGAAGTGAAATGTTGGAAAATCATGATGAGTAGGTTCAGATTAATGCTAGGCTTTAGCAGTATGAAATTTGAGTGTCTGTCATGTTTTTAGCTCTAGTCACTAAAGATAAGAATGTAATCACTGGTACTTGAACATCTGGGAAGCTGGGGCTTAAAACTCCATCAAAGGCGGGCAAGATTTGATTTTGCTTCTTAAAAAAAGTTAATATTGCAAAATATGCACAACTAATTGAAAGTCTTTAAAATACCTTTTTGCTTTTAAAAGATGGGTATTTTTCTGAGTTTTAGCAACAAAATTATTATTTTTAGCCAATACCACATATTGAGAGAATAAAACAATTTAAATTCAAATGCTGCCTTCAGAGTTTTGAAATTAAGAGATTGATATCATGCAGGCTGTGTTAATAAAATCTTTTCTATATTGTTTGTTAGTGAAGATCAGGTATGGAATTCCTAAGGATTATTTCAACTTATTGGAAATGGTATAGTAAATTTCTCAGGGGAAGAAAAGTAAATATATGGAGATTTGAGAAGCTCATTAAACACAGAAAAATGTTTTGCAAGAGTATCCTTTTTTCCTCAGATGTTAGTGTCTCTATCTTAGTGTTTAAGGTCTGAATAAGAACACAGCCTTCATGAGCGTCAACTTGGGGTATGTAATCCTAGTCTCTAAGAACAAGTGGTTTTAAGATCTTTTGTTAATAATTTTTCTTTGAAGGAAATCTAAGAGTAAAATGATCTTGTTTCCAAAAAATCCTTTCATCCTCCAGAAAAAGGACTTGACAATCTTGTTAGAATTTGTTAGGAAAATCACAAGTAATTTTTAAAACTTCCCTAAAATGCAGATGAAAATGTGGACTTTGGAGGCTGCTTAGAGAATGGAAGCTCTGCAGAACAGGAAGGCTTAGTAGTTCAGAAATATTTGGTACTGTATTATGGGCTGTATTATGTATTGTGTATTTGGTTTTCAGCAGGTTACCCGGGGAGATTGCAGTGTCTCCATCCTTGGAGATATTCAAAACCTGCCTGGATAGTCCTGGTCAAACAGTTCTAGATGACCCTGCTTGATCTGAGGGGTTGGACCAGATGATCTTCAGAGCTGCATTTAAACCTCAGCCACATTGTGAATCAAGTTGTTGAAAACCAAATACACAATACATAATACAGGCAGTGCTTCTTATTGTTCAGATGGGATCGCCTGTGTTTCAGTTTCTAGTCCACATTTCATCTGGTCCTGTCACTGGTCACCCGCAGAAAGAGCCTGGCTCTGTCCTCTTTGCACCCTCCCTTCAGGTATTTACATGGATTGTTGGAATGCTCCAGAGCCTTCCCTCCTCCATGCTGAACAGTCCCAGCTCCTCCAGCCTTTCCTCTTAACAGGTGCTCCAGTCCCTTCCTCTTTGTGACCCTGGGCTGGTCTTTCTCTGGTATGTCCATCTCTCCTGTAGTGGGGAGCCTGGAACTGGACAGATAATCAATTCCCAGTAGTAAAATTCTGTTACTACTAAAATCTAAGTGTCTCTTCTGAAGTTCTGTAATAAAACTGATTCATAGTAACTGATTGTTATACAGTAACAGACATTTATTTCCTGTAGTGCATAGGGCTTTAGTAGTAGGGTTAGTAAAGATAAAATACACAGAAGTTTTTAAGTGATGAATTTTTTAATGGCCTACATTGATGAAGCTCTGTAGAAGTTATGATGACTATGGAAAATGAGCTTTTAATCAAGTGTATTGGGTGGGTATATAGGGTGTTGTTTATTCTCTTTTTGACTGTATATAGTCTTCATCATCAGAGAACTTTTGCTTGTGTGGTTGTACTTAGAGCAGTTTTGGAACACGGTGGTAGACTGATGGAGTTTGTGATGAGAAACTCCTGCCATGGTTTGTGACAGTCACTTTGGGGGTCTTTAAATAATAATCTTTCATATGTTCTAACCAATTGCTTCTTGTGGGATGTTGGCCATAGCCTCTACCAAGAAGAGATTTTAGCTTTCTTAGTTTCCTTCTCACGATGAAGAGGCAGGGGCGGGGGCTGTGTGTGTGAAACTTTAAAATAATAATATTAAGACCCTGGTGAAATCACTGCTGTCTGGGTTACCTTCTCCCACTTCAGTAATGCTCCATGGATGCAAGCTGATTAAATAATCATTGTATAGCTGAGCTGAGAAACACCTTCCATGTTACTTTAAAGTGCTGGAATCACCATTTATTCTGTGAACCTGGAGAAGGACTGGAAAAGCAATAAACTGTTCATAAATAATGTCAGAAAAAGAAACAAAACATTTGCATTCAGCCAAAGAATAGTACGCGGTAATGAAGAGATGAAGAGCTGTTTGCATGAATCAGAAGTTAATAGTGAAATAAAAGAAACTATTTCATTTTCCATGCTTGCACCAAAGGCGAGTGTTCCAGCACAGTGTTTATTTGGTTTGAAAGTTACTAGATATCTGGAAGTTGATACAAAAAAAAGGACTGAGGACTGATTTAAAACTTGAGAAAGCTCTCTGTAAAAGCTGAGTTGGTGGTGAAACAGTTGATAAAATCACTGAAGAACCTTCACATCTATGGGAAGCAGTATTATTTAACAGAAGATTTGGATTTTGTTGACAAGGTAGCTTCTTAAATGTCTGCTTCAATCTACATATAATTAAAGCCTAAAACACACTTTGCACTATTGTAAGAAAGATGGAATCAATAACTTAATTTGGGGGGGGGGGGAAGATCTAATGAGCATCTTCATAACTGTCAACTTCAGCTTCATTTTAGTATGCAAAAATGTACAAGAGATGGGTTCATTTTCATGCTGTCACCCTCCTATGCAAGTGAAATGATTATATGCACAAATAATAATGCTGCAAAACCCAGCAACAGTTCACTTAGCAATTAAACAAGGTTTAATTATTGAAAAATTTTGCTTGAAAGACGAAGTATGAGACTCCAATCCAGGTGTTATTTATATCTCAGTGTGAATATGAAAGCCTAGACATTTCCAAATGGAAAAAGAAATCAATTACTTTCAGAGGCAAGTGCCTCAGGAAAACATTAATTGTTATTCTGAGTGCATTTGACAAATGCTGAGCTGAAATCGGTGGAGTTTGGTTTCTTCAGAGTTCTTATAGTATTAGGTAAATATCTGGGACATGCTAGCAAGGACACTTTTCCCAACTCTTAATTAGTTTCTTCTCTTATGGAAAATTTTTCCTTTGGCAGCTTGAATTAACTGGCAAAATGAAAAAAAATTACATATATAATACTTATAATTTAGAAGATATATTTGCAACATAATTTATATTTTATTATACTTGTATATAGGTTTTAAATTTTTAGATGTAGCATCTAAGCAACATTGATAACTATTGTGCCCTACCTTTTAGAGTCCAAAAAGAAAATGACAGTGCTAAGAATATAGCTGTGATTCTTTTGTTTGTTTGTTTTTTAAATAAGTTAGTTGCTGCTTTGGTTTGCTTTCCTTAAATATAAAAGGCCATTTTGTGTTCTGTGTGATTTTCTTTTGGCTGGCTCGTGTTACTTTGAAGGAGTGTGCGTGAGAGAGAGGAGTCGGTGGGGAGTTTTATGTAATTAAATAACAAAACAACAACCCTCAAAACCAACTTCAGCCTTATTCTGACACTTATATCATCCACTAGAGATTCAAGAGGGAAATTTTTTCCTGTGCTTTAGAAATGTCAGAATTGTTACATTTGTACTAGAAGCCCAGTAATGCTAGTCTGTATTATTTATTTTCTTTCTTCTATAAATTTGGTGGTATTAGATGGAAATAATCTACATGCTTTATGCATTAAATTATATTGAACCGTTAAAAAAAAAAAAAGGCTTGATAATATCAAAAACATTTTTTGTATAGTTTTGTTAGTTTTGAAGAATGTTATTTGCTGTTATATGGGTTGTGTGTTGTGGAATAGATGTAAAATTATTTGTTTGAGGTAGTTTTTATTGAGCATATTTCAGTGTAAGTGCTGCTGAGATAACTTTTAATAGCTGAAGAAGCCTTGGCAAAAATTACTTACTAATTTTGTACAGTGCTTGAGATTTGTAAGATGCTGTGAAAGGTTAAACCCAAACTTTTTTCAAAAGAAAATTGATCAGTGTTAAAATGTCAACTGTCTAGGTACAGCATCATACTGGCATGCAAACACTGCTCTCTTATTCCAGGTTCCCCAGCTGCGCAGCATTTGCATTGTGACATTTTGTAACAACATTAGCACCACAGCTGATGTTTCAAAATCAATCAGTTTTTGTTGGTATGAGACAGCCTGCAACTTAGTTGGATGTTGAAGCTATTTCTCTGGGACATAATTAGCTTGAATTCTTGGCTTCTGGCAATATCTGTATTTCATGACTTCTTAGTGCAAAATCATATAAACCATGTAATATCATTCTGAAATGTCTTTAAAAAATAAGTAAAGGCAAACCAAAGTAATATTAAGGCTTTCTCAGAAGCAGAAAACTTTTCTAGACATTGTGTCTGAAGTTCAATCTAAGGCAAATATTTTGGTGCCTGGTGCATTAAAATGCCTTACTGGAGAATTCATATCCTTTAAAACTACATTTTAGAGAACAGCCAGCTAAATTGAGATTTTTTTTTTTTAATGAAGTTGTTTTAAAGTTTTAGAGCTTCTATTCATCAACACTTCTAATCAGAAAGAAATGCACTAAAGTATTTTGTGACTATTACTTCCTCTATTTAGGGTGAATTCTAGAATAAAATGTAAATGAGAACTAGCTTTTGTTGCTGAAGGCAGGTTGCAGTGGGAAAGAGATTTTATGTGAGTGATTTATATTTGAAATGTCATAATATGGTGGAGTTTTCCTTTTTATTTAAAAGCATGGCCTTACAGTTGGACTCTGTAAGTGGAGCTGACAATTAAAGGCCTGCAATTTATCGAGATCTTGCTGGATATTTGTACAGTTCATGTTCAAGACCAGGCTGGATGGGGCTGTGGTCTAGTGAAGGTGACACTGCCCATGACAGAGAACTAGATGAGCTTTAAGGCCCCTTCCAACCCAAACCATCCATGATTCTATGTTGATCTTATAAATGTGTAAAGAGTTCTCTGATATGTGTAAAGTATCTATAACAATATTACGAAATAGTTTTAAGTGAGTAGAACTGAAATGTTTCCACAGCATTATTTTTAATCTGTTCTGTGTCTTAAAATGGGAATGAGGAGAGGAAAGCTTCCCAAAGGCTTTTGTAGCCTATCCTGAAGATAATTTTTTCTTTTGTTCAAACAGGTACTACAGAAGGATAGCTAATCTAGATAAACTTGGGTTCAAGAAAAAAAATGCAGAATGAAGGATAAAACTTTCGCAGAAAGCACCTTACTGTCTTCTCTTGTTTCTCAGTTATTCCCGGTGAAGGAGGAAAGCTGAGATCTGTTATTCTGACTCTCAGATATTGCATGGCTACAGGGATGTCAGTAAAAAGACCGTAGATGGTTTGGTTACATAAAATTTGATATTCTGTCAAATTGGTTACATTTAGAAAACATCTTAAAAAGCTGGCCAAACACACATTTGGATAAAGTTTGTCTAGTATTAATGCGTTGGTTGGGACAAGTGTGGTGCCTGTTAATGTTAAATAGCTATCACTAAAAAGTTTCAAAACTTTAGCTGTTAGCTATTTCAAAAAGTTCAAGAGAAAGAACTGAACAGATAAAGTACTGTTGGATTAGTAGAGCAAAAAAAGTAATTTTATTTCATTCCACAAAAGATAATTTCTAGTTGTATACCTTTCCTTTAGATGAGTTACTGCAGGTATTGCTATGATGTCGTATTTTACTCGTATCTTTATTTCCATTTAGCTTTTACCTTCTTTCCCTCTTGCAGTTCACTACTGTGCAGGCTCATACTCAACTGAGCGATGCATTTAATGGGAACAAATAGACCATAATGCATATTTTGGGCACAGAGAAGTCAGGCAATAGGTTGGGCACAGGCCCTGCAGAGAGACCTTGACAAATTAGAGGGCTGGGCAATCACCACCCATTTGAAGTTTAAGAAGGGAAAGTGCCAGATTCTGCACCTGGGATGGGGTGCATAAGCTGGGCAATGTGACACTGGGGAGCAGTGCTGTGGAATGGGATTCTCCAGCAGTGCCCTGGCAGCCAGAAGGGCCAACCCTGCCCTGGGGGGCACCAGGGAGGGGATTGTCCTGCTCTGCTGTGCACTGGGGCTGCCTCACCTCGAGTGCTGGGGGGCAGTTTTGAGTGCTACAGTAAAAGAAAGACATGAAGCTGTTGGTGTCCAAAGGAGACCACAAGGATGGGGAAGGGCCTTGAGGGGAAGTTGATGAGGAGCAGCTGAGATCTTGTGGTCTTTTCAGCCTGGAGGAGCCTGAGGGGAGACCTCACTGCAGTCCTCAACATCCTTGAGAGGGGAAGTGGAGGGTCAGACACTGATCTCCTCAGTCTTGTAGCCAGTGACAGGACTGGATTGAGGTAAAAACAGTTTATTAAACGAAAAAGAAAACCAAACTAAAAAACCCCACAAGCAATGCTTACCAGCAACAGACATGCCCAGCCAGGTCATGAGCAATGGCAATGACCTTTGGAAAAGCTACCCCTCAGTCTTATTGCTGAACTTGAGGTTATAGGGTCACCTGAGAGTACCTGGTTAACCTCTTCTTCAGCAGTCAGATTGGATGAGTACATTTGGGTTACCTGGGACAGAGAAGAGCTGTGTTGTGAGGCAGTCGAGTGCTGCAGCCCAGGGCTCTCTCAGCAGCAGAAGTGGCCCATTCCTCCTTCCCTGCTGTCCTTGTGTTCCATAGCTTCAACCTTCCCTTGGCACTGCTTTGAACCTCCTCTCATTTAACTGGTGGATGTTACTGTGAGCTTGAGTCTGACTTCTGCCTAGCAGCAAAGCTTGTGAAATGGGTGTAATGAATGGGTGGTCTTTTGGAAATTATATATTTTTAATTAGTGTGTATAACCCTGCATGCTATTTTTGAGTCACCTGTAAAATACTTAAGAACTTGGTGCTTATTTATTCAGTGCGAAACATCTCAAAATTTCTAATTTGTTCAAAAGTAGTATTCAAAATACAGCCTAACTTGGCAGCCACAGAATAATGAAATGTATGTTATGTTCAATATTTTATGTTAGATGTATGTGAGAATTATCCAAAGTGCTGTGTTTGTAGCTTTTATAGGTGAAGCTAGCCACCTTATTTACAGATACTAAGCAAATTTAATAAATATATTTTTCCAGTAACTTTAGTTCATACACCAGTTAACTAGTATTCTATAGCATGACATGTATTTGTTGATCTATAGATTGCTAGGTTTATTTATGCAGAAAAAGTTGAATATTTCAACTAGTCATACGAATGATAGGAAAAAAAAGTATTTTTTTTTAGAACAACCAAATTGCAAAACAGGTTATGCCCTTTTAAAAAAAAGCAGTATACACAGAGGCATGTTTATATCAAAGTCACATAGTGCTAAATACTATGAAAATTGCTTTTATACAATTGTAAATTGTATATAATATGGCTTCATGGATTATATTTGCATTGGTAGAAGGCACAATGTGACTTCTAGTTCAAAAATGTTTGGAAAAACACCTGCATTTTTCAGTGACATCTTGGTATTTAATTCTAATAGCATTGTAATTTTAGAAAAATTATTTTTTCACTGTTTATTAACTTGTAAATGTTTCTGCTAGCTTCAGAGTCTGGAAGACTGTGCTTAATTATTTTTAATATATCATGTCTTACCCAATGTTGTATAAAGTTGTAACAATGCAGTGTGACTTCTAATGTAACTCTTGATTTGTGCTATCAAAATTTTTAAGCTAATATTTTACTAAATGTACTCCCATTTTCTTCCAGCTGACAGCACGATCACTGCCTTCCATACAGTCTGATGAGAGACTTCAACCTCTGCTTAATCATCTCAGGTAGTATAAAGTGAAAGCATGAGCATATTCCTTCATACAGATTGAAATAATTGCTTTGGTCGAGTGCTGTAGGTACAGGTTTTTTACAGACCTCATCTGTGTGATTGGCTTTGACTGGGAAAAAAAACCCAAAAGTAACTCTTCAGCTTAACAAAAGCTTTATCAATGACATGGAACATAATTTATAGAACTAGTATTGGTGCTAAGTAACAAGAAATAGTTGTAGCTTCTATGGAGTTTTTTTTGTATAGCAAGTGCAAAGTTGTTAAGCTTCTTCATAAACAAAACAGATTCCAAATTGCAGTGCTCAGAGCGTGGGCCTTTATTGTTGCAAATATTCTGTGTTCTCTGCTCTTTTTGGAAGATTTTGTTGTCATTGATGAATGGAGTACTAATTTTATTATTTAATCTAGCCCCTGGTCAATGCAGGTCTGGTTAGATCAGGTTGCTCAGATGTTTGTTTTTGTTGAATTTTTAATGTCTGTAAGGATAGAAATTTACTTAAATATTTGATGTCAGTAATGAAAGCTTGTACATTTCGTACAGTAATGAACAGACACATCTCAGCATTAAAATCATTGAAATGATGTTGGATGATTTAGAAATGGAAGTGTTGAGTCTCCATCATGCCAGTACTGCGTGGGAAATTGGGATGCAGATCTAGTTTGCTAGATCATGCTTCTTATTTTCTATGGTGCTCTACTGCTTGAGCTATCTGTTCCCAAAACCAGACATTTTATTTTGATTTTAAAAAGTCTCATAATTTTTATTATATAGGAAGATATTTATGTTTTGTTGTTTTTAGCGTAAATCAGAATAGGAAAATAGCCTTCATTGTATCTGTGCTTATTTACATGTGATTGAACTTTGTTCAAGAGCAATGAATGAAAGCAAGGGCTGCAGTGTTATTGTTACTGTGAGATAGCTGGGAGTACTTCTGAATGCCAGTAACCTTCCATGATTTTATTATCCTACTTCTTACTGGGGTAGTAAAAAATATGCCTCAGTGGTTGCCTTTCTGCATTTGAAGATCAAGAGCAATTAGCTTTTTACAAACTGGCTCTCTAGGAGTAATTACTGAGAAGTTGAAAATTTCCTTTGGTGTATGCTCTGAATCTATGTAAGTGGAGCAGTCCTTCAGTATCACAGCAATCAGCCCTTTATGTGCTTCTTCTTTTCAATATGGAAAAAGGAAAGGTTCCAAAAAAAGCTACTTAAACAGGGATACTGTACCCCACATTTATGCTAACCAGTGTTTTTTGTATATTCTTGTGTTACCTTGGGTATGTATGCTATTTTGCTTTTGTTAAAATGGAGGGATTGTTTCCAGTTTATATTGTCACCAACTGATAAAATGATACAAATGCTTCCAAGTTGCCTTTTTCAAGTTCCTTTAAAATGAACAAAATATATCAGAGCTTGCAACTTGAAAAGCATCCTCTGGCAGTGAAGAGAGGTGACCAAATAGATCGTCTTGGTTATTTATTTCTGTGAATCTGTTATTCATTTTGCTTCATCTTGCTCATGAGAAAGGAGAATATTAGCTAGGTGTAGACTTTCATTATCTGAATTTGTAGAGCAGTATTTTATTTTTGGTGCACGTCAATAGACCTCTGTCAGGGAAGCACAAACTTAGAAATGAATGGAAAGAGCATTCAGTTGAAGGTTACAGATCATTGTTTAGTTGTTAATGCCCCACACATGCTTGGGCACTTATTCATATCTGTTTGTGACTTTCAAATTAGCTAGTCTAAAGAAAAGGTGATTTTACTATGGATTATGTCTTCATAGATATTTTTCCCATGGTCATTATTTTTTTAAAAGGAAATAACCTGTATTTTTAAATTGGATGGTTCAGGACTAAACATACATTTTGTCTGTGATTTAGTACTCTTTTTATCCTACTCTGTTTCAATGGTGCTTTCCTAGTACTATTTGTACTAGACCAAAAAAAACCACATTATTTTTAGTTAAAATATTAAAGTATTTGATGCAAGATTGTGTTAGGGATTTCACATGCTCACAGTGGGCTACAAAGAGATTTGACTTGCTGAAACTTTAGCAGTTTAATAGAGATGGAAACTTAATATCTAAATGTGTGAGAAGAGCACTTTTGCAACTCTTGCTTTGTACAGGGTTTGCAGGCTTGTAACACTCTACTGTTTTAAATATTCAGCAGGAATAATTTCACATGGGCAAAACTCCTTGCCTACACATGAATTGTATGCAGAAGCTGAACTGACTTAGTTTAGTCTGGTAAAAAAGAAGCTTAGATCAAGTAGCAGCCTACAACTGTTTGAAGGACAAACATTGTGGTATTGGAATTTTCAATGGCGTCTGAGGATTTAACAAGGGATAGTGGTCACATATAGCAGCTTGGGAGGTTTAGGTCAAACATTAGGAAAAATATCCATGCTAATATGGAAGTGCAGCAGATTGCCCAGAGGTAGGTAATCTTAGTTCATGGAAATCTTTAGGATTCAGCTAGAAAAACTCGTGGTTCACCTGGCTAGTGTTGGCAGTAATCCCATTTAAAGTGGGGTGTGGAACTAAACGATCTTCTAAAATCCTTTACAAACAACAGTTAAATGATTCTGTTAATTCTGTCTTCAAATAATAGTTCATAAGGGTGATAGAGAAACCAAATATTTTGCAAGACTGGATTTTTTTAAACGGATAACACAATACTCATGCAGACATATTCACCTTCCTTACTTATGTTCATCTCACAAGCAAAAAAAGAAGAATACACACCTTGATAGACTGGTATTATTCACTATTCTCAACATCTACAAAGTGCCCTTCATATCCTTACTAAATCTTGTGATGCTCAAACACATCTGTGAATAATAAAATATTTATCAGAACTGTCCTACAGCTGTTTATTTGAAAGACATAGGTCTCATTCTTGGTTAACATAGATGTAGTGGAGGTTTCTTCTTTGTCAACAGCTGTGTGAGTGTATGTATTGATCTTTGGTTGCAAGATGTGTTTAGAAAACTTCTGGTAACTGAGATTTTGGATTTCAGAAAAAACAGGTTTTAAGTGATTGAGTCAGGCTGAATGGAGAGACAACTTTATATACAGAAATAAATTAAAACTTTTTAAAGTGGAAAGTGAAGACATTGCTGCTTGCACTCCAGTAAATCACAAAAATACATTATGAGGAACTGTAGATATTTTCTAGGTGAGAACAAAGCTTGGTCCGGAAGTGGCTATGTCATATAGAAGAAAGAAGGAGTCCAAAATAAGAACTAAAACTGAAAGCAAAAAATATGAGAAGAAAGTGAGAATGATCATAAATTTACTTAGCTTGTGTTGTAACGTGTTTTCAGACTGGCATAATTTTTTAAAGCATTTTGTAGGGCTTAGCACTCTGGTTACTGGTGTCAGGTATCAAGAAAATTTGACCTTGCAAGAAAATTTGACCTCATATATTATTTTTTAGTTTAAGAAATGCATAACTTCTCCTGTTTACTTACCACAACAAGAATATTTGACCTTTTCAGAATCTGAAAGGTAGAATTTCTTCTTTTCCCTCCTGGTCCCTCTTAAATTTGAGTTTTCTGTCCTCGCAAGAGAGTTTTCTACCAAGTCCAGGTGCAATGGTCAGCAAGATTCAAAGCACACGTCCTGTTTTTAACAGTAACTTCTGAAATCTTTCCTCATTCACTTGTAAGAAAACTTCTGTGTCTTCTCTTTGGACCTTCTCTCCCTAGGTCAATCCTTTCTACAGATTCTAGGAAAAAAGTAATTTTCTTTACCTTACCAATTTTTTTCAGTATTGGTATGATTCTGATAAATACTGTAGGGTACAAGATATAAATTGATTATGACAGAGCAGCTTAAAAATTTACCAACACTCATTCTGGGATGTGATCACTTCCTACATGATTTTCCTAAGTGGTTGTTTTACAGGCAAACCAAATCAAACAGAACCCACCAAAAAATGAAGTTGCCTAAGAAACAGCTGTTATCTGTTGTTTTGTGCTTCGATTGTAATATTTTTGTGATTTTGTAATATTTTTGTGATTTTGTAATATTTGTCTGATTTCTGTTTTGTAGTTCACTTAAATAAAGTGATGAGGATCTGTTTCTACAAGGGAATTTAGATGCTTCTATAGTAAAATTAGTAGTACTAGACATACATGGTTTAAATATTTTAAATTATTTATCCCTTTTGTGTAATGGAAAAAAAATCTATTAAGTACAGTAAGCTTGTCTAGTGTTCCAGCACATCCCAGAAATAAGACAAAGGACCAAATAAATATATGTATAATTAAACACTGTTTGTACTGTAGTAAAATTGACTGCTAGTTATATGCTTTTCATACTTCACAGTATTGAAATATCATAGAATAATGTGTAGTACTTGGTATTGTCATTTAGCAAAATGCCTTTTTCCCTGGAGTTAAACTCTGCATGTCTTCAAAGACTTAAAGGATGGTCAGTGTGAGTTACTTGCAAAATCCCTCTTGCACAAAAAAAATTTGTTCTTACCTAGACTTTGAAACCTGCTTTTTGGACCAATAATCCAAAGCCCCTGTTTATTTTATTGCCTGTAATACTGTACTGTCAGCTTTTGGTTGGGTTCTGCTGTAAGCTTTTCCCTGGACCTGTTCTGCTATGCTGCATATATCTTCATTCAAGAAGTCTCTGTATTTTTAAAGTAAAAGCTGGGCATTAGCTGCTTGTGTTTGATTTGAAATTACTTGGTTGACAATGTCTGTGTGACTGTCTCTGCTGTAGTATAGAGTTACCTGAACTTAGCTCAGCTTTCAGAAGTGGCTTCTTTGTAGTTTGAGTGAAAGATGAGACCGCACATGTAAATAAATTTCTGTGCTATTTTGGCTAGGGCTTAAACTGTATTGGTATGTCAGTAATGCAGGAAGAGCCATCCCAACTTTACTGTTACTCTTTAGTTTTTGAGTTTTTACTTTTTCCCCCAAGTAGTGGCCTCTCAGCCTCAAGAGTAATGTGATCCTGTGATCTAAATCCTATATGACTCCTCACCTCACCTTTCAGATAAAGGAAAAGAGAGTTTCTTTGCTGTGTTTGCTCTAATGTTGGCTTTATGAGTCCTAGTTATTTGGTTTCTTGTTTTTGCCTGATTTGAAATATTTGCAGCCCATAATTGATAAATCATTTTCTTTCAAAATTTTTAAACTTGAAAGCATTTTGGAATTGCTTTAAATGGTGCAATACTGTTTGCTTTCTTTTTCAGCCATTCTTATGTTGGCCCAGATTACAGCGTCCAGAAGAACACGGGAAAAATTTCTCTAGACCAAATTGATTCTGTAAGTTGTGTTTCTGGAGTTATATAGGATGCTGAAGTATAACTTTTTAATTCAAGTACTCTATGTACAAACTAAATATAAAGCCTTTATCTTCTTTTTCTTCTTATTTGCTTTGTAACTGTTGAATGTGTTAAAGTTCAAATCGGAGCAGAATTAAACTAATCAAGATTCAGACTCAGAGTGAAGTTGCAGTGAAATGCTTAATTTGCTGTTTGATTTTCTGTACTTTCACAAATACCTAACATAATTATAAGCAGAGTTTAACAAAATTTTCTTATTTAACAATCTTGCAAACCATTTTTAGTTTATCATTCTTGTGTTGCAGTATTAGTCTTTTCAATGCTGTTTTTTTATTTTTGACTTACAGGAGGATTTTGTTCTTGAGATGGTTATTATTGAATTGGATAGTTTATGGACTCACTTGTGTTATGAGTTCAATCCCAAGGCTCTCTGTACATGCATGTATTTTCTTCCAGCCACTGGCATTTTCAAGTAGAGCTAATTGATAATCACAGTAAACACATACCCTACAAATTAAACACTGGGTATGCCTTAAACAGCAGTTCTTCTCTTGTCCCAGCTGTCTGTGAAGTCCTTCCCCCTGTGCATGAGGCAGCTGCACAGAGCCCTCCGTGACAATCACCACCTCCGCCACGGCGGCCGCATGCAGTACGGGCTCTTCCTGAAAGGCATTGGCCTCACCCTGGAGCAGGCACTGGAATTTTGGAAGAAAGAATTTATCCGAGGAAAAGTGGATGCAGATAAGGTAATTCAGCAAATGAAAAGTATCTCCGTGTGTGAATGAGGGGATATAGTTAATGTGTACATTGTGCTACAGATTTGAATAGATGCTTCTTGAAGTAGAAAATGGGGCAAAAGGTACAGTGATGTATTTTAAAGGTGGGAGGTTTTCTTTTTGCTCTCTTTGCTTATAATTTTAGTCATTGGGTATTGACCTGAGCTATAAGTAAAAAAAGACAAGCCATAAAGAGGCTTTTATAAAAGTTGCTTAGAAAAATCTTACCAGTAAATTACTAGGAAACCAGTGTTTTTTATGAAATACAGGTACTATGTAAGTAAATTAAGTCACCAAGCAGGTAAGTGACCAAAACCAGTACTGTCTGAAAAACAAGGCTAGCATTTTTTTGTTGTTTAATAAAAATATATTAATTGGACAGCTCTGTGTGAAGTAGTCTTGCCTTAGAAATTTCCAGTTGAAGAATGAAAGAAGAAACGGGACAAAACAGAAGAATATGTTCAAGGAAGTAGTGAGAAAATACTGTTCAGTGCAATGGGAGGCATTACTGACATATTAGTCATTGGCCTCACTCTTGCCAATATTTTTGAGAGTATTGTGGGTGAGGAAGATATAATGTCTAATTTTTGGAGGATTGTGAACTTCTCCTTATCTTGAGCAGCTCAGGTACAATGAAGCAGGCTTTCTCTCATCCTTCTCTGCCTGGCCTGTGGTTATGTGTTAGAGCAGAGTTTCAGACCTTATCTCAGTTTTGTGTGGAGTGTGAGGCTTCATATTTAATATTGTGAGGTCTCAGCCTGCTGGAGTACTGTGAAGTATTTCGGAGTGCTTTGTAGACAATCTTTCAATACCTTAGGTTCTCTGGGCCGTGCTATTTATACAGGATACAGGGCAAAAAATAAAGTCGGATAAAATGAATTTTGGTACATGAGCCTCTTCCAAGACCCAGAAGATAGATCAACTTGTCTACAAATTTTTTGAGGAGAAAGGGATTTAAACGTGTGATTTGAATGAGTATTTAAACCTGTTTATCTAGTTCCTTAAATGTGATATGAGTTAAAAGGAGATAGGTAGTTTGTTTAAAAAACCTTCAAAATGTGTTTTTTGACAAAGGTCTCAAGGCATCTCTGAAGAGAGGCAATAAATTTTGCAGGGGAATGCCGATTAATTAATAGTTGTATTGGGTTTACATAGCCAGGTTTTGGTAGTGGATGGGGCTACAGGGATTCTGTTAGAAACTGCCAGAAGTTTCCCCCATTGTCTGACAGAGCCAGTGCCAGCTGGCTCCAAGAGGGACCTCCTGCTAGCCAGGCTGAGCCCATCAGCAGTGGAGGGTTAACAATCTGGGATAACATATTGAAGAAAAGGGGAAAAAAAAACCCCTTCACAATAGCAGCTTCACTCAGAGAGAGGAAAGTGATGAAAATATGTGAGAGCAACACAGCTCTGCAGACACCAAGGTCAGTGCAAAGGGAGGAGGAGGTGCTTTAGATACCAGAGCAGAGATTCCCCTGCAGCCAGGGCAGACCATGGTGAGGCAGCTGTGTCCCATGGAGGGCCATGGGGTGCAGAGATCCACCTGCAGCCCAGGGAGGACACTGCTGGAGCAGGTGCATGCCCAAAGGAGGCTGTGACCCAATAGGAATCTCATGCTGGAACAGGCTCCTGGCAGGACCTGTGGCCCCATGAAATGAGGAGCTCACACTGGAGCAGGTTTGCTGGCAGGATTTGTGACCCTATGGGGACCCACACTGGAGCAGGCTGTTCCTGAAGGACTGCACATCATGGAAGGGACCATGCTGGAGCAGTTTGTGAAGAACTGCAGCCTGTGGGAAGATGCAGCATTGGAGAAGTTCATGGAGGATTGTTTCTTGTGCAAGGGGAAGAGTGTAAGGAGTCCTCCTCCTGGGAAGAAAAGAGTGACAGAAATGTGTGGTGAACTCCTGTTTCCTGTCTGCCTGTACCACCTGTGGGAGGAGGTAGAGAAAATCAGGATTAAAGTCAAACCTGGAAGACAGGAGGGGTGAGGGAAATGGATTTTAAGATTTGGTTTGATTTCTCATTTCCCTCCTCTAATTTGATTGGCAATAAATTACTTTTCCCAAGTTGAGCCTGTTTTTCCTGTGACAGTAAATGATGAATGATCCCTCCCTGTCCTTATCTTGACCCATGAGACTTTTGTTATACTTTCTGTCCCCTGTCCACCTGAGGAAGGGAGTGATAGAGAGACCTGGGTGGGCACCTGACATCCAGCCAGGGTCAACCCACAACCGGGGTTGAATTCAGGAAAATTCAGAAATTTCAGTTGCCATATCCTGTGCTTAAAGAAACTGAAAGAATAAAAACAAACTTTTAGAAACAGTAACAGTATAAAGACAAATATTTGTTATTTCTGTTTTCAAAAAATATTGGGGGAACACATCTGATTCCACCTACTTATGCTTTGACCAAATATGTACATGCACATGTATGAAGACATGTATGCACCTTGGATCCTATTTTCAATCAAAGGGTTATGACTTTCTACTGTAGCATCTCTGTTGTTAGGTCCTAGAAATAAATGAAGTTTTATGATCCTGTGTTTAGCTTCAAGAGTTAGGAAGCGTATTGTGAATCAGGAATGAGTTTGGTTATTGCATTTTTCACAAGTAAGCTGCTACTTCCATCTAATTTTGGTCGTTTTCAAGTTCTAGATAACCAGCTTCAAACTGGGATAAAAAAGAAAACTAATTTTTCATGCCTCTAATTGAGGTTGGTGGCCTGTAATTTTTCAAAGTAGTGCGATACAATGTTTAATGTCCTGAAAAAAGGAAGATTAATACAATTCTTATTGTTGTTTTCTTCTTTTGACATTTTTATTTTCTAGCATTCATGCCATTGTTCTTTTCCTGTAGAGTGGAGATAATTAATTACACTGTTTTGATTTTACTGGAGCATTGTGAAGATATATACTTGATACTTTGTGAAGATTAAGGTTAATGGTGTATTACCTACTAACTTATATTGCAAAGAGGGAGTGTTCAATTTGCTGGAAATGGTTATGATTACAAAATTGTTTGTTCATTTTTGTCTTTAATAGCTGCAACATCTATGCCAATTTTCAATCCTAACAATTCTTGGCACACAACTTCAGTCTTCAGCAGGAAGGAAGTTACCATGAACACATTAGCAGCAAGCTGGCTAAGCATGGCCTTCAGGCTGAGCACAGGCATATGGACAATTTGCACCAAAAAAGAACTCCTCCTGTGCTCTGAGTAACTGATTCAGGCATCCCTCAAGACTCATTGATAAAAAACATTGTAGAAAAGTTTTTAAGAAATTATATTTTACCTTTAGAGAGGAATCTGTGAAGTGTGAATGAAGTGTGAAACTATGTAGTAAGAGGGCAAAAAAAAATAAATCAAGTAACACAAAGGAAGTGCTGAAACTGGTATAAATGCTCTGGTGGTGGTGGACTGGGGGAGGGAATGGTCATGTATTGGTGTGTTACAACAGGAACAAATGCAGAGTGTGAAATAAAACATTTTCTAATTTAGGCACTGCAATTAAAATTACTCTGCAAATTGCTAGGTTAAGAGTGCCTCAATGGTAAATTGTTGTTGTTCAGATGAAAGGATCAACTGCCAAATAGGAGTAGATGGGTTACTTCTGAATGAATGGTTGTGCCAATTGGCTTTGTAACTTCAGTGTTATTTTAAGGCTATTTTGTTTTTTTTCTATAAATTGCAATCCTACTCTAAGCAGATATTGGTTCTCAGATTCTTTCACTGGTCTTGCTTAAAAAGTAATTCTTGACCCTGTAAAGAAAAGTGTGGAGGAAATGTAACTCCAGTGTGATTAAAAAATTCACAAAGCTAATAAGATGACAAGACAAATTTAATAATTAGAGTACAGATGCAAAAATGTTTTCATAGTTGAAAATAAAGCCCTCTAACAGACATCATTGTAGTGGAGATTGTTACTGTTTTCAGATATTTTTGTATGATTAACCTGTGAATGTGACAAGGAGGAGTTGAAAGATAATGCAGTATTTCAAACAAAGGAAAAAAGGAATGCAGAATCAGTTTCTTTAAGGTGTCATTCTGTTACTTTAGTTAATAGCCTGGATCTGAGGTTTTGATGTGAGTGGAAGGCTTTAAGGCAGCCTGACACTTTTTGCTTTCCATTGCTACATATACTTGTGATACATGTTCTTTTTCTTAGTAGTAATCATAGTATGATGGTACAAAATGCCCTTTTCTAGTGCTCTGATTTTTTACCTCTGTGAGGAAGTAACAGTTGCTGTTATACACTTCTGTGTTGGAAAGTTATTCTTTTGGTACTGCAGTTTATATTGCACTAGTTTTTATTATTGTTGCATATGCTACTGAAGCACATCTTAACATTGTGTAAGAATGTGGGCGTTAATTTATTCAATAAATCTCCAAAACTGAAGTAGTACTATATTTACAAAATTATCCTTGTGACAGAACAGCTTTCTTGCCCTTGTGACTTCTTACAGAAAATGACACAGCTCTTTAGCCCCTGTGTTCTAGGACTCTTTCTTCAGAGATGTGGCACTCAGGCTAGCAAAGCCTCGTTCATCCTGACTCAGTCTTCCAAATGAACTTACTGTAGTTTCACAGGGCACGTTGTTTTCTGTTGCAGTGGATTGCAAATGGCAAGGAGCAGGTTGTTTTCTAGTTGTCAGTACACTTCTTCATCCCTTCTTGCTAGGGTAGGTCCTTATGACAGGTGATTTGCTGGAAGAAGGAAAAGGGAAGTTTACTCAAATTCAGCCTTGCTCAGAGTCTGTTATTGGTAAAGAAGCAAACCTTTCACAATGAAGCTTTTGAACTGCAGTTGATATTGATATATTCTACATGTTTCTTCCACACATGGTGATCATGAAAGAAGCTGAGGACAGATAACGTGACAGCCATTTACTGCATCAATATGCAAAGGAATATATCTCCTACTCTGTTAAAAAACAATGCAACTTTGGGATGAAGATGCAACCCATTGAGATATTTCCAGTGACTTAATTTCACTGGCTCTTTGATTTCTTTTCCAAATGATCTTGGCAGGTTCTTGAGTCTGAATTCAGTAGTGAGCCTTTACCTTGACTGCAAACAGCTGGTGATCAATGTTTCTACCAAGGCCATCCAGGAATTCCTTGAGGGGGATCTTGGACTGGGGACCTCCTGAGGTCCTTTCCAGCCTGAATTACCCTGTGATTCTGCAGACAGGTAGAAGCACATGTTTGTGAGAGACAGCCACTAGAGGGAGACAAGATAGCATGGAATAAACAAATCTAATGTATAGATGTAAATTAGAAGTGTTTATGCTTTAATGCTTTGTAAGTCTATACAACTGTGTTATTTAAAAAGCTCTGTGTATTTAAATGAAAATAGAAGTAGGCACTTGGCAATCTTCAGGTCAGTGCTTTTAAGCACATGCAACTATCCCTAGTGCAATTCATGTGGTGGTTCTTTAAACTACCTCCACCTGCTCAAATCCTCAGGAAAATTTTCTCTATCAGTCAGTTGGCCACATTTAGTTTTGGTATTTTACTTTCTCATTTCTTAGAGGTTTGAGGGTTGTTCTGGTCTTAGATTTATTTTTTTCCCCATACTTGCCCCTTTTATATTTGGTATTGCTGTCTACTATTTTAGGAAGATTTTGATTCATAAATCAGAAAAGGATCTTTGTTCTGTCACATTTTAAATTATAATTCTCTAATTGAATGTTATCTGATATTTTTATTCTTGAATTAGTTAAACTTTACAAATCTGCAAGCTAGAGTGACATTTTCGACAGCAAGCCACAATATTTAACATCTAAGAGATAAAGATAGAATTGAAATCCCTCTATATGGATTAAAATCTCGTTTTATAAAAAAAGAGAACATCAGTAGTACTGTAATAGGTGGCCAAGCTTGAATTCTCCTGAGATATATAAAGACTAAAATAGAACTTCAAGAAAATGTTGTTTTCTCTTCTAGGGTATATAAAACAAAATTGAAATAAAAGTGCAGCATGTATTGGCAATAAAATCTTATTTCCTGAATTCTGTAGCAGCAGAGGATTTTTTAATGTCATGGTAACAAAGTGTTGATATAATGAAGAATATTCTTGTTGCTTTCATTGGTTGTCAGGGGTCTAGATATTCACATTATCGATTAAATAATATTTTTTGTGTTAAACTTAACATAAAAATCAAGATTTTTTTCCTTCCACCAATGACCGTAAAAATTATCTTCAATAGAACCATTTGCTATCTGTATTTGTCTCCAGTTATTTGGAATTTATTATTTAATTCTCTAGTTGTAGTGAAATAGAAAAGTGAATTTAAAAGATTTTGAATGAATAATTTTTATTATCTTTTGGCAAAGTTGCATTCCATTCATAATATTATTATATGACAATACTTATGCAGTATCACTAAGTATAAAGAAAGTAAAAATACTATTACAGTGTGTTTCAAAGTGTTTTGTACTCTACAAAATCAGCTCTTGAAATTTCTTTAATAACAGGCTGAAAGTGATTTAATTGTCAGAAGAAACATGAAAATGCATTTTTCATTTGCATGACTCATTTTTAGTCCCAAACGTACTGTTTAATTTACATTAAACCATTTCTTTTAATGCAAATTCAAAGAAAAATACAGTAATGTGCAGTTGTTAGGGGTATTTCAAGAGAGTAGGTGATCCAAGGCCTACATCCTAGGCATATAGGCTTGAAGTATAAATTAATATTTAATTTGAATTTTAACCCAAAGGCTAAAGAAAAGAACAACATAAAGAAAAGAAAGCCAAGTCTATGAAATCAGAGTATTTGTGCATAGCTGCAAAGTGACTCAAACAAAATGTTGAGTTATATGTTGAGATGGTTGTTAGGAACTGAGACAGTGATACACTGAACACCAGGTTAAAAAGTTACTCGTGTTAGTTTTCAGAAGTCAGCTTAATGTCAGTGAGTCAAACATTAGGGGATCTACTCCTTTCATGTAACTTCCTGAGTGGCTTTTTTTGTGTAGAAATTGAAGCCTGGAGGAGAACAGGTGCTTTGTTAAATGGGACAGGGCTGTTTTTAAGGTGATGCTCACATGAAGACAGATGGCTCCTGGGATCGATTAACTGCCTTGATCCTGCCTGAAGAGAATAGTCTGGAGTCCCTTTTGTGTTTTAATAAGCAATAGGCAGAAGAGGCGTTTTGAGTGAATTTGTTTTACAGTAAAAATTTATACAACCAGGCATGAGAATTAAAAGCATGACTTCAGGCTATAAAGACATGGATTTCTGGTGTAGCATTTGAGTCAAGCTGAATTAGTAGTATTGTTGGTTGTATCTGGAAAAGGATTTTGTTTTATTTTCCTTTGGCTATGGTAGTTTGCTAACAAGCAGTGAGGAGTTAGACTTAAATAACTGGAAATCCTGAGGACTTACATTCTAGGCAGCTATTATTCTTCACCATTTGGTTCCACGTGAATGGTTGGAGCTGAGCCTGACATCTAGGATTTTCTTGAAAAACCTCTTGTCATCTGGCCATGGAGTTTAGAATCATAAAATCATAATATCTTTCTTTAGCTGAATGAAAATGAGCTTCAATTGCCATTAAAATTGGGTTGTTTTTGGCTGCATGGCTATCACCGTACGTATGTTAAGTCTAAGCAAGATTCTTGCTGCCATATATTGTTATTTAAAGTTGTGTTTTATAGGTGGGGATTTGTCCTTTGTTTTTCCATGTCCTGTGTGTCCTGTGTAAATTTGCTAATGCTTGTTAGCAGTCTGTTCCCTTCCCTTGTGGAGTGCTTCAGAATTTGGAAGGCTCATCTGAGTCCTGTTGGTGGATTACTGATGCACTGCATGGTTTGATTTTGTCAATTTGTTTTGTGTGCATATTGACTACAGCAGTAGGAAGGAGATCTGTAGTGGATTCGGGAAGTGAGAGGACTGAGAAAGCATGCTCACAGCGGTTGTATTTGATTGCATTTGTATTTTAAAAAAAAAAAGGGTATTTAGGGACATGGCTTAGTGGTGGATTTGGCATTGTTAGAATTATGGTTGGACTCAATTTTAAAGGTCGTTTCTAACATAAATGATTCTGTGTTTCTGTGATCATACTTGAATAACTTCCTGCAGAGTCCTGTTAAATTCTGCCAAATCATAGGAAGGAACTGGGATAAGATTCCTTACTCTCTGTATCAAAAGTGGAGATGATTTGCAATGCCTGTAAAGATATAACCATATCTAGAGGGAAGTCCCTATTAGTATTGTCACTGTTAGTTGTGTTTAGTCTTGTGCACACAGTGATTCTGAAAAGACTGCAGAAAATGAGCTCATCTAATCAGAGCTAGAGATAGCTGTGTGCTCCTGTTTAATTAAGCATCGTGAGATCAAATCAAAATAGTTTAAAGTTGTTTGCATCAGATAATGATTTTTATTAGGGCTTAGTTATAAATAATAGTATGGAATTGCTGTTATTAAAATAACATGCCATGTTGCATTTGCGGATGTTGCTGCCTGAGGTGATTAATAAAAGCAGTTTATACCATTTTTGTGTTCCTGATGGATAAAAAATTCTGATTTTGCTGCAAAGAGATTTACCAGAAACACCTACATTGCTCACAATTCTCACTCAAATATGTTTGAAGGTATTGCTGCTCAAACCTCTTTACTAAACAAAAAAATTACAGACCTGTTCTGTGGCTGTTTTTCTTGCAGTTTGTTTTACTTTTTGTTCCAAATTAGACAAGTAAACAAATCACATCATAATTCCAGTTGACACATAAGAAGTCAGATGATGAAAAATCAGATGTTAATATAAGATTAGATGTTCCACCTACTTCAGGGAAGTTACATGAAAGTAATTTGTTTTTCACCATTTCTGCCCTTATGCTATATAAGTAATCATCACTGAAAAGGTACTGTTAACTTACAGCTTTATGAAAACATAAATGTATAAATACACATGCACTCCGCTTCCAATGGTAGATGATGCACCAGTTCCTTTTGGCAGAGGAATAATCTGTAACTTCACTTGGTACTGTTTTCTTTCAATTTGCATTTTATTTTGTTTTTTTGACTGACACATTGGAAGTTCTGAGCATTAGAAGGAATGAAAACAAAGCAGACCCTTACTTTTTTGCCTTTTACTTGTAAGACTTTATTTTACTTTAAATAGTATTGCCTGACCTTTTGGATCCAAGGTGCTTACAGGTTTATTAGTGAAGTTAAGGATGCTAAGGAGGAAATGTTTTTGGGACATAATTATGTTTTAATTATGCCCTGTAGCTAATGTAGATGCATATTAAACTCCACCATATTTCTGTGTATTTCCCTCTGAAACTTCCTTTTCTCAAGGCTTAAATTAAAAATCAGCATATCAGTGCATTACAGTTATGTAAGCTTAGGAATATTGACAGAAATCTGTTTCGCTTTTATTTTATTGCTTTTTTTCATAAGAAAATATTTTTGTTACAGAAACTTCTAATTTAAAAAAAAAGTAGTTTTTTCACAATAGATTCAAAGTCTTAAAGCAATATTTCTTAAATGAAATGCACCTGGTATAAACCCATTATTTTTTGCCTTATTTTTGTTTTGTGGATGTTATTCCAATGGATCCCAACTGAAGATGGGGTACTAGAAAACACTGGAGAGTATTAGACTGTAATATACATGAAGGCTATAGTGTGCACATATATATTTGAGGAATCACAGTAATAAGTGAGGGTAAAAATGTGTGTTCTTTTCACTCCAAACTCAATCCCTTTTTCAATTTTTCCAATTATTCTAGTTAAAACTGGAACTCTGCAGTCTGTGTTGTGACACCAAAGTTACAGTGGCATTTCCCTATTATTATGCACTTTAAAGTACTTTAATTTGTTCAGCATTTCTTTGACATATTAAAAATGTATAATTTTCAGTTTTAATCTTCTGAATTAAAAGGGAAAATTTTGGGCAGTCTTTCAGCCTGTGGCATGTCTTAGGGATAGAGAAGAGCTCTAGCTATAATCTCTCTTCCAGGTCATTAACAGTGCTAGCGTAGTTTTAGTGATGTTTTAACTGTGCTAGCTACCATAAAAAGAAATAGTATCACGTTTTGTAGCTGTTACATATTAGACATAGAAATCTGGATTTAATAATCTGATGTATGAGCTGGTTGGTGATATGGTTCTTGCAGTGAAGAGAGTGAAAGCAATAATTATCTTTCCTTTACTGAAACTAATTTAGATCAGAATCTGCTCTCTCATGGCTTGTTTTATTCTCAGCGAAACACATTGCTGTAGGTATTCCATGATGTAGTGTCATTTTAGAACTGCATGTACAAAAATGAATGTTGAAGCTAACCTTTAATTTTCTAAGATTTCTTTTGTATCTTTGAATAACTTGTCAGTCCTTGCACTTTATTATCAGTGTAGATGGACTCTACTTGTCAGAAGAGGTTTCTGTTTTATTGGCCCTTGCAGCAGCAGCAAGAAGTCATTCCATGACATTTTAAGAAAAGGGATAGATGGATTTGCCTGTGTTTAGGGATTGTGAAGTATTTGAGTGTCACTAAATACAGAGCTTTTAGCAGACTCCTTTGAACACCTTCTTAACCATACGGCTCTCTCTAACCATATGCTGAAAAATGCCCACTGCACGTTGCTGCACACAGCCCTGGTAATGGATGTATTTCAGCTCTTTGGCTATTTACCCTGAGTTCTGAGACAGGGGGTAGTGCTTTTTGAGATGCAAATCTTCTCATCCATAGCTTTTTATCACAGCAGGTCTCTTCCAGCTGTGTTCCTGTGCTTTTTGAACAAAGAAGTCTTGATAGAAATTTTTAAAGTCTTGACACTCTAAGTTGAAATAATACTTTAAAATTATTTTATCAAACATTCAGATATCCTGTAATTGTATAAACTGTTTTCAAAACCAAACCCCAGAATTCTGTATGCTTTTGTTTGATAATGCCCATATAATTGCTGTAACATCATACAGCTGTCATATTCAGCCAGTAAATCATGGCTATATTTCATATTCAGTCATCCAGAAAAGCAGCATGTTATATCAAATGTGCACTCTGCTGTTATATCACAATAGGCACGATGCAAATGAAAATGTACTTTTGCTTTCAGAATTGATTTAACATTGTGCCTCATGTCTTTGAAATCTGTTGAATCTCATGAATAAAGATAGAACAGCTCTTCATACATTATTTATTCTATGTGCAATTTATGTTTTGGAAATTTAATACATTGATTTAGGAAAGGGAAATGACTATGATAGGGCTTAAGTATAGGTGTTACTACTTTTTGAAGGAAGGTTGAATTCTAATTTTGTATGAAATGTACAATGCTACTTAGCTGTGAAAATTAATTCAACATAATGTGGTATGTGCTAGGCTTTTACTGCTCCTTGCATCCCTTCTTAAGTCCACTTGCAAAGAAGAAAAACAAAATGTCCTCCAATATGGATTCTTCGTGGGTTTTTTGGGGTTTTGGATTTTTTTGTTTGTTTATTTTCTTTTGGTCACTTGCTGTACATGTAAGAGTGGGAATATTTGGTCTTTTTGGCAAGTTTTTCTTTTAAAATTCCTATTTATTTTCTTTTTCTATTTCATATACTTAATGGAGTTGAATTTGGGACATGACAACTGGGACAATACTAGTGAATTATAACAAACTTTTATAAAGAAAAACAATTACAATAGTTGGGCTCCTTCTTGTGCTTTGTTACCACAGTTATTTCCCTGTTTTTAGAAGTTTACAGCAGGCACTAAAAATGAGATGTGTGTTATTTCTTCTGAGACAGTTCGGAGCAGTCTGGTAGTAGAGCTTCTTTATTCTTCTGTTCCCATCTTCCCTGCAGTCAAGTAATCTTTTTGTAAAAAAAAAAAAAAAGGAAAATAGTCTTGTGTATTTTTGAAACAAGCTTTCCTTTTTTTAGTGCAGAAAGGCTCTTGTCATAATTGTAGTCTAGAGTTGAAATATGTCTTGATTATAGTGCACTTTGCATAAGATAGAATATAAAATGTTTTTTTTATGTAAGCAGTTCTCTTTCTTACGACAGCAGGGGCTGATACCAGTTTTCTATACTTCTGTTTGTTCATCATCTTAAAATGTGATTGTGTCTTTTATTTTCCTTTTAATAAATAAAAAAAAATCTGGTTTTACAGCAGAGTTTTTAGAGAGAGAATGCCAGTGTTGTTGAGCCAAGCTATGCTGTTAGGTGAGCTCCAATATCTTGTTTACTCCGTGTTCAAAAGGGTTGACAAACATCAACTATCCATATGCTGTTTTGTGTTTCTCTGTCTTCCTTTTGTCATTCTTTTATGACTGCCTCAAAAAAGTTGTGTGTATGTTTCTAGACAGAATATCAACCTGAGGAAATGTATTCATTACTCAGCTGCCTTGTAATTTTGTTTTAAGAATTATTTGATATCTTTTTTCCAGTGATCAATTTATCTAGAAAATTAATCAATTTGTTTTAATCTGCACTTATACTGAGGGTTTTGCTGACGTCTTGAAACATGTGATTGGGACTTAATATCCATTTGTTGTGTCACAGATCCTTGTCCAAGAGGTTTAACCATATCTCAGTAAAAGTCAGGGGTTTTGGTCACAGTTGTATCAAATCTTGATAATTTTTCCACTTTGGTTGAAGGGATGTTTTTCAGTTTTGCAGTCACTGAATCTCTTCAAGCGATGCTGCCATGTTTGTAAATCTGAGGTTTAGGGTAAAATTCAGATAAAGTTTTAGAACATCACATGAGAACATGCTTGTTTAGGGAATTAATAGAGCTTGAATTAGCAGTAGGAAATTAGTTTTTGGACTTTGGGTCCCTGGCCAGTCTTCATTCATCTCTGAAAATCTGTGATACATGGTGCTGTGATACACTTATAAGTATGGATTTCTCTCAGTTTTGATACAGACACACTGAATTTCTTTTCTCCTTGATATACATTCTCTTTACACTTGGATTATAAACTGCCATTATGACCAGTAGATTTGTATTAAATAGCCTATATAGTCAATAGTGTCTAGAGAATGATTTATTTAATGAGCCTCCAGGGCAAATGGAATTGCTCCCCAGGCTCCTCTGATTGCATTGACCACCATCGATAATAATGGGAGATGTCTGGATTTAGATGTCTGGGGTGGTATCTTATTTCTGCAGATGCAGTTACTATTCTACTCCTGTTGAACTTTCTTAGTCATCAAAATAAAAATAGAGAGAGGGCCCCAACCCCCCCCCCCCCAAAACCACACAACACCCCCCAACAAGCCACAAGCAGTACAAAGTAAAATTGCTCACCAATGACCCCAGTCCCTGAACAATGACCTGCAGTACCCACACAACTTAGGGCAGTTTGTGTACCAAGCATGATTTCTGTGGTATGGAATAAATGTCCCTTAGCTACCTGTCCTGTCAGTTCTTCCTCCAAGCTTCTGGTGCACCTCCTTACTGGCAGAGCAGGAGAAGTCCTTGACTCCAGGTAAATACTAATTATAAACAATAAAATCATCAGTGTGTTAACATCATTTTCCTACTAAATCCCAAACATAGCACAGTACAATCCACTGGAAAGAAAATTAACTTTATCCCAACTGCAACTGCCAGAATAACTTAGATACAGGAAGAAATATTGCAGTGTTTTGAAGTAGGTAATAAAATCTTTTGCTGGTGACTAAGCATGTGCCTGAGAAAAATCAAGCTGTTATAGAGATGGCTTTAAGAAGTATTGTGCTGATAATTTGATGCAGTGTCTTGAGGCAGAAGTCAGCCTGCTGTGGTTTATGTTTTATTTCTCCTGGTTCAAAGTCTTGGTGCATGTAAGTGTGTGAAGAAACTGTGCACATAAATTGTGTATTTAGCTAAATTATAATAAGGTAAGCTTAGACTGCTGTAAATAAAAGCCTACAGTATCAGATTTTTAATAGTTCATCAGCCACACACTTTATGCGCTTACGGGTAATATACAAGATGTTTGACTGATATAAAAAATTTCTGATTTTCTTATAGTAGATGAAACCATCTGCAGGGTTAAGTGATTCTTGCCTCATGTAGTTTGGAAATTCTGGAACTGGAGGGGAAGAGATTTTTTAGTACTGCTGTGAATTGCTCTGTGCTGACTGCTACACAATGTAGTAGTTTTACAGCTTGGTTTTAGGTGATATCTCTGATCTGTACCTTTGAGGTAGAAATTGGGCTACAGGATGGTAATTTAGGACAAATTTTTGTTGTTGGCAGATAGAGAAGCATTTATTTGTGCTCCTAAATACAGCCATGCTTGCAAAAAGATAATCTCAAATTGAGGTTATTTTAAGAGTGAGCTTAAAAAAAGAAAAGTTGCTTGGATAAGGATATGCCAACTAAGCAGTGTCAACAGTAATGATTTGAGTGACTGCCTAGGAAATGGATGAAAAAGAGAACCAAGTATTTCAGCAGATACACGATTGAGTGTGATAAATTCATGAATTTGAAGCTGCTATCTATACAGGTTCAACAATTTTAGACAGGAAATTACCCAGTGGCTGTTGAAAAAAACTGAGGTGTTAAGCCGTTACTACTTTAAATTTCGCAGACTTGGAACTAATCAGGTGGTCTGCCAAAAAGCTAGACAAAGTTAGTGCACCATTTTGCTTAGTTGATTGACTTTAAATAAATAAATTTCCCAGTAATGTAAGGAATAGATACATAAAATCTTATAAGAATATATAAAAGTAGTTGTAACTGAAACATGAAAGTTTTGTGGAAGTGTGAACCTGAGCATACAGGGCTTGTCAGACCTTTCAGCAAATTATTTTCCATCCTGATATGGTCCTAATACAGATATTAATCTGCAAATATGGTAAGTGAAATAAGAAAGGTAGCTGTCAGTGATGACATGATGCCTACTGTTCATTGGCTGAAGTGCCAAGGGAATGTCATTTCTGATGGTTCTCTTTTGAAAAGTATGTTCTTTCAAAAGATTATTGTTTATCAGTTATATCAAACTGAACATTATAGGGCAAACATGACCCATGCCTTCCTGCTTTGTCTGTTGAAAACTTTACTTCAGAGGAGAACATACACCTGCCAAATGGTCCATTTGAGATATGTCCTCATTCCATATCTAAAGTTCTTGTATGTGTTTATGTGATCAGAACTTGTTGGAAAAAGCTCTTCCTGAACTTCCTGTCTGGTACATGGTAATGTGGTATTAGGCTATACTAGTTAAAATTTATAGCTTTTAGATATCTGTATCTATATCTATCCCTTTTTATTTATACTACAATTTATAACTTTTATATCTTCTAGTGAAGGCTATCTAGTACAATGTGTGTGTCTTAGCCAACATTTATTAGGCAAATTAATCTGCATTACCCTGTCACTCCTGTGAATGTACCACATAAAAGCAAAAGGTAAGTTCCTTGCTACTGTACACTTATCTATACCAAGTGAGCTGTCTCCCAGGCCTCCTGATTCTGGCTTTGGGCTATTAGTTTTGTCCCATTTATCAGTACTAAGAGCTTAGGGAGAAGTTGCCCAAGAAAGTCTCAGTGTCAGCAGTGTTACCATTAGCACATTCTGTATGATACAATGGCCATGTCAGTTCATTACAGCAGACACTGTGCATAAAACCTCAAAACTACCCACTTGTCTGGTCTGAAGTGCCCTGCTAATGGCATCACATGCATCCTACAGCCCCGACTAAAGGAAAGAGAGGTCCTTAAAAACCTTTGTCTTCGGTGAACAAGTTAAAGCTTGGAGAGTTGACTTGCAATTTATTTTAAAATAAAAATTCACACTGCTGCTAATGCCTGGACTTGCATGTTCCAAGATCCAAGTGATGATTTTTGATAGGGCTGCCTTTGCCTCAGCTTCTTGGCCTCAGTGTGAATCATTTCATTGCTTAAACAAGACATACTGCTTGATCTCTTTCTCCCTTACCAGAGTTATGGCCTATTCACCTCACACATGAATTATAAATGTGTTGCAGATTTTAGAAAGCTCGGAGAGTAAATAGAGGCAAAGTAAATGAGATAATCCTGATGTGGGCCATACAGTTAAAAAGTTGCAGAGAATCCTTGCTGTCAAGTGTGACCAGCAGTAAGAAATCTCAACACTGTAATGATATTGTTTTAATATTACTGTTTCATAGTAACTCTGGCAGTTTCTGTTGATATTTAGCACAGACTATGGTGGGATGTGTAGAACATACCCAGCTTTTCTATGAATCATTTTTTGGTTTTGTGTTTGTTTCATCTCAATGGAAACTGTCATGCAGAATATATGGGAAATGTACTTGCTCCTGCAGCATCGTTACTGTTGAGCAAGTTCATGTCAGGGTTCAGTAAGACCCTCAAAAGTTCTTATAAAAGCCACCAAAAATTTTTTGTGGTTTTCCAATTCACTTAATTTGAGTCTGACTTTTTACAGGTTGTTGCCATAATGCCCTTTTATTAGACTACAGTTAGAGTAGTTAGTAGTTCTACAGGTTTTTAATCTGTTTATCTAAAGTAGTTTAAAACCAAGCAATTTATAAGCAGTTAGAATGACCCTGCAAACACCTACATGCGTGATGTGTGTTGTATATAATTTATTTTGTTCAAGGAACTTTAATTGAACCGCTTAATTTGGGGAATTAGAATAAATAGGAAGGAACACATCCCTCTGCCTTCTTGTTTCTGCAGATTTCAAACATGTCTATTTTTACCTTGGTGCTTTTTCTAGCAAAATAGGTTGCTCCTCATGGTTTTGTTGGGTTTTTTTTTCCTTTATGCACATCCTCAAGCACTAGGAAAGACTGAGGCTGACCGTGGAGGTCATTCCCCAGTGTACAAAGAAGGCTGTTCTGCAGGACGTATTTTCTGTAATGAAATGCCACAATTCATGGTTTCCTGCCGCTGAGGATGACCACACAGCCTGTCAGATATTGGCCCTGCTGAAATCCTGTTTCCTTGATCAGTGGTAGGAAAAAGCTGTATCACAAGGATGAGAGAGCTCTCAGTGAAGCATGTAACTGCACATGTGCCAACCTGCCCCATGTAGCTGTGTTATTCTCTGCCATCTGCTGCTGCAAAACCCCTTGAGAACCAAACAGGATTACAAGAGAGTAACGAGAAAATATCCAACCTGTCCCTAGGCCGTGTTGTGTTATTACGTAGCTGTTGTTTCTATTTACTGCAAGAGCTGCTTCTCAGCATAAAGTATTGAGTTGGGTATTAAAAGTAGTTTTTGTGGGCATTAAGGCAAGTGATGTGAAAAGTACAGCTCAAGATTTTAGTATACAGAACAGTTAAAGAGGGGTGTTAATTTTCTTGGAAACTAAGCAGTACATCCTGAAGCGTTCATGATTTGCTTTACCCTTGAAACAAACCCAATTTAGTCTAACTTAATTGCTTGCTGAAATATCCTTTGTTAAGAAGATGAAATGTGCTTTAATCCATTTTTTGAAAAGGAGGAAAGATTCCAGAGCTTCTGGGTAGAAGAATGGGTGGCTACAGGATCAGAGATTCCATCTTCAGTTTGACAGATTCATGCAGAGATTGGAAATTAAAATGCACACATCTTTGTATTTGATCTCTGCGGTTTTTCAGGAGTAACCAGATCATTTGCAGCTCCAACAGGAGCAGCAGCAGGACTTGGCCAGCAGCTGCTGGTGCCCTGTAAAGGGGTGGGGAGCTGTTCCCTGGCCCTTCTGAGTGTGTGCACACACCTAGAGAATTCTTTCTAATGACAAATTGATAATCTTCACTCTGTTGCTAGAAAAAGCTGTGTTCAACCCTAATCAAAAGGTTGATTAGATAGGAAGGAGTATTCCCACTTGCTTGATCCTGTTATGGCTGTGCTGGAAAACAAAATGCTGTTTTCTCTTTTCTTCCCCTTCCTGCTTTTTAAAAAGTTTTTTAAAGTAGACTAAAGTCACTTTGTCAAATGCACAGTATGGATTAATTAGTCAATGTTTGTTCAGAGCTTTGGATGTCTTAAGCCTTATTAGGGATGAGTGCTGAATTTTAGTCTTCTTGTATTGACTTGATTGTGAGCAGCATCTTGATGGAGAAGATTCTTTTTTACTGTTTAAGTCAGATGCAATTTAGGATACACATTTATAATGTATATTTACATATTATGTTAAGAGAGTTTCAAGTAACTATATTTTCAAAATCATTGAAGTGTTTTCTATGAAAAAAAAAAATTATGTTTCTATTTTGTTTTTGTCATCTTTAGGCCAATCAAGAGATTTCATAGGTATATCAGTATTCTGAAGTACTATTTGAACACCCGCAGGCCAAGTAGGGAACTACTTTTATTGGTAGAAATGAGAATATCCTTGCAGTAGTAGTGTTAGTGGTATGTTTGAATTTTTCTCAGTATATTACATTGTCTTCTATTAATAACATACCAAAGTCAAAGTAAAAAATTAATTTTAAGTGGTTTTTCAGAATAAAACTTAAATTCTTATGGGAATTGTCTATATTTAGATGCTGAATTTGAGATTAATGCTATAATTTGAATTGAGCAAGAGGAGAATTTTTCCTTTTATGTATTGTTATAGTTCTTTTTTGAGGTGACGAGAGACAGAAGAGATGTAATTCTAAGTATGATGCTTCATTATTTGATCATATTTTTTGTTTTAGGAACTCGAAGTATGTTATTTGAACAAATGTTACTTGATGTCTTAGAGTAGCTAATGCAATTTAATGGAATCTGTACATTAGGGAATCTGATTCTACTAAAGATTTTATGTCACCTATTATCATGTAAGAAATGACATGAACTCATGTAATTGAATGGTTTCCACAGTACTTATCTAAAATGATATATTGATAACTTTGTGCTCAGCTGTAAAAATAAATGTTTGATTACATCTATATTATTTTAGAAGATTTCATTTTATTTGAGGAGTTGATAGTCTGTTGGTAGAAGAAGAGAAAATCTTTTTCATACAAGCAATGTATGCTTCATTGTAGAATCTGAAGAATTGCACTTCAGTGCTGAAGCAAAGTGTAGGTGTAGCATTATACTTTGGGAGAATAAGAATTTGAACCTGAGTAAATAAATCTGTATTTCTATTTTTTTTCCTGATCAGGCAATCAATTTATGGACATTTGTGAAAGATTTTAAATTGCCATGTTTTCTCCGTTTACTAATATTGTGGTGTCCAAAATTTTGATCTTTATATAATCTTAACTTTAAAGCCTTTACAGGATCAGCTGAAAAGACCTTAAATCAATGCAGATTCTCTTGAGTAGTGTCTGTAAAACATGTATATGTACAAATGCAAGTTCATGTAATATAAAACCCAAAGCTAGCAGCAAACAACTAGGTTTTTATTTTCCTCAGTCTGCATATGTTTGGAAAAATTATTTTATTATTCAGTATTTCTATTTGCAGGTAGAGCAGATAGAATTACTGACCCAATATGTAAGAATTTATTCTTCTGTTTTTATTTAGTTTGACAAAGGATATGCTTATAGCATTCGTCACAACTATGGGAAAGAAGGAAAGAGAGCTGATTATACCCCATACAGCTGCATGAAGATTATCATGTCCAATCCACCAAGTCAAGGGGATTATCATGGTGAGTTCCTTAAGGGGGAAAATCCCCAAGCATTTACAAACAGCAGAATCCCTTGCCTAGAGAAGTTACTCCCTCCTGTAGTATCTTAAATTATGTATTTAATTTCCAGACCATAGTAGTCTTGAACCATTCTTGTTAGATCATATTTGATAACTGCTGTTTTTATATATACTGTATCATGCAGTTCAAGGTGACATTAAATATGCAGATGCTTTAAGAAATGACCAATTAGAGGTGTTTTGAGATATTAATTCAATCATACAGGAAGTCCAAAGTTTGTTAGGGCATTTTAAAACTTCCTACAGCTGTATGACTAAACATGGAAAACCTGCACTGGCTTCACTGTTATTATGCTAATACTAAGTCATTCCTTCAGTCGTGTCTCAAAACTCACTCTGGGATGAAAAAATCCACTTTTACTTAGGTGATGGAACTTTCTAAGGTACTTGCAAAGTGATATTATTACAATGGACTCGGCTTTTAATGACCAGTTGTCTCTCATTACTTTTATTTTCTTGTGATTATTGCACAGCTGTTAAATGTACCAAAATTATCATTGTAAGTAAGGAACTAACTTAAACTCTTTTCCTGTCAGTGAATGAGAATTGTGGCCTGTTTATGGTAGGATATTTTATGTGACTCTTGAGCCTGTGGTGCCCTGTTAACTCTGCAGTAGAGTAATTATTTAAAGAAAAAAAAAAAAAGTAAGCAGTTGTACACATGGGTAATTAACTTTCCTATTAATAAGCTGTTAGACAATTAGGAACAGCTTAGCTGGTCTCTTGAGTGCCTTACTGCACTAACTCCTGAGTAAACAGCCTTATTTGTGAGCTTGCTTATTTTTTACTGTCAGGGTGCCCATTCCGCCACAGTGATCCCGAGCTACTGAAGCAAAAGCTGCAGTCATACAAGATCCCTCCCAGTGGAATAACTCAGGTAAGGCATATTTTGCTTGCCACTTTCATTAATAAGGCACTGCTTTGCAATTTTACTTTCTATCCATGCAGGAAAGCCATATGCAATTTGTCAGTGTGTATTGTGAAATATTTCTTATAAAAGGTTTATACCAGAATTTTGGCTTTCTGGCTGCAGTGCTCCCACTGATGTGATGATTATTGTCACCACCTTTTATTGTTTAATATTATGAGTAGATTTATTACTATAGTGGGTACAATCCGGAATTTTTTTATCCTTTGTTTTACTGATTAGAAAAGAAGTTTAAATGAATCCGGCAGTGTTTTAGAGAATTTATTTTTACTCTTACAGTGACTTGTGGATGACTACTGTGAAGTCAGTGCATGAATGTAATTCTTCCTATAATAAACTTCTAAAACACATACATTCCTCATTACCTGTTGTGTTAACTTCCTCTGAACAACAAAAGCACAGAAAACACCTAATGAAATCAGGCAGGAATTTTTATCAGCTTTTAAAAAATGTAAACTTAAATTGAAAATCTAACTTATATAGCAAAAACAGTGTAGGAATTGGGAACTTTGAGATGTGTCCTGAAGAACTGTGTCTCCCACTGCTTGCTCTAGCAAGAGCTTAAGGCAGTAGGAGGTTGTCATCATTTTCATTGAAGGAAGATGTGCTGGTGAGATTTAAGCTGCGACCAAACTGGTCTGTGTATTAATTGTCTGGAACCTGCTTTAGGTCCATAGGAAAACCTGCTTTAAGTTGTTGTCTTTAGTTCATATGGAATACTTTTCAGGTTCATTGTCATCAATGAACTGTTGTACTGCATGGAAAAGAGTGAGAAAGTTCCACTTAAAGCAGTCATCCCTGGTAGGATTAGTTAAGATACAAATTATAAGAGAAAAGTTTTAAAAAGTTTATTGTTCATTATAATAATTCTTGACAAATTCTTGAAATACCTAGGAGTATTGTTTTCCTAGGAGTGTTTCTTACTTTTTATTTTTTTTCCCTATTTTCTTCTGGTTCATATCAGTAACCATCTATATATCTGACAGGCCCTAGAGATACTTCCCTTTTGCTTTTATTCCTTATATATGCATCAAGAATTGATGCTGGTCTGGGATTTTCATCCTGCTAATCATTGGAAAGATTGGTGAGGATTTATTGGCTTAGATGCCTTGCTGTATGTGTGTGAGTAGGATTTAGTAGAGGTTATTTCTTCAGTGCTTTTGCACAGTAAGGCAGTATCTTTATATTTAATGTAGTTCCTTATTTAATGTGAAATGTGAGTTTATTTTTGTGTGTGTATGCATTTAGGTTTTTTTTTTTTTGTAAAGTAGAATTTGGATTCACTAGCAGTCTTATTATTTCTAATCAAAGTGGCTAAGAAAAACCTGTCTTCATTAGCATTTTCTTTGCCCTGTCCATGACTTTTGTGGTGTTTAACTGCAATTAAGGTAAAGGCTCTTCAGTCTACTCCTAGTGTTAAACCAAAAAACCCACAAAATGATACACCATCCATGCAAAACCTAATAAAAGTAACAGAACATAAAATAAAAAGTTGGCTCTGGCTGGGTTCTCAGAAATTAATCTTTTACATCAGTCTTTGAGATATCCAGTAGGAGAAGAGGAATTAGTTCCCAGCTGTCTCCAAGTTGTCATTATTGCTGCCCCTCCTTTTTGCTCTGTTTTCATGGTTATGAAACAATTACGTTTGTGTGAACTGTTGTTCAGGATCCTTCGGTCCACACCATGGCTTTTAGGAGTCTTTGCTGATGCTGCTGAGTATCAGAAATGTTTTTTTTTCCATTAGCTCTGTGGATAGATATTAGGAGTGGATGGTTTACCAATCTTTCAGTGGTCTTGTGTAATTACATTTCTAGTAGCTTGGTCTCAAGATTGGGATTCACTCAAACCATACCCTTTGATTCTTAGACTTTTTGTTTACTCCAGGTCCAATGAGAGCTCCCTGACAAACTGGTAGATACCTATTTTTAATGAATGGTTTGACCTTTCAGCTATGTATTTCAATAAATGTTATGTTTTCTTCTGGAGCTCAGGACCTCTTATTCTTGTTCCTTGCTCTTTTCCATAATTCTGGGAATGATGCATAATTTTTCAAACATCTATTTTGCATTTAGCTCTGCACATATGAATTGGTCCTGCACTGGGATTTTAATCTTTTGGCTTCCTTCCAAACCTACAAACAAATCCCTTCCTTGTCTCTGAAGCTTGTTTCTCATGGCTGTTTGTGTGAGCCCACAATGTGAGCTAGTGTCCAGCCCAAATGGTTGTGGTTTTACTAGAACATTGAGCAAAGATGCTCAATGTTCTAGTGTTGTTCTCAGCCTTCTGATTCCAGGGCTGTCCATGTTCTCAATGTGCACCTTTTCCTTTAGGGATTCTGAGTTTTTCCAATACAGATAAAGCATTTTACTTGTGTGGAGTAGGAACAAACCCCATCCTAAAGGGCTTTTTTGCCAGACTAGGTGTGAAAAGGGAAAGCTGGACCTTGCCATAATGGCACGGAGAAGATACTGCCAGACCTCACGTGACTTCAGTAGTCAGTCTGAGCATTAGACTGCTTTCATTGCATTCTATTTGTAATCCTGTCAGTAATGAAAAAAAGTGATCAAAGAATTTGGATATGTTAATCTGCTTGCTATGAAGTATTTGGATCCAACCTGTTGTTCCAGTATAGATTTTCTGCGGCTGTATCTTGTCTAGGATTGTATCTGCTGAAGTAATTGTCTCAAAGTATGCAGCAGGAGACTTACAGGTCTTGCCTAGTTACCATAATGCTTAAAGCAGAGAATTAATCCTGATGTTTATTCCAAGAACTGAATTATTTAACCAGTATTAATTTCATGTTTTCCGTAGGCTAGTCTATATTTGTGATAGTAGCTTTTTTTGTAGTTTTAAAAACACTTTTTTAGAGAAAGAAGCATTAGCTGAGCATGTAATGTGTGAATGTGTAAGTGCATAGCATTTGAATTTATAATATATAATTTTTCATTTCTCTCTCTGGTATACTGCTAATTAGGTAAAATCATAATGAAATCAGGTTTGATAACAGCTAATCAATTTGAAGAATGTAAAGATGAAAGTATATGTTAAGATATGTTCTTACATATGAGAGATTGAAGGGCATACAGTGACTGGGCACTGACTGGAAGAAATTATTTACTATGAGGGTGGTGAGGCACTGGAACGGGTTGTCCAGAGAAGTTGTAGATGTCCCATCCCTGGAAGTGCTCAAGGCCAGATTGGATGGGACATTTAGCAATCTGGTCTAGTGAAAGGTGTCTCCATCCATGGCAGGCGTGGTGGAACCAGATGATCTTTAAGATCCCTTCCAATTCAAACCATTTTATGATTCTGTGATAAATACTTCTATTGTCATCCTGTTCTAAGTGCACTGTAGTGTGTTGCCTGTATATCTTACATATAGGGAGATAGAAATGATAGGTTTTGAATTACTTATTTCAAAATATCTATTATTTGTTTCAGAAAGTTTTCTTGGAGGAATTACCTTTTTTTCCAAATCATGGCAATAATAAGAGCAAAAGCAAAAAAGTAGTAAAAATTTCTGGTTCTACAAACAGGAAAAACAGAGAGTCTAGATTAGTTATTTTTGCTTTTCTATTAGGAGTAAAAGCATTTCTTTAGGGAAAAATGTCAATAAACAGCAGATAACTTAAGAAGAAGGCTTGTTCTTTCTAGTACAGTTTTTCTCTTCATTTTAAAATATTTTTTTCCTGTAACTGGGTTAAATTAAAGGCTTTGATTAAGTCACTCACTGAACTTTTTATAGTATTTAGTGTTTTGATGGGTTGGAGATTCTTCACAGGGATGGAAATAAATAAGCCAGTTGGTGCCAGGCCTCTGATATGGCTATATGTTTCTATGAATAAAAAAAGGACCCATCAGAACATTGAACAAAAATCTGCCAAACCAGCAAAAAACCCCACCACCTCAGTGAAAAAAACCCTCACACTCTCCCTGCTGATCTAATATTTTATAAGTTTTAGATTATTGCTGTCTGGAAAAGTGTTTCCCCTTGCAGCTAAAGAAACTTTCCAGGAAAAGTTAGAAATTAGTCATGCATAACTGAGTCTATAGTAGAAAGAATTTCATGAAAAGCTAATTCTGCAATGTCAAAAGATCCAAACCCAAACTAACTTTGAGTAAGTTGACAATAACAGTGGATAATTATAGAGCCCCAACTATCCTGCTATGCAACATCTTTACTTTGAGTGCGGAGGATCTGTAAAAGCAGGTGGCTGCATACAGCTGCCAAACATCATCTCAGCCTCATTAGCAGTCAGTAGAGCAACAGCAGAAAAGCAATTTGCAGATGGCAGTGAAGAAAAGGCACATAAGGACTAACAGGAGAAGTCCTTGAGTATGTACCTTTACTACAAAATAAAGCAATGTAGTGTAAATGTCTTAATGTATGTGGAGGCAAAAGATTGCTGCTGTGAATTAAGCTGTGAGTGGAGGTTTGTTTCCTAGAAGTACTAGGGAAAAACATCTGCAAGCTTGTTTTCATTACAGACACAAATGTAGTAGAAGAGATAGTATTTATTTTGTATGGTAAATCTGTTTTATTTTAATAGAGGACTGTTAGTTTCTCTCACACAGAGGTCGCCTTTCTAGCTGGGCTCCCTTCTGTTGCAGAGTTTAACCTTTTTTGTTTCCTCTCTTACTCTCTTAGCAACTTGCTCCCTGATAAAGCAAGTTAATCTACTAAAGCTGTTCTTCTTTAAATATGTTAAATGTGCCCCTTATTCCTCCTCTCTTTCATATATGCAGAAGGTGAACCTGGTCCCCCATGATGTGCCCAGTTGAAACTTAACATATATACTGATTATCAGGCTTACTCTATCTGCCTTGTGGCTGCCTTTCAGAATGAGTAGGAGCTGAATTATAACTGCTTTTTCTCTCTTTTTTTTTTTCTGGATGAGCTACAAATACTGGTCTGGCTTCTCTAGCCAACCACAACTTTTACTCCACATTTAGCTTTTTCATCTACTCGTCAAATTTGGCTGACATTGGCCAACCATTCCAAGTTGGGGAGATCTCATGGTGTAAACGAGCAGGAGTAAAATGATGACTACCAGTGCAGTCTTGTACATTGAATTTAACAAACTGGATGAAAGTCTCTGGAATGTTCTGATGGGCATCTGTTCTCTGGAGCACTCTATCATTGTCAAGAAGAGAAGTAGCATGAACACCCAGATAGCAAAGTTCACTGGAGAATGCTGATATGGGTTCCTCTCTCATCTGTTCTCCAAGATATGTCTTCATAGCAGAACAGCAGAAAAGTCTGAGTGGTGACCTAACCTGTAGGAGACCTGATAAGGATTTTGAAGTGCAATGAAGTGTGTGAGGCTGTGAATAACATGGTTGCTCTTTAAGAGTTAAAGGCCAGCTCTGATGATGTCGGAGCTTTCTGATGTTGGCAGCATCGATTCAGTGAAGTCCTCATCTCCACCTTAAAGGTGGGTCAAGTTTTTGCCAAGAATGGGCTTGGTTTTCAGTCTGCTCAGAACTGGAATTTATATGTAAGTTCCCCTTTATTCTGTCATCATCTGTGCAGTGTCAGTCAGCAATCCCCTCGTCTGATATCTGCCACTTGAAGTTTCCATTTTTCCACTGAACTGTCAAAGAGAGCAGCAACTTGATCTCTCATTGTCTCAGTTGTTGTGAATCAGTAAATTAAAAGCTAGCTTTGGTAATCCTTGTCTTTTCTACTTTTCAGGGTAGTTGAACAATGCCATCACTGATGCAAAAAGCCTCTGTAACTGTAGTCTGCAATTCAAAAGTTAAACAAGCTGAGGAATGTCTCCTAGACTCCAAACTTCTCATCTCTTTCAAAATGGTTGCTGAAGTTTTAAGAGAGCCTTGGTGCTTTTAATCTCTTGGGGTTTATCCTAATAATTTGTCCATACCTGAGTTAGTTTGCTCACTTAAGGTTCTGAGATTTAAAATGTATTTACACCTAAATTTAGAAAACATTTTATTTATATAATTTTATTACATGTAGTCTTGATTAAATAAAGAAGGATTTTGAGAAAACCTTAAGTATTTATGGACTAGATTGAAATAGCTGACTTATTTCAGCTGGAAAATTCAGGTTAGACAAGTCTGAATGCTACAGAATATCACAAATGTTTCTTTTAACTAACCAACAGACAAATAGGTCTTTTGGTAATTACTCCATATTGGGCAAAAAATACCTTTTAAGAAAGTATATGCATATAACATGGTTATAACATGGTTAGCATTTTCTTTAAAATAGAGAGGGCTCTTTTGCATGGCATAGGTTATATCATAAGGAACAAAGAAGAAAATTCAAGGCTATATGAAATTGAAGTGTTTAGAATTGACGAGTTTTTTTCAGTCCTTAAATACTAATTTTCTCAGTCAGTTTCATGGGGAGAGGAGAAGAAAAATGGAAGTATATGCGCCAGATTTCAGATTTCATTGCCTAGCTGGCCTTGGCCTTTCTGTTTTACAGAAGGTTTAACAGGAGGTGGCAAGAGGAGCAGAAATGTAATCAGTTGGGCTATTACAGAGAAATAATGGGGCTAAGTACTTTCCTGGCAGTGTGTTGCTGTTTTTATCCATTCAGCAAAAGGAATTTATTTATATATCTGTCAATAAATACAAGGCAGCATCCGATAATGAGTACAGCAGGGATTTAAGCTGAATATTGCTGTGTTTGACACAAAGGTCAAACTTGGGAAATGGCTTGAAATTAACATTTCTTGAAAACTATTTTTCCTTCCACTGAGGCTATCTCTTAATTCCAGCAATTTTCTCTGTTTGATAAGCAGAGAGAGCATACATTTTGATTATATAAAGGAGGGAGGAGGTAATGAAACTTTAAAATATTTCAACCAGCATTGCATTCTGGTGATAAGAATGGGACTTTATGCAGCACAGAAGAGATTACCTGAAGTAGAATTGGAAAGCAAATTGTATTTACAAAAGATGGCATGATTTTCCTAATACGTGTTCAAAACAGCCTATTCACTCACATATTCTGCTGAGCTTGACTAGAAATAGCTTCATTTTTAAAAGGACAAATCTGATTGAAGGTAAAAGCATTCCCCTCTCACAGATACTTGTCTAAAGGATTTGCATTAAATTTTCTTGATGGGAGCACGGTAGTATTTTACTGTGCATCTGCATGAACTGGTAATGTGGAAAATAAAAATACAAATCGAGTCCTTGATTGCTTCATGCATCAACCACTTGAATTGCTAGATTTATGTCTGCAATTATGGAAGAGATGTTGCAATATGATAGTTTGACAATAACTGTCACAATTTTATTACCAAAGTATAGATTCAACTTACTCTTGAAGTTAAGAGTATTGAAATTACATTTTAAGGGTCGGGCGTACCTTCCTGTGGTTTTATCTTGTTTTTAATGTAGCCAGGGCCTTTTTAAATGTCAGTTATTAGCAGGATTCACAGGAGTCATGTGCTGCAAATGTCCATGAGCTGTTGTGCAAGGTTGTCATGGAATACCTTGTTAAAAGTATCAGTAAGTTGTGTGTGTGCTGCTTGTGAATCTGTCTCATTCCTCTCCCTCTGTGCAGGTCCTGGAGCTGGTGAAGGGCATGCATTTCCAACTGGCCTGTCAGAAGTACTTCGAGCTGACACATGATGTGAGTAGCTGCTATTCTTTGTTCAGCTGTTATCACCCACTTTGGCTGGAGGAAAGGCTTGGAAATCATGAATGAAGCCCAGAGACTATTTTCAGTTTGCACATCCATCATTAGCTGTTTTGCCTTGTTAGCTTTCTTTTCAGTAATTTCAAATATTCTTCTGTAATTTTCTGCATTTTTATTGACCTTATTAATACTCTCAACATTACAAGATGTAGTAAAATATTATGCTGTCTTCTTGAAAAGGTCAATGTTGTTGAATCTTACCTATTTTAAGTAACTTAGCTTTTCAATATCCTACTTTTTTTTAATTTGTAGGCTTTAACACATTGAACAAGTTTGATATGTTTAGATACACCTTAAAAGTAAACAAAAAGCATCTATAACCTCTTAATTTAATCTCCCAGCATTTGCATGGTTCCTATTGTTAATTTTTACTTGGTATTTTTTTACATTTGTAGTCACGTGTGATTCTTTTTTAAATCAAGATGAGCATTCTCAGAGCTTTCCTATTTGATTAATTGTAAGCAAAGTAACCTTACAATTTTCCCCCAACATCTTAAGATAACAAGTGGCCACACTCCATTTCCTTCTCTTTGGTTTCTTGATTCAAAGAACCAGGTTTTGCACTGGTTCAAGATTCCTTGTCATCAAAAAAAACCACAAAAAGCAAACCCCAGTGAAGCACAGCTGTTCTTCTTGCTTTGTTCTCTTCACAAACCAGAAAATGGAAACATCCCTTTTAAGCAGCAGGCTATGGAACAGCCTTACTAAGGATATGGATGAGGATTAGATGACCCACCCAGAGGCATTTACTACTGACTTTTTTGTTCCTATTGGTTTCACAATTTATTTAAGTGGGGCTGTTTGTCTGACATATTTCCAGCAGTCACAAGTGTGAATGTGTGGCAGAGGTGGACCCTGAGCCTCTGAGTGTCCAGTGTTGTTTTGGCAGCTGTATTTTGAGTGGAACACTTTATCTTGCAGTCTTAGAAAACAGGGGAACAAGTCTAATAATCTGGAAGGAAATTAAAAATAATGTACAATTTTAAATTTACGTGACACTCGCTCTGTGTAAGCTCATGTCAGTAGAAATAGTATTTTCCCAAGATGACTATAGACCCCCATGTCAGCATTCATCAAAAGATAAATCAGTACTGTGCATTTTAGGAAAGCTGTATTTCCATTCTTCTGTAGGAAATTCCAGAAAAGCATTATTTTTTATCAATTTTGTGGTAATATAAATATCTGTCTTTGCTGCTTGCACTCAAAATTGTCTTTCTGCTTCGCCCTTGATATTATTTCAGTGAGAGAAAGCAGCATACACAGACATTGTAGTTTGAATGGCACATTCTTATGATGCCAATTTTTTAACAGAATTTAGCTGCTCACTTTTTACCAGCCTGCTTGGAGTAATTTTTCTATTCTACACTATACGCTTTATTAATTTTTAATTTTTTTCTATGGGGACGTAAAAGTTGTGTCTCTGAAGCTGGTGACCTTTGCTTTCAATCAAACCTTTGCTTCCCTATATATCACTAGCAGAGTTTTTCAGTGAAGGAAATTTCAGAAGAGTCAGTTAGCATAACTTGGATTGTTTCTTTGAGCAGGGGAACAATATTAAGTAAAATTTCCATAGAAGTAATGGACTTGCTCACATGGAGAGTTTTAACTTAAATGATGTAAAAATTTTACCAAGAAAATGTTTGATATTTGTTGGGAAGAGCTGTCGGTGTTACCTGCAATTCTTAAAAGTTATGGTGCATATGTGGGTTAGATTGCCCGTGAATGACTTTGTAACAGAGGCTTGTTTAAGATTTTATTTCTCTGAGTTCACAAGGTCATCTTTAGTAGTGAAGTGCTTGGCACTAAGACTGTACTAAGCTGGACTGGAGTGACAATGTTTAGATACAGTTTTTGGGGGGTGGATGATGGGGGTTGGTGGTTCAGGTAGCACAGGCTAACAAAAAGCTCTGATGCTCTGTGTATTCTGTGTAACCTGGGCGTGTTAACTTCAATGCTACTCCTCTCCTGAACTTTGGTTTCACTTTTTCATGACCACAAACAAAAGCTGACATCATTTGTGCATTGTCTTCAGGCAGGAACTAAGATACATGTAGGGATTTTGTTAACTCTTCAGTAAATGTGAGAAAGGAAACCTGTAGCACCATGATTGCTCTGCGTGGTTTTTCTGTAATAGCAGCTGTAGCATTATCACTTGTCATCTTAAAAGGTCTTGATTAAAACCCAAAGATGTTACAGCTTCAAAATGATTATTTCAGGATTTCAAAACAATATCTGCTGCAGAAGGAACACTGAACTGGAGTTTGTATGAGAGCCAGTGTGTGCAAAATGTGCTGAATCCAAAAAAAAAGTCTTGTGTTAGTACCACCTACTTGGATGGATTATACAGTTGTATCTGAAGTGGCAGGTCTTTTTGCTTGGTTAAAAGCTTAAATAAAGCTTTTGCATGTTAAAAGCTTAAAGTTTTGACTGCATGGGAAATACATTTTTCTTTGGGTACAGTGGATTCCAGATAGATTTACAGGTGTGAATTGGCAAAGCTGTTAGAGAAATCTACTTTCTCTATGTCTTGTAGTAAGTCTCAGCTATCTTGCTGAGTTAATGATGAGGCTTTTAAAATTAATGTGCTTTGATCTATATTACTTAAAAACAATATAAAACTAACATAAAGTAATATGAGCAGTCTAATGTAAAAAAAAGATTCCATTTTTGTGTTCAAATTTCTTGTGAATTTCCAGGCAGAGCTGTGTTTTTATTCAGAGAAATGTTTACTGAACCCTGCCAAAAATTACAGAGAACAGAATTATTTCTATGTCACTATATCACAAATGAAGATGATGAACAAATCTTCCTCTTTCTCTTTTTAGACTCTCACAAAAAGGTGATGGTTTGAATGGGTGGAATTCTTTTAATTAAGAGTTGTCTAAGTTTAATCTGATAGCACTTTATTTTAGTAGCATTCAAGTTTGAATAGGAAACATGGTACGTGTAGTCATACAACAATTTTAACTAACAACCCATAAATAGCTTTTAAAAACCCACAAATTAAAACCCACAAATACCATCAATCACCTCTGAAAACACAGTTGCAGGCTCCATTTATTGGAGCTCATTCTACAGCTTATTCCAGTCTGTTGTGGAGAGAAGAGTTCAGAATAAAATTAAGAGTAACAAAGTGACTCTTAAATTGGTCTGAAGAGAACTGAGATTTTAAGGTTAAAAAAACCAGAGCTAATTAAGGGCTTCTAAAAGGAAAGCCAGTTTTTCACTGTATCACTTCTTTTTAAGGCTTTTTCGTGTAAAAAGTAATTTAGTTCCCATGTAATGAAAATTGTAGCATGGATGAAAGCCGGCTGGATGAAACTCATCCAGATAAGACTAAAATGAAATTCAGTGATGACTTTGGGTTAGGTTTTTTGTTTTTTTTCTTTGTGCCTTTGAGTACCAAATTAGAGTGCTAGAATTGCTACTTACTTTTATGATTTTTCAAGCAAGGTCACTGACTACAGTTGCTAATTCGTGTCTGAATTAGATTTTGTTATCCATGTCACCATTTTCTAATGGAGCTAAGCCAGGCAGTGGTGATGCATTTAATCAGGGTTCCATTTAGAGCACACATTGATCCTCTGCTTTATGATATTCACAAGCGGCTGAAATTTAAATTGATGCGGTTTGGCATATTAAATTAGCCACGGTATGTCCTCAGGAGGCTCTGTGTGTGTGCAGAGTTGCTTACTGTGCCTGAATTGGCCCCTCCCTTCTGGGAGAAAAGGAATGTAGTGGGAGCAGAAATTTACAGGTGTATGGCTCCTAGGCTTCCATGGTTTGTTACATCCCATGTTTGGTAAGTCTTCCAATGTATTTTAAGAACAGTATTTTTTTTTAAAATGATCCTAGAATTCACATGAACTGACAGGCAGATGAAAGGTGAAGGTTGCCTTGAATAGGAGCTGAACGCACCTTTTAAAATAAACATTTCCAGCTTCTGAGCCTCTCAAAAGAAATACAAAGATTTTAACTCTGATTTATGGTGAACATGTCAGAATTGCTTAATTTTAAAGCTGAAAGCTTTGTTGATTTGAAATATTTGATGAGCATTAAGTGAATGTTCATTTATTAAGTAGTTGCAGAGCTGAAAGAATGCACCTGCTAAGTAAAAAGTAGTAAGACAAATCTGCTGCACTTTATGTTAGTGTTCTGTATTCTTTTCCACTGAAGACTGAATGTTCTGTGGTGCAGGTTGTGCATTAGAGTCAGGGTGCTGATGGTGGGCACTGATGGAGCAAAGATAAACTTGATCTGTGGAGCCTCTATCTTAGCCCAGTCCCTTGTAAATATTGCATTTGTGCCTACTGGGGGAACCAGGGAAAGATGTGAAGCTCCCCTTTTCCATTCACTGTTTCACACTGATTCTTAAGATCTAGATTTATATTGTGCAGTTGCTCCAGCTTCTAGTAGTATTTTCGCTTTTGTTTGCACTCTTGACTTCTCTCACTGCCTCTCTTGGGTGGGGAAAGTCTGTTTTAAAGTGTAGACTCTATAGTCCTACATGTCTAAAGAGATTTCATTTTACTTAGGTATTTTTAGATGTTTTGGGGTGTTATTTTTCTTTACTATAGTAGACAGCGTGAAATCATGTTTGAATATGCCAAAGTTATTTTGTTTCTACAATGAAAGAAGAAAATTTCTGATGAAACTAGATTTGTGTCTAACATTTACGGAGACATTATTTACAAACTGATGCCTGATTCTTCAACAAAATCAAAACTTACTAAATGGTTAATTAATCTGTTCTTGAATATGAAAAAGATGATTTTTAGAAAAAGCGTAGTAACTTGGTGTTCCTTTCCTTTTATGTGCAGATTGATGACATTGGATTTTCTTTGAATCATCCTAATCAGTACTTTACAGAGAGTCAGAAGCTGTTAAGTGGTGGTAGAGAACTGAAGAAGGAATTCAATAACGCGGGAAATGTTCAACAAAAAAATAATAGTCAGGAAAATATAAATTCAAGTTCTACCCCCACCACTTCAAACGCAAAAGCTGATACAGAACTGGAAGGACTGGAAGCATACTTCACTGAAGACTAAGCAGCTGTGTTACTTATGTGTTATTTCTGTTATTTCTTATTCCTTTCATTCTTTCTCTAGCTGGATTTGTCCCAATACCAAGGAATATGCACTTCACCCCCTGAAAGACAAAAGCACTTAGTGCTTTGAGTAGGCTGAAAAAAGAATGATAAGTATTGAGGCTGCAATTGCATCCAGTATTTATTCTTACTGCTTTAGGAAGCTGTTTTAGGCCATGAAATGAAACTTTCTTACCTTTCTTGGTTTTCTTCAAACAATTGAAATATTTTTATTCCCTTTTGTGGTCACTTTTCTATGTATCATCTTAATAAAAAAATTGCAAAGCAAAAGTTTTTTTTTTTTTTGTATTTTCTTTTTAGCTATATTGGGATGGTAATTAAGTAGGAGTTCTTATGATCAAAATTACCCTCTGGAGGAGTCTGTCTGTCTCTTCTATAATGAGGAGCTGAGGGAAATCAGCTTCCTAATTTGTACCTTGACACTAAATTTAGAGAGCTGGTTTTGATGCTTGGAAGAGAACATAATCAGAGTTTAGACACCTGTATGTAAGAAAGTAATAAAAAAAAAAAGATATTCTACCAACTGACTCATCATGAAGAAGCTAATAGCTTAAAAGCATATATTCCTTTTAAAGTTTCCTCAATATCTGAGTGTGGTTGGAGCCTCCTGTGTCCTGCTAAGTTGAACTGCTATCTGAATGTAGCTTTGGGCCACCTAAATGCCACCCATTCTCCCAAAGCCCAGGCTGCCCAGCACTCAAAGTGCTTTCAGTCCAGCAGCAACAATTGTGCAGTGGGTGGGAGCTCCAGGCAGAGCTGGTATTTTCTATGCTGCTGTTTGAGTACTGTTCCCAGGATTTTAAAGACCTCAGTTTGATTTTATCTGATGCTTAAGGAGTTTCAAGATGATGTTATCCCTCCCTGGAGACTGACCTTGCTACCAGTGCAGCCTGTAAGAACATAAACACAGTACTGTCATTGTTCCAGCTCTGTGAGGCCTTGCCATGAAAACTCACTGACCTCCACTTTCTGAGCTTGCCTTGCCCCACCTGAAACTTTATTTTGCCTGTAACTTTGTCTCTCAAATGACAGCCTAGCTTTGTACAGTTGTGTGCTGTGCTGCCTATGTTTATAAAGATTCTGATATATTTCTATGGCTAATGGCTAGGAAGTAATAAGTAGTTATTTTGTATAGAATGAATTCATCTATGATTGTAGGTGTCAGAGGCTCCATAGACAGAGACAAATTGCTAAGCACTGATCCTTATACAACCTAAAGTTTTGTGCAAAACAAGTTTCTAGGGATAAGAGAAGAAAGGACAAATATACAGTATATAATTATTTGCTGTAATCTGGAATTGCTGGACAATGAAGAAAGGCCAGCAAGTACAATGTTTTTGGAAATGTGTTACATTACTCCAGGTGGGCTCTAGAGAAGAAAGAAAGTCCCCACCATCAGCATCCTACAACTCCTGAGGAGCAACGTGGGACCCTGACTGTGTGATGTTGGTCTCAGGACCCCCAGGGGCCATGAAAAGGTGCACTCGAGAAAGGGATAGATACAAGAGTGCGAGTGTATCTATTGTGTGAGTAACTAAATCATATTATGTTAGAGGCTTTATTTATATTGTTTTAGAGGTTTTATTTTCTCTTTAGTAATTGGATGATTTAGACCAATTAAGATTAAGAATGTGACTGGACTAAAGACTCTTTGATTACTGTTAACAGTTTGGACTTTACTGTAAATCTTTGGTTTCTCATACATAGAGTGGATTTTTAAAGGGGCATAACTTGCACAGTGCTGGTGCAACAGCAGCCTACAAATAAAACAGGTCATTTGTTGAAGAGGATTCACCAGGTTCACTGTACATTTTATCTAAGTTTTCCTTAGTTTATTTAGGGACCTTTCCATGTAAACTACCAAACTCCTTGAGATATCCTTTATTCAAGGACTTGTAGGGATCCAGCCTGGACAAAGGCTCCATGCCTGGGGCCTACAGGGCAGGGGTTGTCCTGGGCCCAAGGAACAAGGAGTAACAAACAGCCACGGGCTTGGTTTCTCCTCTGGGTTAAGCTCCTGGCATCACTCCCTTGATGTAAGGAAGTCCATGGTTGTAGTAGATGATTTAAAAACTTTAGGGTTTTGAAGTGTCTTTGGAAGTGGTAACTGTCCTCTGATTCTGCAGTACTGAATAGCTGAGCTGGAGGTGCCTCAGTGGGCATAGTGGATTCCTTCAACAGGAGTGATATTCCTTCAGACTTGCTGTGAGATTTACACTCTTCAGTGAAACAGCTGGGAGAAGAATGAGGTCATCAAGGCCTTGGATCCAGGTCATCCAAGGGAAAATGCAATTCCTGGTTCAGCCCTTATCTTGCTCACGTGCACATTCAACTTCCAGCTCTTCCTTTCTGAGCTTCACTTGGGCTTTGAAATCTATGTTGGGAATGGGCTGCTTGTGCACCTACTCTGTAATAGATTGTTACATGAGAATAAACGTATTTTTAGAAATTCAAGCATAATTTAAAAAAAGAAGTCTTTGTTACAATGAAGAGAATGTAACCACACAAATCCTCTGAATGAAAAATCCTAAACTGAAGTGCAAGAAACAAAGGTATGGGGCAAAGCCTTTGTGCTTTATTGACTTACTGCTTTATTGTGGGTTTACATCACTTGATTGCCTTAAACTACAAATTGCCTTAAACTATATTTTCTTTCCTTTTATTAGTCAGGAGGACTATAACTAAATAGCAGAAGAATGTACAGATTATGGCATACAGTTGCAAGTAACTAACAAATTATTGAAATTAATGCTTTTGTTGCTATTTGAAGAAAATGGCAGTTTATTTTCATATTTCACACATTTTGACATTTTGTGTTTCCTTTGAGAGCTGAATATTTGGGAAATGATAATATGGAAAGATCCAAAAGACAATCCTTCTTGCAAGCTGTTGGACACTGAGGAGCTTTAAACTCTTACTGCTTTTTAAATTCAGTAAGAATCACTTGTCCCATGATTATGAAGCTGTTTGAGATTAGAAAGGCAGAATCCCTAAGAATATGTAAGTCATTCATTTGAAACATTTCCTGTATTGTAGTAGGAAATGTTTTCAAATTAAGGTTATTCTTAGTCAGAAGATAAGGATTCTGAAAACAAAAGACACCCTGATAGAATTATGCAGTAGTCAAAAATGGCAACAAACCCAATTATCAAATAAACCAATAACCAAAGGCCCACAGAATTCCAATCCCTATTTTACAAGTTGAACAGAAAATGTGTTTCTGCAGTAAAGCATGGCAGATGGATCTCTCTGCAAGCATCAACTCTAAGTGAATCTTTAAAGTAAATTATTGTATTTTGTTACTTGAATAAATACAGGAGACACATCCAAAATTTGTAATTGTGCTGAAGAAGACAGTTAATTGTTCTGCATCAGTAAAGAAGATACTGATATAATATTTTGTTGCATTTCTGAGAGGTTGTGCCAAAACATAGCCATGTGCAGCAGTCATGCTGATGTAGGCAGTAGTTTTCTTTCCATCCAACATCTGGTCTCAAATGTACCACAGTTCAGTTTGAAGAGGGATGTTTCAAAAGGAACACTGGCCCAAAGCTTGAGAAGTGCCAGCATCAAAGACAACAAAACAGTCTCTGACTTCAAAGCCTTTCAAAATCTAATGACGAAGAGAACGTCACTGTTGGGTGCTCAGCAGAAGGAAGGGTGAGGAGCTCCCCAGCTGAGTGTGGCTCTGCTGGAGGAGGAATGCTGCCCCGGCAAGGGGAGTGCTGGGAGCAGCCACCACAGGAGCCAATCCATGCAGCCCACACCTGATGCTGAGCATGCTGCCTTCCATCTCTGTGTATCTGGGAGGCTTGCTTTGGTCCAGTTTTTGTCTTACGCTGTGGCTGGAGTGGTCATTAGCAGGTAGAGGAATGTGCAGAATATACATTTTGTGTGAGTTTTTCCAGAAGGCACCCTGTTTGCACACATGCAGACTGGTTGGCAGCGTGAACCAAAGCAGAGCAAATGGAGGTGACTTGAGAGATTCCCTGAATAATGGTGAACATTCTTAACACTAATGGACAGTCTTAAGTCCATGTAATTTATCCTGGTTTTGACTGGAATAGAGTAAATTTTCTTCCTGTAGCTCTTACAGTCCTATGTTTTGGGTTTAGTATGAGAATAATGTTGATAACACACTGATGTTTTAATTGTTGCTGAGCAGGGTGTACTCTAAATCAAGGACTTTTCAGTGTTCCATGCACTGCCAAGTGAGCAGGTGCATAAGGAGTCAGGGGGGAGCACAGCCAGGACAGCTGACCCGAACTGGCCAAATGGATATTCCATACTGCAGAAAGGCATGGTCAGTGTATAAACTGAGGGGAGTTACTTGAGAATCACCAATTGCTGCTCAGGGACAGCCTGAGCACCACTCAGTGTGTGGTGAACAGTTGTATTGTGCATCACATCTTTCTCTTGGGTTTTATTTCTATCTCTCTCCTTTTCATTGCTATTATTATAATAATAATTACTTTTAAATTTTGTTTCAGTTATTAAACAATTCTTATCTCAGCCCATGAGGTTTTTTGGGTTTTTTTTTGCTTTGATTCTTGCCCCTTCCTCTCCTCCCTCCCCAGAAGTTTGTGGTGTATGTGAGCTTTCAGGAAAGCATACTGATTGCAAGCAATTAGAGATGCCTTCCTTATTTTCCCCAAGTACGTATCAGGAAAATCCAATGAATTACAGATGGAAAGATGTATTCAAGGCATCAATATTTGAGTGGTTCTTTTGGGCGTATTTCACATCATGATACCTCAGTTGTTATTTTTTTTTTAAAGCATGTATAGCATGTTCTGAAATCCATATCCATTTGAAGTCCTTTCAAAACCCTGAGAAGAATCACTTTTTTTTCTGCTTGTACTCATGAAGTACTCTTGGTAATGGTATTTCCTCAAGATCAAAACTTCTACCTGTGGTATCTAGTTGACAGAAAGAAAAATAAAGACTTTCACCCCTTAACACTCTTATTTGCTGAGATTTGTTTAAATCCCTCAAATGCTGAAGGATTTAGAGTGTTTGGACAAAGGTTATGATCAGTGGGTGTAATTCAATCCCACAAGGACCCTGAAGTGTTTAGATAGGTAAATTGATTGAAAAACAGGTATAAAATGGTTGGGATAATGTCAAGAGTGAATTATAGCTGTGAAAGACTAGGAATAGATACCTAAATATTAATTTACTAACAGAGGAAGTACTGGAAAACTTTAGAAGTGGCTTTGGGTGGGTGAAAAGTAGGTCAATAGCTGGAGACATGAAAGTGATATCAGCATGTATCAGTTGAGGGGAGAGCAGGACTTGGTGATTAAGATGCAAAAAAGGAAGATACATGAACTCTCAATTTCTCTTAGAATAAAAAGTGCAACCACAATAAAAGCATCATGAGAAGCTGTGTTTCTAGCTGAAAGTTTCCAGCCAAGTTGAAGATGTTTTGTCATATAATCATAAATTTTAATTAAGATGGCTCATGAACATGGGATAATGAAAAAGGCGTCAATATAGTGGAAGAATATATGGCACAATGTTTATTTTTTTAGAAGAACTTTACATTCTACTCAGGATCAGAGTTGTATCATGGGAGATGTTAAGCAAACAGAAAGTCTCTGCCATGCTCAGTGGCCAGACTTATATAGTGAATTCAGCAAAAGTCAGTTTAGATCAGAGGTGTCTTTGCTCAAACTGAACCAGTGAAATGGATGCACGCAGTACTGGGTGAAACATAATGGTCTCTGTTGCACTGTCCAAAGTGGATGGCCTGGCTGCCCTTTTGGCCATTAAAGTCTAGGACACGCGGATTTATTTTTATGCCTAATAAGAATTTAATCTTCTAAGCTGAAAGTGTCCTTGATTCAGGCAGCTACTGTAATGCTTTTAGGTGGAATATAGAGGCAATCTAAGAGAGATGGAAGAGTAAGTAACATGTGATTCACCCACTCAGTGTTCAGGTCTTTGAATTGTCGATGGTTTGGCCAGCTACATTTTTCAGAGAAATAGTTGGCTGCAGAAAAATACCAGGAAAGCTGCTGAATGACTTTGATTCTTATCTGATCTTTGGTATTGGAGCATAATTAAAAAATATGTAAAGATTTTAACATGCTGTAGGTAAAAACCAGTAATAATTGCTGTTACAACCTGATTTTGAATGGAAGAAAAGGAGAATCCTTGTCAACTGTGCCTTAGGAATGAGGTGAGGGTTTCTTTACATTGTCTCTTTGTTGAGGAGGAACTGATGAAGAGTGGTTTTCTCTATAGTGATCAATTTTTTCTCTCTATTATGATATCCTGAGGAGTGGTTGTAAACTTCCTTTTCCAGGACCTAACATTAATAGAATATAACTTTTTTACAGTTGGGGAAGCTTTTCACTTGGATTCAGGTATTCGCCTGTGGTCTTACTTCTCAGTTTCATCACTACTTTAGTACATCAAGAATAACAAGTACAAATATCTGAATCAACATGCAATTAAGAAAAATGAAAATAATTCTTTAAATACGTTTCATATCAGTTGTAGGGTGTGTAATCAGACTTACAGCAGTTGAATATGTTGGTAGTGCAGCCACAGTAACCTGGCAAGTGCAAGGATATGTGAAAGAAGTGCAGTACTCCTTTCCCAGTCTATTTCTACTTGGCATGTTTAGAAATGATCTCTAAAAATATATTTCTCCCTTCTTTGTCATTAATTTAAAGATTTTTATAATTTTCTTTTGTAAATATTTCAAATTTATTATGCAGTGGAAAAATACATTGGAATGTCCTTTTTAAATTCATCATTGATATTCACAGATTTTGTCTCTTGTCTCTATGTTTTGGCTCATAAGCTTGCTCTTATGAACTATGCAAGTTGAAACATCAGGATTTTTTGTAGTTTTGGGTTAAAGAATCTGATGTAATTCAAATTTTTTTGATGTATCACCTAGGAAAGAAGTCCCTACACAATGAAAATGATGAAGACCTTCATAGTCTATATGAAATAAACTCCTCCCTTTGCCATTCTAAAGTTTCCATCAAATGAAATTGTAAGTAAAGAAATTAAGTAGGGGCATGTAATTATACTGAGGAAGGTTTATGACTAAATTTATGTCAGTTCTAGAGGCAAAGCTTCACTTTTGACTTCTGAATTGTTTTGGCGCATATATAAATGGGACTTCAGTTGCGAGGGGAAACCAAACCAACCTCACTTATCCTTATCAGAAATGAAAATAGTAGAATATTCAGCCTGCTGAACTGCTTGCAACACGAAGACCAAAATGATCTGAAGCACAACCATCAAGCTGGAATATCTAAACTGGCTGTCAGGCAAGCTTGATGGGATGTTCACTCTTTTTAGACTAGAAATATTGTAGAAGTATCTTATTTCCTCTCTCTAACAGAAAGTTAAAGGTTGATTGCATTCCTTTAAAATCTAAATGTCTGCATATTTCAATTAAAATCAAACAAACAACACCAACACTTGCTATTCCTGGGTACTTTTGAAGAGTCTTAATTTTCAACAGTTGCTCAATTACTGTTTGGGGAATGAAAATTTGGCTCTTTTCTATGCTTTAAATAAATAAATGCATTTGGTGTATCTAATGTATCATGGTGTTAATGTCTTCATGGTTCACTGTGGTGAAAGTCTTGCATGCAAATCCTTGAATGTTGCTTAACCTAAATATATTCCATGGAAGTGTTCTTTTTGCTTGTGTGAGTAATTTGTGGTGCTTCACTGAGCAGAATCTACAGCATGAATTAGCTGTATGGCCAAATTGTGGCTGCAGAGGGTAAATTATTAAAGCCATGGGTTACTTTACATGTTTGTTCTGCCAGGTGGAAAAATGAACTCTAATAAAGATATACTTCTGAACTACTCTCAGTGGGATGCTTGCAAGTGACTGTTAAAATCTTAACTTCCCTGTGTAACGAAGGCTCCTGTTGGCCATTAGTCCTGCTTTGCTCATGATTCGGAACAGTTGTTAGCACTGAAAGGAGTCCAGCATAGTCCTTGGGGTCACAGGGTGGCTGTGGAGTAGAAAAGGGAGGCATAAAAGCATCAATATGTTTGTTTTCTGCATGCATGAACTGGTTGTGCATTTAAGGGGACATGGGCTGTGGGCTCTGTGTGTCAACAGCAGTCAGGTACCTAGAAAAACTGGAGGTCTTGTGGGTGACATCTGAGGGACTTTAATACTCATGGTTGTTAGAATACAAATACCTCAAAAAAATCCCCTAACCTGTAGAGATTTTCACTTCTATGAATGCACAGAATCACACTATCAAAAGAATTGAGGCATTAAACCTGCCTGTAAATCAAATAGTTCAAAGTGATCATTTCAGGGCACAGTGTTCCATTATTACAGGAAAATGCTGCTGTTCCAATTCACTGTTACTAACAAGGGAATGATTCAGTCCCACAAGCATTTTCCTTTGGTAGACAGGAGATCTTTAGTGTGTGTGCACTCTCAGAGCAGGTTTTCAGTTGAAAACATTCCCCAGATGGCGTTTTATTGTCAGATTTGCTCTTAGAAACAGCTTTGGCTTCATGGAAACATTCAGGCAAACTTCATTTTGCCATTATCTCTTTTTGTGTATTGTGTTCAACGAATTGGAAAGAGGGAAAAAGCATACCAGGGACATCTGAAGATCTGTCTGCTTCCTTCCCCAGGCTGTGGGAACCTGGAAGTTGCTAAAATGCTAATGAGCCACCTGAGTTGCAGCACTTTGGTCAATAGATGAAAGCAGTATGAAAGATTGCTTTTTCCAAAAGAACACCATTTCCATTCCTAATCTCCACTGCAATACTGAGGTGCTGTGTACTGTGGATTGCTGTCAGGTGACTTTAGAGCACCACAAAAACATGGAGTGTCACAAAACCAAGGCATCTTCCCCTGAAGGACAAACCAAACTTATTCTGCTGCTGCTAAACAGACTTTTCCCATGGAAGATGTGTGTTGTAAGGGGCACATCGTGCAAAATACAGAGAAGTGCAAACCAGACAGCAAGTTCTATTCCATTTTTTTTAGGAGCAGCTACTCCTAAAAAATATAGCAAAAAACATACTTCAAAATGAAAAGAAATGGTTGGAAGGATATAATAATACTGTTGCATGTATTTATTTCCAAAGGAGCTGTTGTGGCCGGGTCTCATCATTCATTGTCTCATTGAACAAGAATATGGAAGACAGAATATTTTTTGTCCTCAACAGTTTTCAGTTTAAATTATGAGATAATGTAATGAGTTAATGTAACAGATGTGAGAGGCAGATGATAAAAATATAAAATGGAAAGGACTGTGACCAGTGATATTTTTGCATTTATGTGATGTTGTATAAATTGAAGGTTTGAGGCGGGTTTTTAAAATAGATATTAATGATATCCATAGTCTTCGCTGGCTATCCAATATGAGTAACTGGGTACTGAGGAAGGATTTGAAATGAATGAATACAAAGTAAGAAAATACAGGAAATCAAGTTATATGCAAAATAACCCTGAGATGAAATCTGTGCCTCCCTTACTCTTTGTTCTTCTGCTGTCCACAATTTTCCAGGATCTTTGGCTGTGCAGAAGCTCTTGTATGAACTGGGGCTTTCACTTTCTGACTCTTAATTCTGGATTATTGATGTGGCATTGCAATAATAACAAAAGACACAGAAATGTGCCTGTTTCTCATATATTTCTATGAGAAGGATGCTTTTGTGTCTGACAGTGCCTTTAGCCATGCTGTTGCTCTTCTCAGTGTTCAGAAAGCTCTATCTGTTCCTTTGCCTGGGACTTTTGCATATAGAACAGTCCAGGTCTTGTTTCTGATGTTGCCCAAGTCTCTTTCATTCAGTTTTGTAATATTTTTGTCAGCTTATAAAACACTTTTTTATTAGCCTGGTTTGTTTTCCAAAGCAGCACTTCCACCATGGAAGTATTTTGGCCTGCAGCAGCCCTGCTCGCATGTCCAGCATCAATGACACATGTAGGAGATTTGTAGATTGCTCCAAAAGAAATCCTTAAGAGATGGGTTTCTCTTGGCAGGCCTTTCAGCTGCACCTTGTTCAAGGAAAGAAAAGCCCACAGTAGCTGGCAATTCTAATTTGATATGAGTTAAAATACATCGGTTTTGAGTGACACTGGGCTAATGCACATCATGAGATGACATTTCCAATTTGTCATTTCAGCCATGTTAGCCCTTAGGTGTCAGCTCATAATTATTTATAAAGATTATTTTAATGTATTGGGGTTTACTGCACTCAGTTGCATTTCTGAGTGATCACAAGGGCATCTAAAGGCTGGATTTCTTTGCTTGTTTCAGTCCAAATAAAAATAAGTAAATATTATGCACACAAACTAATCATGATACCTTCTGTTTTTAAAGACCTTTGGTTAGAAAGTAGCTGATTCAGGTGAGGAATTCTGGAGCTGCTTGCAATCTCTCAAACCCAGTTCTAATTCTCATGGCATAGAATGGCAACAACAAGCTTGATATATGCTTATTGCCTGTTCTGTATATTGTTTATTCTGATGGGCAAATCTTAAATTTTCATTGCTGTTGCTGCTGCTTTGTAGTCCCTGAGCATTTGAATGGAAATGAATTTTTGCTCCCTGATGAAGCTGAGTGAGTCCTATGACTTTCTAGTCCATACCTCATCCCTGGCAGCTGCAACTCATTGGATGCTTAGGAAAGGGAGGAAACAAGTGGGCAGTGATCCTTCTCTGGGTAGTCCATGAATTTTAAAGCTATTTTTTTAAGTAACTTACATTTTTAAACTTTGCATTCTTGTGTTTCCATGATGAGATTTATATATTTATATAAATTCTTATTTCTATAAGAAAAAATGTTCCTCTTTTTAAAGTTTGGTGCCTGATCATATCATTATGTTGAATGATGAGAAAGAACAACTGTTGTTTTCACCTTCTCAGAAAAGCAGGTTCCAGCTGCCCTTGCTTTTCTAATCAGAAGAGTCTCACTGTGTTTGATACTTCTGCACACGGATGTTCTTCTGCGCCTCTCATTCTTATTTCTTTTTTTGTGTGTATTTCATTTCTACCCTGGACTTCAGGTTCTGTTTTCAGTCCCAATGCTCCAGAGACCTGTCACTATTGCACTGGTCACTGCTGCAGTGCAATTAATGAGCCTCACTGCACACCTTGTGCTCAGAGGCACAGGTTCACCTCTCATGTTGAACCTGCATGAATCCTTCTGTGTACCTGGTAATTTTGGCTGGTGGTAACCAAAGGTGGCTGGACATGATGCAGAGAAAATTACTCTCCTGTGTTTTCTTAGCTCCAGAAACATCATCTGCCTGGTAAGAATCTGGGCTTGAGACTGACCTGCTTGCATATTTATTAGGATTATATAGATCAGTGATGTATCTAGGAGAACTAGTGGAGACAAGTAATTCTGTAACTAAGAGCTCACAACAGCATGTATTTATTCTAATTTAAAATATATTGTCCTAATATTTACCAATAAAGAAAACAAACGTCTTGTAACTAGAATATACATGTAGAAGGAGGTAGTAAATTAAACAGATATAATAGGAAGGATTTTTCATTATCTTGTTTTTCAAAAAAAATCTAAGGCATTTTAATCTTTTTCATGCTTCCTGATAAATGCTGAGGTTAATATAACTTCTTTTTATGAAGTATAGTCTAGGCCAACTACATGGAGCCCAGATTGCTGTTTTAAACATTGCAAATAGTTTCTGCCTCAAGCAGAAGCTTCAGCTGTACTAAGAAATCTAACCCTAAAAAGAAAGGCTCTATTTAAAAAGATGCCTATTAAAAAAAAAGGGAGAGATGTGTTTTGTCTTCACTTCTGGCTATCAGGGGAAGAATAAATTTAGGGCACCTAGGCTCCTCTGAATTGTTAGGTTGGTTTTTTTTTTTTCCTCTCAGAAAATTGGTTGTAGGTGTGACAAACATGATTTATCATCCCTGTGGACTGCAAACAGGTGCTTGATTGATTTCAGTGTTGTGAAAGCCAGAGCCAACCTCATGTTTTATCATCGTACTCCTTTGTGAGAGATCTTGAAGATTGGATGAAATACCCCAAATATAAACTATTTTTGTTATTACAGATTGATCAAAGAATAGGTTTCTGTATACATTGTAAACACTTCCTCTTGTTCTGAGAATCACTGATCTCTAAACACAGGTAGTTAAGGTTCATAAATGTCTTTGTATTTGAATAGTCTGTTTTGTATTCTAGTCTTGTGATTTTATAGCTGGAGTGAAACCCTGGCTTCAGCAAATTTCATAAACTAGCTTATGTGCTGCAGCAAATTATTTTGGATTGATGCCATAGAACGGATTTGTTTCATATTTTAATAATTATTTTATAATTATAACAAACTGTTAGCAATTTGTAATACAAAAAATTACTTCACAGCCAAAAACTCACAAAAATATTTTTGCTTGACAGATTTGGTTGACTAGGGAATAAGAGAACTCCTTTTCTGTTAATTTATCTTTTTACATGCAGCCTAATAATTAACAACAAACAGTGTTTTGATACTTGAATATCCAAAATGTATACCTTGACATTTTATTCATCTTTGACATGATGACAGAGCTGTCTTCCACACTCTAGATGTGTTCCCCTAATGTGTTAGGCTTAAGAGATGTGTCTGGAGTGAAACAACCAGCATATTCTCTTTCCTGCTCTGTTCTTTCTAGCTCCAGTTTTTATTTCCAGAGCTACCAGGCAAATACATTCAAGAAACTTCATGATGAGCACTTGAAACATGTTCAAAACAGTATTCTGATAACTTCTTTTTTTTCTGCTATTCCAGCATTGCTTTAAAGTAGAGATTTTTTTTTTCCAGGTTTAAATAGTACTTTCAGGGAAAGAAGCTTGTTATAGAAATGGAGTCACATAAAGAAATTTATGAACCCTGGGCAGGTGCCCAGTTGTTTGGCTTTTACCCTTTGTTTTGGATTGGGAGTGGATATTTGAAGTTGCTTTGTGTTTCTGTACAGGTGGATCAGTAAGCAAATGCTTTTGTTCCCAACAAAAGGCTGAAGAAAAAGAAAAAAAATCCATTTCTGCAGTCACACTTGAGCTTTTAATTCCAAGGGCACAGCATCCAAGAACCTGTAGAAAAAGTCAGAAAGGCAATTTTTTCCCCCTCTTTTCTTCTTAAAGTAATTCCCACAGTAAAGAGATGGTGTTTCCATAATCCAGAAACCTCAGCCTTTGTGGGAAAGGAAGAATTTCCTCTGCCTGCTGAACAGAGGCTGGGGAGCTGCCTTGCCTTTGACTGGGGCTGCTCTTGTGTGCAGAGTCAGCCACTTGCTTTTGCTTTTCAGAGTAAACATAGATGCTCATAATCTCTCCTCATATGGAGGAAGTCAATTTTCTGTTTTCAGAACATTTATTTTCTCTCCACTGCTGATCAACATACAAAATATCCTGTCTCTTGTCTCATCCCTTGAATTTGGGTTGCAGGGAGAGGTGCTCATTTGGGAGCTGTTCCATAGTAATTTCTTTTTGTGAAATGATAGGCTGAGAAACTGTGCTAACGACGGCTGCTCAGGAGGTCACACACCTGTGGCAGCTGTCAGGATGCTCTGTGAGCCACGGGTTGTGGCTGAATACAGCCAGAAATAAATGCTTTGTCACAATGCACTGTGGGTGAAGCTCAGTAGTTCTTTGTTCTAGCATACATATTTCTTATTAATGCACCACAAAATGGCATATCTTAGGTAAAAATAGCAGTAAAAACAGTCACTTAATATGACTTTTTATTTGCTTTGCTCAAGATTTGAGAAATTAAAATACTATAGAGCCTGGAGGGAGAGAAAAATTTTATATATCTGCATTACAAAAGGATACAGAATGGTTTTCAGAGACAGTAATGAAAAACTGCAGAATCACAACTTCAGGATGTGCAAGCAGGATGTGTATCCAGCTTGCATGATGGAGGATGGCAAATAGAGACTAGGTGGGCAATCCTGCCAGAAAGAGAAGATTCACATGCTATCAGAAGTAGGTGGAATGGGGTTTTGCTTTGGTAACCTGGGAGATGATGGCAAGACCAGTAAGTTATGATGAGAAAAATGTGGTCTTGCCTGCTTACCAGGAACTGCCAGTTTAATGCCATATATGAGCCTAAGGCCAAATATTTCCAGATTTAAAACCCTTCTCTCCATTTACAGTGAAGTTTTGCAGGGCTAAGCCTGTATCTGGATTTCTCTTGTTGTATTCTTAGTGGGGTGTCCCTGGGAAATTATGGGGAAGGGTGCAAATACCCAATTGCAGCTTAATGCTCTGAAGGGGTAAAGCTGCAGTCACAGATTTGGCTGTTGACACCATCTTTTTCTGCTCCATTAATCTCTTAATTTCTCTGTGATATGCCAGCAGTGGGCAGAGACACCTTTTTATGGGGACATCCTTGTATGTTCGGACAAGAATTTATTGGCTAAGTAATGATCCCTTCCTAATAAACGTATCAGATTCATGTTGGCTTAGCAGGCGCAGCCCCGCTGCTGCTCTTAGTGTTGTCCCACTGAGCATTTCCTTTCTTGCCACTCAGAAACGATGCTACAGAGCCTGAGACAGTTTATGTTCACAATTTGAGGTGTGGCCCTGAACTTCCCTGGTGATTTACAAATTGTCTACGTGTCTCTCCTGCAGGGTGGAGGGAACCATCCCTCCTTACCCAGTTCTGGCCCATTACTGTCAGTCTATACCACATATATTGCATCTCTGCCTGTGTAGCATATGGAGAAGACTGTCTCATCTGGTTCCTCCAAGCTTGCCTGCAATGACAATGAGCAATGATGAGAATTCTCTTTTCAGGCACATGGTATGTAAAGGTGTATTTTACCTGAGCAATAACTTCGGATTATGATGGGAACAAATATTTCAGGTAGCCTCCTCTAGCATCCTGATGCTGAAAGTTCTGGGTGTTTGGGACACTCCTAGTTGCTAATGCTGTCATGTTTGGGATTTCATGTTGATCCAGCCATGATAGATTTCCATCTGCCATTTGATATTAACTTCAATCCTTTGTGCTTCCAGCAGTGCACCTGGAACATAACCTCTGCTTCAGCTGTCAGGGCTGGGTATGGTCTGTGTTTAAGGGCTGCAGCACATCATACATGGGTAGGAAATGAAATCTCCCTTCAGACTGCATGGATGCTGCAAGCTGCTCCTGCTTTGGCTTCACTCTTCTCTTCTGCTGTTTGCTACAATAGTCAGTTCAGATGCAGCCATAAAATATCTGCCAGGAACAGTTCCATCCCACTCTTCAGAGTGTGAAAACCCCTATTTAAGTTATTTGCAGTGTTGTGGGTATCTAATTATTCTGAATGTTCTGTTTATCTGTGCTTGTGCTCCCTCCCAGTGCAGCTGGCGTGGTTGTGTCTGAACTGACTATTACAGCAAACAGAAGAGTGAACTCACATCAGGAGCAGCAGCATCCGTGCAGTCAGAAGGAACTGGAACACTGCATCCAGCTCTGGGATCCCCAGCACAGGGAGGACATTGACCTGGAGTGAGTCCAGAGAAGGTCACCAGATGATCAGAGGACTGGAGCACCTCTCCTATGAGGAAAGACTAATTGGGCTTTTTGAGCCTGGAAAAGAAAAGGCTTTGGGGTGACCTAGTTGTGGCCTGCTCAGTTTGAAGGGACCCAACAGAAAAGATGGAGAGAGACTTTTTAAAGGACACATGGTGACAGGACAATGAGGAATGGTTTCAAAGTGAAGGAGAGTAGTTTAGCTTTATTAGCTCTTCATGAGAAATCCTTTACTGGGAGGGTGGTGAGGCACTTAAACAGGTTGCCCAGAGAGCTTATGGATGTCCATGCCTGGGAATGTTCAAGGCCAGGTTGGATGAAACTCTGAGCAACCTGGTCCAGTGAAAGGTGTCCCAGTGCAACAAGGGTGTTGGAACTAGAACATCTCTAAGGACCCTTCCAACCCAGGCTATTTTATGATTGCATGATGTACCAGAACTTAAAATTGGTTAGCCTTGCTTCCCCCTGCCCAATGGACTCTTGGGATATTTTAGAGGTTTAATCTGGTTTGCATTTCTCTTTGGTGATTCCTGAGATCTATAGATATAGCATCAGTTTGTCCCTTTTTCTCCAGTCCTGCTGGGCATCTGTGCTGCTCAGTGGGACAACAGAAGGATTAAAATGGATTAAAGTTGGATAAGGTGCTAATAAATGCAGGAAAAAAGAAAATTTCACATATAATTGATTAAAGGGTGGGGTGCCAAAGAGGGAAACACAGCTGTGTTTTTGGATGGAAATCCTAGCAGGTCAAGATGAAATCTCACATTACACACTACAGTGTTTGAAGTCCAGAAATTCCCCTAATTGCTTTGCTGAAATCCCCGCAAATCAATTTGCAGATTTACATTGAAATATTCAATTTACATTGAAATACTTTCTCTCTCTACCAAAATGACATTTTTGCTAATAATGGACACTTTGAAACGGGAAACAAGTAATGTACAATGCACTTGACATTTTGAAAGCTGAGCTCATGGAGGCAGGATGTCTGCCAAGGAAAAGTGAGACTGTTACCTGCACTCCTCTGATAAATGTCATGGGGTGTTTAGCAACTGTGGACAGCAGGTCTTTGCAGTGCATTCTTCCTTGTGGATTTAAATAGATTTTGAAGTATTTGCACCAAAGTTTGTCATATTACAGATTGAAATTAATTGCTCAATGTCTTTGGGCAGGCTTTCCTTGTCCCTGTCAGGATTTGCTAGCATCAAGCTAATTGCTTCCTTGCTGTTGGAATAGGGAGAATGATGGTTTTTGGGGGGTATTTTCAGTTTCCTGGAGCAGGGCCTGCTGTGTGGAGTCTGAAAGGATCTGCTGCTCTCCAGCCACCACTGAAGCTTTTCACAGAAGTCCTATGGGAAGTAAACTCAGTTAGTAATGGCTTTTCTAACATCCAAATATTTTTAAAGCTATTAGTACCTATTGAAAATATGCTACTCTAGAAGATGCATTTCAAGAGACCAAACCATTTTTCACAATTTCTGGTAAATAATGAGAAAACTGCCTGTGCCACTTAACTAGGCCACAAAATGTTTCAAATTTAATGAAACGGACATGTAAAAGCCTCAGATACTGGTTACATTAAAGAGATGGACTATCGAGCTTTACAATAACCGCAGCATCAACAAGACTCAAAATAGAAATAATTAGTTGAATTTGCAGACACTTGGCTGAATAGCAAATTTAATATAATTTCATTGATTTTCTGCATACCTAACACACATATTTATTTGAGTGAAGAGGGAGGGAATGCAGAGATGGGAAGCCCAAACCTTAAAGTAAAGCTTTTGACTTAAATTTCTCTAGGAATGCTGAATAGGTTAATAGGCATTGTACCCCAGTAATTACCATAGAAGAAGCATTGCACTGTTAAAAATAATCAGTGCCTGGGATCTATTTCTGAGCACTTGCTTTATGTGTTCATATAAAATGGTCTGAACAATAGTAACCAATATGTAATTATAGGTATTTAAAAGCCTTTATAATGAAACAATGGCTTAAATGTAAAACCAGACTTTACAACTTTTAAAATGAATACACATAAATTCTCATTGTAATTTATGATGTCTTGTCATCTCTCACTACACTGAAGTTTCTTTCCAATTCTCTAAGCTTATGAAACCCAAAGACTGAAGTGCAAAGTGTTTGTGCAAAGTGTTTATGCCTCTGCTTATTATAATTATTATTGAAAAGTTATGGATGTAGGGCAATTCTTATCTGTTGAAATTGCAAATTTTAGGCACACCTTTTAACGAGATGTCTGTTACAAAGGCTTCTCAGGTTCTGGCTTGCTGTTTGCAGCAGGAAGGCTGAGGGACCTCTGATGCCACAGTCACTTGTGCTGGTCTTATGTGATTGCAGGTCATGCCTCCTGACTGTGGATATCACTCCCATTAGCCTGTTTGGAGAATTTACTCAGATAATTTCAATTTCTAGCAATTGTGGGCCAAAAAACTCCCCAAAACATGGGGAATGTGGGAGCTTGCTTTTGCAATCCCCTTTCTTGGACATCTTAAAATCACCCCATGCACCCCTTATGGCGTTGGAGGCTGCAAATTGAAAGCCCATCTTTCATTTATATGTGCAGTGTGGAGCATTGATTGCACAGTATTGCACCTGGAGAGCTGCTGGGAAACCTGGTATCTCAAGGAATGGTGGCTTAACACTGGATATTTGCAGCAATTATCACTGTGCTTTTCTCCTGTCTCCTCCAAAGCCATGCACAGTTGTTCCAGCTCATGCTTACAACAGGCAGAGCTCTGTGGTGAAATATGAAACATTTAATTTTGTTTTGTTTTCTTTTCTGGCCAGCCTCATTGTAAAAGCAAGGTGGTGCATATGGGGCAGCCAGTGACAGGTATGTAAGAATATAAAGAGATGTGTTAATTTACATGACACTGCAGCTGGGCAATTAACACAGCTTGTTTTCTGGGTGACACTGAGATCACAGTTCTAACCTAAGGGACATCATCGCTTGCTTGCTGATATATATATATATATATATATATATATATATATACACACACACACACACACACACACATCTATTTATATACATACACATAAACATATATATATATATATATATATATGTTTACTGAAAAGGATTGTAACTTGAGCCCAAATTGACAGACAAAATGTGGGGTTTTTTTAATATCAACTTGGTCACAATTATGTCTGGAAATGAGCATAACAGATGTGAAACTTCTTCCTGAATTTCAAAATGACAGCTTCTTTTGCAGCCCTCTATGGATCACATTTGAGGTCGTTAAATTATTAGCAGGCAGCAGGGAGAATGTAATTTTGCTTTTCTTTAACCTACCCATTCCACTGTGCTGCTCCTTTTCTCCTCACGTTGCCGCTTCTACTTGACTTGGTTACCAACATGATCTTTGAGTAAACCTGCTGGTTATACAAGAAAAGATAAGCATCTGAGTAAAGCCATTAAATCTACATTTATAAAGTTTTCTCCCTGGACTTAATTATGACTATCCTGCTGCATGCTCTGATTCTACACTTGCTTATCCCTTGACTTTATTCTCTTGTTTGATAATACAACTTCTCATAATCCACACAAGCCTTGCAATATATTTCACTCACTTGCTGACATTTCACTTTGTTGTTGATATTCATCCCTAGGTATCCCAAATGCCTGCCAATTAATCAGTCATAAGTCTGCAGAGTATTATTAGAGCAGGGACTAAGCACCCAGCTTTCAAATGAGGCAGCATTTATCAATTCACGTGGCTCTCTCTATGAAAATAAAGAAATTGTACTCTGTCATTGCCAGCAGCCTTTAGGATTATGAGACTACAAGGCAAACTCTTAACCAAATCCTTCTGGATCTGCTGGAGATATTTTACCCCTTCATTGAGTTTTGGCTCCTTCTATATTTTCCTGATGTGATCTACTGATTTCTCTGTCTCGTGATTAAAAAAGGCTTGGAATCATGTCTGGCCTTTGATTGCTCTTCTGAAAATTATTATTTCCATAAATTTTAAGAACATGAACTGGCTGAAGCAGCTGCAGAGATAATATGAGTTAGCTTTTCTTCAAATTATGGAAGAAATTAAAAACTGAAAAACACTTTTGCTAATCCTCCCCTACTTTTCCATGCCCAATTTCATGCTTTCCATCTGTTCAACACACTGTTGGGTTTTACCAATGGAAACAGACTGTTTCTTCAAGAATGTGCAGGCTTCTGAAAACTATGAGCACTAATGACCATGGATGGAGTGTGAGCTGCACGGCACAGCATAACTCCTGAGGCAGGGTTTTCCTTCTGCAATTTGCTCCTAGCAGGCTTACCCGTGTCAAAGGGAAGCCAAGAAAGCATTTCTCTCTTCTGTAAGAAATAGTAGTGTATTCTGCTCAACAGAGCAGCTTCCCAGGCAGTGATTTATTTTCTGATCCCACTCTCCACTCATCCATTTCCTATCAAAACCCCAGGCTCAGGAGAAATTACTGGCTATAATTGCACAAGGCTGTCCATGTGTAGCAAATATGGTTTTTTTTAGTCTTCAGAACATTGATGTTATCTGTCTTTGTTCCTGAGCAACGTCATAATTAGTGGTGAAATACTCACTTCCACAGAATACATTCCAACTCTGTTTCATCCAAGGAGTCTTACTTATGGCTCTGTGTAACATGCATTTCATGAAAGAAATGCTGTGCTGGGTCTGTCCCAATGTAAGGTAGAGTTTAAGGGATTCTGAGAGTCATGTAGGCCCTCAGATTTATGAACAGGACAGACTGTAAAGCATTTGCTTCACCAGTAGCTCTCAGTGTGTAAAGACGTGGAGTGAGAGGTGTGTGGATACTCTGCTGATGTTTCCTTGTTGCTCCTCAGCGTTTGCAGGACCCACCCACGTGCTGCTGACCTAAAAAGCAGGAGAAATATCCCCCGTTTCTCATTCATTAGTGTTTCAGCAAAATTCCTGGCAGACTCAAGGTCTGTTTGGCCAAGGAGTCAGGGCTGGCTCTGAGCTGCTCAGCAACAGGAGCTGACCTCAGCATTGCCACTCAGGGGAGGAACAGCCAGATTTTGGATTCAGGGAAGGCACAAATAGCATTAGAAAGGAGGTTGAGGCTTTTAAGAGCTTCATTCTTGTGCTGCTGTTTGAGGGACAGGAATGGACAGGCTTTAGGCCATCCACCTTCACATAAACATGAGCACAGGCAGGTGATGAAATTATCAGCTCTGTCTGCATTCAGGGCTGTCTTCTTTCAGTGAAATATTAGTTTAAATATAGATGTTGCTAATCTAAATGTGAGTTGCTGTAATTTTCCTCCTTGCCTGATAGTCCAGAGAAAAGTTTTGTCAGAAATAGAAGAAATTTCCAAATTTATTTTTTTAAACTTCTTTGTGAAAAGTCTTATTCTGATGGAATGGTTTTTGAAGGAAATTCCTCTTCTGAAAGAAGCAGAAGAGGGATTTCATTGACACCTTTCTAATTAGGGATACATATTCTGACCAGTATAGTAGCAATTTCTGAGAAATATATGACCTCTAGTTTTTTTCCTAAATCACTTTTCAACAAGGTACAGGAAAAAAACCCCAACCTAAGACCTTTGGAATCTTTTTGCAAGACAAGAAAGTCATTCCATCCAGACTTATTTGGCCAGACTACACAATCCCGTGAAGGTCTTTATGTGGTAAAATCTCTCATGCGGCCTTCTTCAACCCTTGACTGTAGAAACAGAGAACATTTTCTCTCTATGGTATTAGATGAGTAATGACACTCAATGAGTACTTGGGCACTGGCTGCTGTAGGGATGGAAGATCAGTGCAGAAATCTGAGGCAAGGAAATGTCAGTCACTAAGCTGTCAGAGCGGGAAAAACTAGATGTATAATTAGCAGAGATGTAATTCAGATCTCTGAAAAATCTCAAGTGTCAAATTTGTGCCTAAGAAATTTTTATCTGCTTTGTATTTCCTTGATCAGGTTTTAGGCAGGCCAGAAGAGCATCTGAAGAGAAGTGGCAGTGGGGTGACTGTAAGCACTGCCAGCAGCTGCTGAGGACTGAGTGTGCTCAGAAACTGCTGAAGGCCAGCTGGAAGCAGACTTGAGAGGCAGGAGATGTACCTGCAGACACACATTATCTGGGTGTACATGCACACGTGCTGCAGCCTGTGCTGGGGCTGGCTGATTGTGGAAGCAGCAGCTGTGTCTGCTGAGCCCTGCAGCAGAGCTACACAAAGATTCTGCTTTTCTTACCCTGTTTCCTCAAGCAGCCCGACTGAGCTGATAAAAGCATATCTGTGCCTGCTCTAGGGGTTAGCAGAGCTAAGCTTTGAGATATGATTTGTACTTACTTATTTCATAACCAACGGAGCTGTTCCAGCAAAGCTTTGTGAGACAATCTTAACCTTGAAAAAATGACCACTGCACTGCTAACCTTTGCTCAGTGCAGTGCTGTATTTTGGGCAAGGCTCACTCCATTTTTATTGACATGTTCAGTGTAACGTAGTACCACAATCTGTCAGTCAGTAAAAATGCTATTTCCTCCCAGGCTGTATGTGTTCTCACCTGTTACAACAATTTTGAAATGATGCCAGTTGCATCGTGTTTGTAAACAGTGCCAGATTGGAACTGCATGCTCCATTCTGTAGGATCATGTCTGTTGTGTGATGTGAGCATCACTCAATTAACCAGCTCCCTTTGTTTTCCCTGGATTTCATCTTGACATTTATTTCTGGGAAGGCAGATCTTGCAGGCAGCTTTATTTGTGGTTCAGGAAAAAGACACACTGTTAATGCCCTCACGCCACATTTATCATCCTCTCGCCTGCCTTGCAAAGGTAGCTGCAGATGTTGTGATGGATGCAGGATGACTTGTCCAGTTTTGCTGTGGTTTCTGTAAGTGCTGTTCTTGATCTTTGGGCAAAGAGACATGGTGTAATTTCTTGTGGCTGTGCCACACAACAGAGCTCCAGTCTCTCAGCTCTTCTCTGTCTGTAAATCACTATTGCCTTTTAAAAGAGATTTTTCCTGATCAGGTACTGAAGTTGCTGTGGTGTTTGGCAGTGGTTCAGAAGAGAACCTGCTTCTCACCCTCTCACACCTCTGGGGGTAAAAGTACTGCAGCATCAGGTGTGCTTGTTTATAGCTTAAATCCCCCAAATAATGTAGTTGCAAATTAGATATACACATCCAAGGAAGGAGATAGTAAGGATTTATTTAATAATTGGGAGCTTTTCCATTTAAACTGAAGAACTACTTTTTTATATTAATGTGATTTTGAACTGTTTCCAGTGTATTATGATTAAAGGGTCATACTGTTAGGCAAGGATGTAGTTGTGCCCCCTGAAGAGCAGAGTTCAGTGTTGTCATCTTATTTGTTATCCTACTTCATTCCTTAGTGCAGATATATTCTGTCCCCATCTGCCTCATGTTCCTATAAAACAAAGTTTCAAACAAATGAGTCCAGGTAGACACAGTCTTCCTCCTTATTGTCAGGGGCAATGTTTCCTTGGTGCCTGTGGTGAGGACTTTCTCAGCCCCTTCTCTCCTCCTTTCTCTTTGGGAGCAGAGCTCACCATGGGATTGGAGCAGCTCCCAGTGGCTGTGGCTGGACCCTGCTCTGGGGTGGTGGCCCTGCAGAAAGTGGGGTGTAGGAATGCAGGACTGTTCCATGCAGCTCCTTGCTTGAAGGGAGTGCAGAGACTGATGGAGGACAGGTATGGCTCTGATGACTCAGACTGGAGTAATTGGTCTAATCCCCTGCTAAATGCGTGGCAATAGGAACTGACTTGTTTTCCTTAATCAGATGAATGAACACAAAATGTGACTGTTCCCTACTGGCTGGGTTGTATTAAGAGCTGAAAAATCCCCAGAGATTAAATAACATTTCCAGAAATCAATCTCACTAGCTACTTACTGGAGTTTTCTTCCCCCTTTAAATGTGCAGTGTAGCTATAAAAGCCTAAAACTGGAGTAAAAAAAGTCAGAAGATTAATATTCTGCTTTCAGACACTGGATTCCATTATTTTTTTAGAAGAAGGAGGAAATAGTTGTAAAATTAAAAATTAAGCAATTTTGACAGTAGGACAATAACTGGTGTGCATTTTGTTTGTTCTTTACTATTCTTGGTTAGGGAATTAATCTTCTCTTTTCACTGTAAGGCTTGGTTATAGTTTTTAACAAAAATAGTTTGGGATCAGCTCAAATACAGCAATGTCTGCTTGCAGGCAGGAAATATCTCCTAATAAAGAGACATAGCCATGGAAGAAATTCTGATCTCCCTCAGGTACCAGCTTTAAAAAACTTGCCTTTCAAGGTGTTTGATAAAATAGGCAGGTCTGTGGAGTGAATCAAATAAGGTTACAGATTTGGATTAGAATAGCCCCCAAGATTAATCTAACCTGCACCAGAACTGGGCACAGCCCCTTTCTTCCCAAAAGAAGGCTTCATAGCCAAGCCTTTGGTTATCTTTGTGCTTCAGTGTGCCAGGCAGATCAGGTCTGATGGAGAACATCAAAGCCAAGCTTGCTCCCATCACTTTTGAAAGGCTTTTCCCTACCTCCTGCCCCCCATACATTGACAGATGTGCCTGGTGACTCAACCCACTCAACAAAAGTGAGTGCCCACCACTCAAAAAAACAAAGGAACAGCCCCTCACCCCTAATCAACAAAACCCAGGCTTGTCTACAGAAAAGCAGCAAAATGTCAGTTTTCTCATGCAGAGAGTACCTGCTGCTGGTGAGATGTATTTGTGGTGGGTTTGTGCCCCTGAGAAGAGTCAGGCTCGTGGCTGCGTGTGGGTGCTGGGCTCATCCAGGCAGATCCTTGAGGTTCATCTGTTCTGTGTAGGCAGAAACTCGTGCTCTCACAGGGGCTTGTTGTGCTGAGACTGTCACTGTGAGTAATGGCTGCTCCTCTGATAACTCAATGTAACTCTTGGATAGCGAATGACTTTACCGAGGCTTTTTGTAGAACAACTGTACTGCACAAATTCGAGTTTTTATAAATGGGCACTGGTGTCTGTTGTGATAAATCAGATTATTTGTTTTGCCCTGTGCTTCCAGCATATTCAATTTGCACCACAGTAAGGCAAACTTATTGTGATTACAGACTTCTTTTTGTTGTTGAAGGTGGCAATGGTGAAATGCACATCTAATGATACTGCTTTACAGGAGAAGCCACCTGGCCAGTGTGCTTTGAGCCCTGCTCTCTTCAGGAACCACATACTGTGCTGCCGGACTGCCAGGTTGTTGTTACAGGTAAGGACTGTCTTGCATGGGTGTGTCCTTTGCCCTAAGGAAAGCAATATGTTGCACTGCCGATTCTGGAGCTTTCTCCCTGAGTGCCTTTTTTTTTGGCCTTTGGGACACAGAAAGCAATGAAGAGAGACTGAAAATCAAGTGAGTCTATGCCCCTGAATCAGACAATTTCAGCAGCTCTAGACAAAACACTTTCTCTTCCCACCCACATAAGCTTTCTGCAGTAAGCCTTACCCATTTTACTCTAGCTTGGTGCCTCATTAAAGGAGTAAAGCACTGATTCTCTTCAGCTCCATCTCTGAGGACTCATGCAGTCAAGTGTTTTTGGTACCCAGTACAAAGTGTGAAGACTGCATATAAAGTTCATTGATGTGTCTGAGACTTTGCTTACTGCCTGATTCCCAGCCCTTTATTTGGCACAGGTAGTGTGTGGTGAATGACAGCACAATAGACTGCAAACCAGCTTCCATATTTTAATCTGCTTTTTTTCTACAAGTGGAGGGTGATTTTTTTCCTGGCATTCCTCCACAGCTCTGCACAGCCTGAAATTAAATTGCTAGAGCACTGCCTAAGAGATTTTAATTTACATTTCAATAGTCCAAAGTAGCAGTTACTAAATCTCCTTTTTGGAGTAAGCTTAAGGTTCTGGTTAGTCACTAAAGTTTTTGCTATTGGGCAGAAATAAGCATTTAGGTGTGAGGATTAAGGTATATATATATTTTTTTTTTTTTTTTTTTTTTTTGCTGTGGAAGGGTATGAGCACAGGAACTCGACCTTCTGTTAGAAGGGTTTAAAAAGTACCAACCCACAGTTTTTAGTTACTTCCACCTCATCTAAGGAGTGGGACAAGAGAAGCAGACTTGTCTAATCTAATGCTGCTCTGCCTGGGTGAAGAGGAGCATGCAGTTCCTCTGCCCCTCCTGTGCCCCACTTAGTGTGATTTATTAACTTACTGGAAACAAAATAAAAGGGGCCAAAAAAGGCCAGGAAATGTAGTTTGATGCATAGGTAAAGGAGGAATGTCCCTAGAAAATCAGGGATGTGAGAACAACCTTGTTTCCAAACTCTGTCCGTGGTAGCCCTTGGAAAGCTTCTGCCTTGACCCCTGGGTTGCAGGTGAGAGGGGCAGCCCTGGCAGCCCTTTCTTTTCCTGCAACTCCCTCACCCTCTGTCTCTGTGCTGAGACCAGAGGAAGCTCTCCAAGGCTGCTCCTGGGCTGGGCCCCCCTCTCAAAGCCCGCCCTTTTCCATCCTGCACTATCCCAGCTACTCCTCTGTGCTATAAGACTGGATTGCTGTGTGTCACTGAGAGGCCGCTCGGCAGCTCCAAGCTTGATGGCTTGGCCAGCCTTAAAGAGTGTTTTATGCTGAGGTTATGGCAAGAGAGGCCACAGCAGCAGGTGGGAAGTGCTCAGATGTGTTCTCAGCACGGGTGGCACAAGGCATTCTGCCCTGGCTGCTGCCTGGGCAGCTGCAAGAGTCGATGCTGCAGTGAGGAAAAGGGTGTGGCAGGTGGAGTGAAAACCAAATTACTGTCATGGGGAATGAAATCTCTTCCTGGCTTACTGATGCTTAAAAGAAGCCAGACTTCTGGCTTCTGCTGTAATTTTTCTGTGTTGATCTTCCCTTTCACAAGGAAATCTTTCCCTCGCTACCCACTCCTCCTTGGTGCAAAGAGGATGATGTGGGGAGTTATGTTCTCACCTGGCAGTGACTTTTCCAGCTTGTCCATCCCAAGGGCCAAGGAGATGTGCTTGTCACTGTAATGTCCATGCCAAGGGCCAAGGAGATGTGCACGTGGCCCTGACAATCCCCTGGGCTGTAGGGCAATGCTGTAGGGTGTGAAGCTGATGTACCTTTACTTTAAAGTCTCTTCCGTGGACTGGTACATCTGTGGCTTGCTCTAGTGGTGCAGTGGATCTCTGTCCCATTGCAATGCCAAAATCTAGAGGCACATTCTAAAACACTTGAAAAAGAGGAGCGTGGACATCCCAATAGAAAATCCTTCTAATAAGGTTAGTCTGAAGAATCCCCCTACACAGCCATTCTGTGGAGCTACTAACTTTCTACCTTTGCTGCATTATTTTTTTTCCTTTGGAATGAAAAATTTTTTTTGATGTTGAGGAAAAACAACCCTTCCAATGAAACGATGCTGAGCAATGCTGATCTGACATCAAAATGACTTTTGAAATGAGCAGTTGAAATGCTAAAGGTTGTATTTCCAGAAACTGAAAGCAGATGTTGAATGGAGGAATATTCACATGAGCATTAGCAGAGTTTCCTCAAGCAGAACAAAGAGGTAAGCTCCAAGCATCCATCTGATTAGAAGCTAAAAGGATCTGATTTTACCACTGAGCATGCTGTGTAAACATGTGAGCGTGCCTTTATCTCCCTTTATACTTTCTGTGTTGCAGTCTCTTGTCCTTCTTAAGATGTTTTCTGTGTCTTTTCTGGAAAATAAAAGCACCAGTCCCATTTCCCAGACCCCCTCTGCACCACCCACTCTGTGAATCCCACAGGGTTTCTCTGAGTGTTGGAAAAATCAGCTGGGATGACAAATACAAGTACAGTATGTTTACTTGAAACCTAAAACCTCGAACCTAAGCTATTCCTCGACCAGGACTGTTACTCCTTGAGGGTCACTTTCCTGATTACCCTGGTAGCAGCTACAGATACTGGCAGGTGCCATAAATGCTATATGACATTACAGAGAAAGAAGCCAGGTATCAAGTGCAGGTGACTGTAAAAAAAATGACTTGGCTGCTTATAAAAAGAAAATTATAGTGAATGAAGGTATGAGGCAGTCAGTGACCTCTGAGACTGTGTATCTGACTTCCTTAATGCTTGACAGATGATTTAAGCTCAGTGTCTGGCTTTGGAGGAATGGAGCATGCACTCAGCCCAAGCATAAGCATTTTTTCCAGAATAACACAGAAGTTAATGTGCTACAATAAAGGCATCTGTTTTATTTAATGACCCATTTCATCGTGTGATTTCTGTCTTTAGCTATGAAATACCAGCAGTTTTCAAGTAGGCTGGGAGTGTCCCAGCACAGATGTGCCTGTTATCCTATTTATGAGAGAAGGAAAGAAGCAAATGAGAACTGTAAATTATTTCTGACAATTCAGGAGGTGTCCTCCTCCAACTGGGCCTGACATGGTGGCCCAGTCTTCTCATGCCAAGCAGAAATCTCCTCCTTGTCCCTTTCCCTGCTCTCTATTGTTCAAAAACATTGTGTGTTTACAGGTAAAATGCCGAAAATATTTTGGAAGGTCTCTGGTGTTGCAGACTCTGCAAGGCAGCACTGGAGCTTTCCTTGTGCAATGCAAATGGGGGTGGGTCATTCAGAGGTGCTGCTCTAACACTTGCCACTCCTCTTTGCTTCATCCTCTGGATGAAGAATAAAACTGGACGCGTTCTGCTCTTTCTATCCAGAAATAAATCTGGTTAAGAATAAATGGTGATTATAAATCATGCTACTTTATGGAATGTACTGGAGCAGATGAGGTCAGTTGCCTTCAATCACACATTCTCCTCATTTCTCTAGAAAAGTTATATTAAAAGAATGGCTACAGTAAAATATAATTATTCAGCAAGCGCTGCTAACTGGAAGAGAACACAATGCAGTTGTGTCTTTTCTATTTAAAGATGAGAAGACTTCTCCACTTCACATGTCTCCTGCTTGTTCTTCATAACTCGGTCCTTCAGGCATTCTTTTATAGTCCTTTCTGGTATGGACTCAGTTCAGAACAGCCACAGCAGAATTCCCAGAGGTACGTGCAAAGCTACATTAAAAGCATAATATCTGCAAAGTTAGTTTTCAAACTGTAGTCTGATTACACATTTGTTACAGATCTAGTATAGGAAAAAATAGGAAAAAAAGGGTTTTCAACAAACAATTGGAATTAAAGTTCATGGCACCATTCCCTTCTCCTACCTCATCTGAGAGGGTTAATTGAATACAGATTACTTCTGTAATCCTTTTCCTAGCGCAGTTCCATGAGTGGCTGTGCTGCCTGGGTGGAGAAGGAATAATGGAAAGAGGGGATGGCCTTTTCCTCCCAGTGATGCTGGGTTGAGTGATCCAGGCACCAGTGGCTTTCCAGCCAGAGGGGGCCCCTGGGGGCCTTTTGGCAGTGGGAACTGATCTGCAGCTGATCCATGGAATGACTGTAAGAAGTCAAACACATTCTCTTCCCAGGTGAGTGTGTTAATGTGGGACATAGGATAAAGGTTGGCTAAAAACATAAACTAACATCTAGCCTAGTTAAGAATAAACATTATTTTCTGGTAAGTTTTTTTAGAGTTCTACATTTTCTCTGAAATTTTTATGATGTCATCTCTTTACATCTTGAGGAACTGAACTCCTTTTTTTCTCCATTATTGCATTTCTATCAAACAGGCAAGTGTATTTCCTGTATGCTTCTCTTCCATGTAATGTCCTCTTTTTAATTTGTTTTTCAACGTGCTGCAGTCCCCATGAAAGTCTCTTGTGACCGTTGCATTGGACCAAAGTTCAGATTTGGTTGCTTTCCATCAGAGACTCCCGTTGGCCTCTGTTCATATGCTCACTTAATACATTAAGAGATAAAAGCTTTTTTTTTTTTTCTGAAGGCATTGTTTATCTGTTTCCCAGGTTGCCAGAGACTTGTAATAAAGCTGTATTAGGTTACTTGTTGATTTTAAGTAGCAAGATGCCCTGTTTTGCAGTGACTGGAAGTGGAATAGCCTCAAGATAAAGGAAAACAAAAATGCAAAACATTATGGTGACATGACCTTGAAGGGGATCCCTTCTATCACAAATTCTTTTCTGCCCTTTGCATATAAATAGGGCTGCTAGGAACAGTAGAAATGCTGTGTTTATTTTCAGAGTTTTTCTCATAGTGCCCAAGGCAAGTAATTGGAATTTAATTCTCTCGTTTTTACCCTTGATACCCAGAACTCATGTCTTAAAGGGCAGTTTATCTCTGGAGAGCTAATATAAAAAAAAGTAGTAAATTCTTACAGGGCAGTTTCATTTCCTGTGTGTGTAGAGATTTGGATTTAGTTTTGCCTATTGCAGATGAACTTCCTATTTTTTACCCCTGCATATTTTCTTCTTTCTCTTACCCTGGAGATGCACCTGAAGAGAACTGAAGTGGATTTTTTTCTGACTTTCCCAACACAAAAGAATCATTAAAAAAGATCTGAATTGTGGGGCCAAGTTGAGCCCTCACTTACGTCTACAGAAGAACACTAAAGACACAGAGAAAGGATGTAACCTGTGGAAACTTCAATGATGGAAGGTGTGTATGGCTCTGGAGTAACTCAGAGGGAGCCCTGGGTTAGCTGGAGTTACAAATACCCATCTTCCCATTTGTGAAATGGCAATCTCATATAAATCACAAAGACATGACAAACCCTTTGATGCTGCTCATGTGGATATGGTCTGCAAATCTGAATTGGTTTTGAAATACGATTTGTCAGAGATACTGGGACCCCACCCTGAAGTGAATGCAACTTCAGGCAGATGAAGAGCACTTCTTAATGTGAGACCATTTCCTCTGCAGCATGCAGTGTTTTGTTGTAGAAGTTATGGTCAGTTTTAGATGTCTTTATCTACGTTATGAAGAACATTCATAAGAAAGAGGAATAAGGAGCAGCACGTTTCCCCTTTCTCACAGTCATAAGTCCATAGCTTCAGGGTAAGAGGCATGAGGGCAAGGACAGTGTATACGTTAACTTTTTTTAATTATAAGGTTTAATATCATCCATGTCAACATAATGCCATTATTCCAGTGAGTAAAGGGGAGCCTCTGTTGCTCAAGAGTCAGTCTGACAAGGAATGAAACAGTCAAGCAGCACCATCACCCTAAAGTAGACTTTTAATCTTCAAAATTTGGAGGTGTGCAAGTTTCACTACAGAAAAAGGAATTCTTTGTCAAGGTTAGTGAGAAGTGAAAATAAATCTGTGAAAGCTTCTGGAGTTTTGATTTATTTTGGGTTTTTGAATGGTATAGACTTACTAGGAAATTTTGTTAGTGTCTAATTCCCAAAGAAAACAACTGGTTTATTCTGCAGCATCAGAAATCAGGTGTGCAAAATAGAAACAAACATGGGTTTTGTTAACCAGGAGAGTGCATATTCAGGCATCTTTAGGGTTCCCTTAAAAATATAAAAAGTTGTTTAAACTGACATAAAAAATCATATCAAGTCACAGGTATTGGAACTGGAAAACAAGAATTTGTAAACTTTTCCAGGCTTGCCTGCAAGCTGTCAAAATATCTATAAGAAGAGCAAAACTCTGTGGTTTTGACTGAGAAATTAATTTTTGAAATTTATGAAAAAGGTTGCTATTAGAAAACTGATTTACTTGTAGTAGACAGTAAATTTTTCTGGGAAAAACTATGGTTTCTCAGACCCTCAGATTATTCTGACAATGAATATTTTCCACCCAGGGACACAGGGGTTATGAATCCAGCTGAACAGAGGGGAGGCTCAGTTGTGGTTTTGCTCAGCTGCCAGTTGCAGCCCAGCAAACTGTTCCTCCCTGGTCCTGCTCTAATCCATTTTGGACAAGCTGCAGAGAGGGGAGAATAACTTATGGAGAAACTGATCTCCTTGCAAATTGAAGCTTTATTAACTAGAAGTGGAAATGAGGGAGGAGGGAAGGTGGGATAAGACTCTGTGCATCCCTTGTCCATCATGCTGGGATCTGGGGCTACCCTGCCACCCCCAGCAAGACTGCAGGCACCACTGATCCTCCTGCCAGGGGCCATGGCATGGTTTTGTCTGTATTGATAGCTGCATTTCTAGCAGGACATGCTGAAATTCTCGTAAGTGTTTGTTATGAAGAGAAAAACAGTTTGTGGCTCAATTTTCCCTGCCCTGCCCATCTCAATTTAAACTTCTCAAACTTGTGTGCAGAACATCCCAGCCTCATGGACATTTGCAGGCACAAGTTTTCTGAAGTAAACAGAAAGCCCTTCTTTGAAAATTGCAATCCATTTTTCTTCAGCATAACATCTGCTTTAATAATGACTGTTCTCTCATCAATTTTTATCTATGGAGAACTGAAGTAGATAAATATATATTGATCTATATTAACTACAAATTGGTTACAAGTTGCCACTGCAATTTGAGTAGAAGTTTCTTTTAAAGATTAAATTACGTGGAATTTAGGTTGTTGAACAGCAGTAGTCTCTGTTCTGACTGTTCTTGTCCATATGGGTATGGAGCTACTGCACTCTCTGGTAGCATTGATACAGATAAGATTTACTTGAAATTACCTTTCTCATTTGTGTACAGGCACATTGCACATAGTTAATGGTGGCTGATATTTTGCTGCTTCAGAAACAAAATGAGAAGCTAAAATCTCAAATTTTTCATATCTATTTCTAGTGATTGAAATGGCAAGGACAAAAATTGCCCTCTTCTGTGGACAGTGGTTGCATCAAATAATTAACAGAACTCTTAACATTTAGTTTATTGGATCATCTGAAAATGCTTTTTAGATATAGTGGCACAGAAATAACAGATATGACAGATGAAACCCCACAAATTCAATAAGTATATGTCTCAGACAAAACTGTAGTGCTAAAGGACAATTCTGAGTTTGTGTCTCTATTTCATGTCTGATTGAAAAGAATGCAAAGGGATGTTTTGTCAAGCACTGAGTTGTGGGGGGATCTGAGACCACAGGCAAAGGAGCAAAGGAAAAACATAATGTAACTGCATTGGCAGCATGAACAATGGAATTAATTGGACGCTCAGCAAGTTTGCCAGCTGCACCAGCCTCTGTGGTGTGGTTGAGAGGCTGGAGGGAAGGGAGGACATCCAGAGGGATCTTGGCAGGTTCAAGACGGGGCTCTGTGCAAACCTCATGAAATCCAGCTAGACCAAGTACAAGGTCTTGTATCTGGGCTGGGGCAATCCCAAGCACAAGTACTTGGTGGATGGGGAATGGATTAACAGCAGCTCTGAGGAGAAAGATTTGAAGGTATTGCTTGACAAGAAGCTGGACATGTCTCAACACCGTGCACTTGCGGCCCAGAAAGCCAATTGTGTCCTGGGCTGCAGCAAAAGCAGCATGGCCAGCAGGGTGAAGGGGTGATTCTGCTCCTCTGCCCTGCTCTAGTGACACCCACCTGCAGTGCTGCATCCAGCTCTGAGGTTCTGAGTGTAAGAAGGGTGTAGAACTGCGGGAATGAGTCCAGAGGAGAACCAGAAAGGTGATAAAAGGGTTAGAGAACATCTCCTATGGAAATAGGCTGAACAAGTTGGGGATGCTCTGTCTGGAGAAGAGAAGGCTCTGGGGAGACTTCATACCAGCTTTCCAGCACCTAAAGGGGCCTTTTCAAAAGGGCCTGTAGTGGTAGGGCAAGGGGTAATGGCTTTAAACTGAAACAGGGCAGAGTTGGATTAGCTGTTAGGAAAAAATTCTTTACCAGGCTGGACTGGGCTCTAAACAACCTGGTCTAGTGGTAGGCACACCTACCTTTGGCTTGGGTTGGAACTAGATAATCTTCAAGCTTCCTTCTAACCCAAATCATTCTATAATTTTATAATTTTTAGCTAAAATTTTTTACGTGTTCTGTGAAGCAACCAATTGTGATATAATGTAACTTGGTAAATGCTAAAAGATAGATAGGTGCTAGTAGTGACCTGTATCAGCACTGTATTTAGGGGGATAATTTGAGTTCTGGTAGGTGCTTGTGTTAATATATTCATAATGACTTGCCTAAAGGTGTTGTTTGGTGTGTTTTTCCATAATTAAGAAGTCTACATGTCACTGCTTTTACTAACAGCACATTCCAGCAAAAGCATTTTCTGCCTAGAATGAAACCCATCCTAGGAGCTAACCACAGTTTCAGACAACAGAGGTGTTTCATTATGCTACAGAGCCCTGCATATTGGCTAGCTCCTCCTTAGTTAAAAGATTTATGATACATATAAAACAGATGAAAACTGGAACCACCAGCTGTAAACTATTAATGCAGGAGTGGTGGACTTGTGCAATCAGGTAAGGTCAGTTGCTGTGTGCCATTGGGAAAGAATAGATCCCGTATCATTCAGATCACTGCACTTCAGCACATTCTCTTAAAACATCCCAATTTCCAGGCAGCCTGTAGACTCTAACCATTTCCTGAAGCAATTGACAAAGTATAATGCAAAGCATAGCAGAGATGAAAACCAAAGTGACTGTAAAACATGGAGTAAATCTCATGTCACTTCTCCCTTAGTCATAGCTAAGTGCTGTTAATCATCTACTCTTTGTTGCACTGTCAGGTAAACAGTTGAGATTTTAGGTGATTTATAGGCCTGTTGTTCATTTTGCAATGCAAATGCCTGGAAATGCATGTGCTCTGCTGCCAAATGTCAGCTGGGAAGAGGTAACCTGCAGCTTTTTGTGCTCTGGGAGTACCCTGAGCTCCTCTTGAGTCATCCCCGTGGGAGGTATGACCGTTTTCTAATTTGTTCATAAACTGGCTGTATAAGTACCACCATACTGTTAGAATATCTTATCTTAGTACTATTAATACTTCCAGTAATATATGACTAAGCTCTGGGGTCATGAATCTGGTAATATTGGTATTGGAACTTATAGACAGAGGGCTGAAGATCAGCATTTCGAGCAGATAAATTCAAATATGTTTATTTTGGAAAAAATATATTTAAAAGAAGAGTAAAAAGTAGACCATGACTCTTGTGTGGACAGACTGGATAATAGCTAATGCTCTTGAAAAGACCATTTCAGTTCTTCCATTTTTCTTAGACAAGGACTCTTGGGGCAAATTTTCCACTCTCTGACTCTTCCAAGGGCAGCAAGTACTCTAAAAGTTCATCTCTCTCTTTCAAAAGTATCTCTAGCACAGCTTAAACTCAAGTCCTCACTCAATATCTTTAATGTTGAGTCAATTATTTCTGAGTACCTCAGGATAAAATTTGTGAATCAAAATAATGCCAAGAAATATCTCTCTGTTTCTTACCATTTGCTAGCATTGTGCTCTCTCCAAGCTTAGGATAATCTAGTGCTCCCCTAGGGATAGCAGTTCATGAAACTTTTGCAGAAGGGAAAGCTGTATGTGCCTCAGTTGTCTCGTTCAGTATAGCATTCGTAATATGTTCTGTTCAAGAGAAGAATAATGCATTTGACTGTTACATTACTGGGGGAATGCTGAGCTGCTGTTGGATAGAGCAATGTGTTTTCTGTTCTCTCTGAGTAGTATTGTGTTTTGTTAACTTTTGGGTTGCTTTAAGTTGTTTGTTAATGACACTAAACCACTTGTTTGTTTTGGATGGGTAGTTGACTAATTTGCTTTATGTGAAAATAGATGCAATGCTATGAAATGGCCTCAAATTGCACCAGGGTAGGGTTGGACATCAGGAAGAAATTAATAAAGGAAAAAGTTGTCAAGCATTGGGGCAGCCCAGGAAAGTGGTGGAGTCACCATCCCTGGAGAAGTTCAAGACATGACTGGACATGGCCCTCAATGCTATGGTTTAGTGGGCAAGGTGGTGTACGGTCAAAGGTTGGGCTTGGTGACCTTTGAGATATTTTCCAGCCTTAATAATTCTGAGATCCTATGGAATTTGAAATCTGTTGCTGTCTAGAACTGTGATGATGCCCAGAAGACAAGATGTGCTCTAAATATCACCTTTTTAATGTTCAAATAGAAAAGATATTGCCATTTAATTTCTGAAAAAAGCATAATCACTTCCAAACATGCAGCCTGAAAACCCATGTTTTTAATGAAGATTCTTGACAGATTTCAGCGTGCCTTTCTGGCTTTTAACTTCTTTTCAAGCCACTAGCATATGTATAGACAGACTTCTAAGTCTCATGTATTGAGGGTGTCAATGACGAGAGAAGTGTAACCTGGATGTCTGCTAGAGAGTCTTCTATATATTTGCAGATCGTTTTTCTCTTCCCAAAGCTTTGTCAAGCCTTTTTCATTAATCTGTAGTAGTTTTTCTATATTCTTAAATGTTTTATAAACCTATTTAATCAGCAGTATAAAAGTCACTTGAGTGATATGTTCTCCAATAGTCATAGCCTGGCTCAACAATAACAGGATAAACAGGACCATAGATCTTTCTACATCACCACCTATTTATTCTTTCCTCAGACCTGACTTATGGGATAGACTTTATTTATTCCCCTATATCTGAGCAGAAATGCCACGTACCTCTACTTGGTTAACAAGTCTGTGTGACTGTAGAACTCTTCAGTCACACTTTGATTATGTTTATTGTCAAAATTTTCACTTCCCATTATATTTTCATACACATTGAAGGTGGATCTAGAGGCCACTGAGGTAAATCTGAGGCTTTGCACAGACTTCAACGAGCCTCATTTCTGTCTCCATGGGAACACCCAAACTTTTACATGAAATATGTGTGTTGTACACACCTTTATCTGTTATCTGTTAAGTAAACTAAAATTAACATTTGTTACTTAAAGCATGTCATTCTGACATCCAGAGAATATGATGTCCAAACAACAGAAGCTTTTATTAAGGTGGCTCTTGCCATTCAGAGTGGCTGACTCTTGCCCTTCAGGAAAGCTCTTTAAAGCTTTTAAATGAGTTCTAATTCTCCATGCAGATTCCTTTACTGTAGAAATATATTTTATGGAAGTGTGCTTTCTTCATCATTGACTGCTGGGATTAAATGCAGTAGCATTAACCCATCATCAGGCATTTCAAAACCTGTCAAATTCATGTACCATCTGAAAGGAGACTTTCCCCAGTTCATATATATAGAAGGAGTTCATATTTGTTCTGTGAGTAATTTCTCACTTCTGAAATTCATTCCTTGCTATGTGCAAAGGTTGTGTTAGGTTTCTGCATGTGGTTTCAGATTTATGGCTGCAGTGGTACTGCTAATCACAGGAGACAAGTTTGAGATGGAAAAAGGAGTTAAGAATCGTTGGCAGTTCTCTGAGAAGCTATATTAAATCTTCAGATATTAATCATTTCAATGAAGAAAAAGAATATGAAGTGCTATAAGAAAAAGGTTAGCTAAAAACAAATTCTTAGTGTAACAAGAGTGGATGTGGAGATTTGGTCAAGTTACTAAAAATGGTTTGTAAATAATTAAATAGGAATGAAAGAAAAATCCAGAAAAATTAGGGCATACATTACAAGACATTACAAGACATACAATTAAGACATTAAGATACATAAAGCAAGCCAATGCAGTATAAAATACATATTATCTAAGTACAACAACAGGGAAAATATCTATTTCACTCAGTGAAGAAGAAAAGTTGTGGACAGATTAAAACCAAATTATGGAAATATTTAAATCTATTTCAGCTCCATTCTTCAGATTATCACTTGACAAACTGCTATTTAGATAGGCAGTAAGTGGATAAAAGCTCAAGTTAGACCAGTTGAAAGACAGATGGGAGAACACTTAAAGCAGTTTAACAAATTATCTGGATCATAACACCTGTGCCAGGATATTGAAAAAAAAAAGCTGACTGAATCAATCACAAATCATTATTAATCTCTGGGTGTTTGTGGAGGATAAATGAAATTCTGAAGGAATGAGGACTTGGTACCTATATTTATCTTATTAGGAATAGAAGGTTTTTATTCTTTATTCTGAAAAAGAGAAGAACAAGTCCCTCCAAATATTAATTTTTGTTCTCTCTGGATAGGACTAAAAGAAATGGGCTTTCAGTGTAGCAAGGCAAGTTTGGATGAGACAGTAAAACATAAAAAAAGAAAATCCCTAAGTCTTTCTAGTGTTAAAGGGGTCAATATTTGTGGAAAAATGTTGTTTAGAGAGCTTTGAGAGCACAGCCACGGTGCATTCTAAGACTGGGTTGACAAGCATCTGCCAGGAACAGTTTGACCTTGTTTATAGGGAAGATATGGATTATATTGTCTCTCAAGAATCCTTTCAGGTTAGATACATGCTTTCTTATTATCTCATTATTCAAAATATCTAGTTTGAGTATCCCTGGATCTTCTGTTATTTACCAATATGTAGAAATCCTTGTAATGTTTTCTCATCTGAAATTTCCAAATTGAAAACTAGACCTTTAAAAAATGACTGCTCTTTGGTTTTCCTCCTGAAATGCAAGGAAAAAACCAAAACATTTTGCCTCTTCTGAATGAATAGAATTAAACAATGTTAAAAAAAAACAAAACAACAAAGCATGAAGAATTACACAAAATATACAAGGAGGAAAGTCTTGTAGAAATGTAGTACTAGGCAGAAGTGATTTATAAAACAGATAGAAACCATGAAAATAAGTAGTGAAAACAGGTCAAACACGAAAAGCATATTTTCAATGGATATATAACCAGCACTTTTACCTAGTGTGGTGTCTCTGCCTGAGCCTGTGAAAGGAACATGGGCAGCATGAATGCACAGCGTCAGGAAGAATGAGCTTGTAACAACCCGATCTGCTCTGCTCAACAGCTTTCCAAGGGTTCCATTTCCTAAAATGAGAGATAGTCAGCTGAATATAACAAGCTGCACAATTATCTCTTCTTTTTTCCCTTGCTTAAGCCCTCAGTACATCTTAAATTCTAGTCAAACATCCACTCTGCCAAGGAAACAACCTTCAGTGTATGCCAAATTTGACAAATGGCATAAGGTCTCAAATTACAGACATGCAAAAAACCCAAATACAGATATGCACATTATGAAGACCTGAGGCAAAGGTCTTACTCCCACCTGAATGGACTCACTTGTGGCTGCCCCTCTGCTACTCTCTGGGAGAAGCTGGCAGCAGGCAGCATCCTGGTGCAGTCACTGGAGGGAGGCTCACAGAGCCTTCCCAGCTTCCTAACAAGGCGTGCACCATGTGCTGGCCAGAAAGGCAAAGCTCTTTTTCTCCGTTGCTGATTAGCAAAATTAAACAGAGATTCAAGCTTTTAATAATTTTTTTCAATATATTTATTCTCCAGTGTTTTCTGGGAGAGCTATAGATTCTTGCATAGACTACTTATTAGACTGTTTATAATAGAATGCTGCTTTTAGTTATTTTTTGTGACCCTAGAAATATGAATTTCCTGGGAGTCTGCAGGCCATATGAGGAAAATCACTGCACTGACCACAAAGGATGACTGCAGAGGGCTGTACAGTTTCCCCATTTAATCGCTGTCCTTGTGTTGTGGGACACCCAGCTCAGAAATCATTGTTCCATTGTGCTAACTGCAAAATTACCAAATCTTCAGTAAAAGATGGTTCCTTTCCAGAAGAGTTTATAATCTATGTTTTAAGCCAATGGAAAGACTTGACAAATGGTTGGTGCACAGATGATTATGTGCAATTAACCTGACAGTAGTTGTCCCAAACTGTCTTTTGCCTTCTCAACTTCTACTTAACCAGGGTCTATGGTTGTTTTAACCTGGGATCTCAAACTTTCATTATCCCTCAGGCCTTTTCCCTTCTTCAGAGGCATCTTCGGACCTTTTAATTTCCTTTCTGGACTTTTTCATTTCTTTCTAAGTCTTCTTCATACCTCTCTGCAACCTTTTTACTACTTTCCTCTGGTATTCATATCCTTTTTAGTTTTGGTTTGTCAAAGTAAGATATATTGCATTTCAAACAGCAATTCCAGGAAACTAGCACTACTAACCTCTCATTATGTCCCCTCTCTTTTTGGTTTGCACTATGCTTGTTTACTGTGGCTGCCTGTTATTTCTCTAAATTTATGATCTGTAAAGCAGAGACTCAGATTTTTTGCAGCACCTGCTAATAAGGATTTTAATTTGTTGGCACCTAGGTGCCTGTTACAGACCTTTCTCTAATGATACTAAAAATAGAATCATTAGAAGGTTTTTGGTTTTGAATACAAAAATTTCAAACTATCTGAAAACTTACTGCTAAAGAATAGGGCTTTTTTTTTTAGGGGAGTGGGGAGGTAAAGGGAGTATTCTAATTTTGCTTGATGCTGCATAGCAATTTAGACAGTTTTACTCAGCATTATAAACTTGTAGTTAATGTTTAACTTCACTTACAATAGAAAAGTTGTAAGAATGGCCAGCCTGAAATTTTTTCAGTACTGAATTTATTTCAGTTTGAGTGAGTCTTACAATAGCAACACTTGAAGTATTCATACCATGCAGTTCAAGCATTATATTTTGGCTAAGCCAAATGTGTGAAACAATATTCACCATCCCTGGAGGGATTTCAAAGATGGCACTTGTGGATATGGTTTAGTGATGGACTTGACAGTGCTGGCTGGACTCAATCTTAAAGGTCTTCTCCCACATAAGCAATTTTATGATACTCTGATTCTATATGTGAAGGCTTCTTTTTCTCCTTTGGTTTATCGTCTATCTCAGCAACACCTAACTAAAACCAAAAATTTTGTCTTAAAAATATCCTTATATGTCTGAAAACTCAGCTGAAATCACACTGTTGTTATAATCCAAAAGATCAAATAAAAGAAGATAAAAATCAAATAAGGGTACAAGTTTTGGTAGTGTAATTCTGCTTTTATTTATAGGTTTATGCAACCTACCTTCCTTCTTCCTTCCTTCCTTCCTTCCTTCCTTCCTTCCTTCCTTCCTTCCTTCCTTCCTTCCTTCCTTCCGTCCTTCCTTCCGTCCTTCCTTCCGTCCTTCCTTCCGTCCTTCCTTCCTTCCGTCCTTCCTTCCTTCCTTCCGTCCTTCCTTCCTTCCGTCCTTCCTTCATTCCTTCCTTCCGTCCTTCCGTCCTTCCTTCCAGAATTCCACGATTCCAGAATTCGTTCCAGAACTCCTTCCTTCCTTCCAGAATTCCTTCCTTCCAGAATTCCTCCCTCTCATTGCAAACATACTAAATATAACACAGGCATGATCAAAGCACCTTAAGTTTGGATACTCCATTTTCTTGCCAGCAATTTATAGCAAAGCAGATGTGTATGCAAATTACCCCTATCTTAATTCCTGAGACCACTATCTCAGTCAATTACTTTAAAATAACTTATAACTTTGAAACATAAAATGTGATGAAGAAGCTTTAATGTTTGATAAAGAAGGTGTCAGTAACTACCCATCCAAGGGCAGGACTGAAACATATGGTCACATTTTCCCAGCTTTCATTGACCTCATGGGAGCTCTCAGTGAAAAAAATCAATGGCAGGGTCTTCGTTGTAGAAGAGTAAGAGCTGTGTGCACAAGTGTTAGAGGTAATAAGATGTGTCTTGTATTACAGATGATTTGCTTTTGGGGTAAATATATTCTAGAGTATGAAAACCAATGTTTCCTCTACATGAAAAAGGAAGCAGTGACATTTTAAATGCAAATGCATCCAACCCCCCCCACCCCACCCTCCCCCCATGTTTTACATGGAAAAGCACAGAGACTGAAGCATTGAAGTCCACTTTTTTTTCACATAATTGATTTTCCCCCTCGTTTTTACTCACTTACGCAAATTTCATTGCAGAGCTGCTGTGTACAAGCCCCTTGCCTTCTTGTACTCCTGCCTTCCTCAGAAGTTAGTGCAACCTCCATTACTCTCCAGACCAGTCTCTCCTAAAGAGACCTGTCAGAAAAGGCACTCAGCAACCTTGACAAATAGCTGTCAAGACTTTGATTTCACAGAGTGGGATAATTTGTGGTTTTAGCCTTTCATTCGGCAAGACCCATTACCTGTCCACAGCTGTTAAATGCATATATTTAACCCACGATTCTTCAGGTGGCAGATGATGTGGTTAAAATAATTCTGAGCACTAGTTACTTTCAGAGATCCTGTAAATGCTTGCAGTCTCACAGTAACTTTTGTTCCCTCTCTCTGAGGGACAGAGGAGGTCTGCAACTAGCTGAGAAGGGATACCAGAGTATTCCCAGCAATACACACGTTTTCACATGGCGGGCAGGAAGGATTCAGTGACTGCAGGAAATTTTGCAGTGGGAGTAGCTATGTTTGTGTAAGAGTAAGCCTCCTTGCATGGACCTGTATACCTTGTATTCAGGCTGCTTGTGTAATGCAAATGCATTGTGAGCCTGACAGTGTTTCTTTCTTTTTTTCTAATTTTCTTTAAGTAGCTAGTTTCTGTGTCCCTTAAATTTGGTGCTGGTTGTTTCATGTCCCATTCCTCTCTTTGTTATTATAATTACAGCTGGTTCAACAACAAAATATTTAATGTCTTTCCTTTCTGCTGGACCTTGAAAGTATTGATTTAACTCATGCCTTGTTGTGTTTCTTTTGTTGTTCAGGGTTTATTGGAAGGCAGACTGGTAGCTGATACATGCATTTTTTTCTGTTCTTCATATATGAGACCCTGATAGGACACGTAAACAACAGCTACTCTGTTTTGTTCTACAGAACAAAAGAATGTTGCCAAGATACATTCTGCTTACATCTCTGAGTACAGTAACCTTTCTCAAGCATTTCTGTATGTTGGCAAGATGCTCTGAGTAAGAGGCATTTCCCCCCATCATTCCTTCATACCTTCTCTTTTCATTTCCTGGATTTTATTTGCAAACAGTTTGACAACAACATTCTCCCCATACCTGGAATGTTATTGTTACACTGCTACTTTTAAATCCCACCAGGTTCTGGTAAAAAAGAGATACATTTAGAAGCACAGTCTGCTGTCTAAAGAGGGTCTTTTCACTGATATGTCATCAGCCACTGTTTTGATAAAAGACAGAAAGGCTCCCAGGAAAAGGTTATCTAATAGGAAAAATCCTATCCTATCCCATCCTAATAGAAACCTCTTTTGGATACTAAAAATATAGTGCCAAGTGATTTAGACATGATGTATCTCCCTTGAAGGGGATATGAATAGAATTACTCCTCTATATCATTAAGCAAAGCAGTAAAAAGAGCAGTTTCAGTTTGCTGTGCTATGTATGCATCCTTTTACCATACCTGTACCTTTGCTGTTTAATTTTGATCTTTCCCCTCATTCTATTGTTTTCCAGTGAATTTATTCATGAACTCATGTGTTGTCATAATGGCTTTGTCTGTTTTGTTCTCACATCATGCGTGTCTGAAATGAGTTAAATAAAAGTGGAAAGAGAAAACCTCTGTGGTAGAGGTTTTTTCCTTCACGTTATTTCAGAAGAGAGTAGTTCATTGCTATGCTAATGGGGAGCACGTGGAACAGGGTAATTGTTAAAAAGTATTCCTTGTAGACATCCATCATCTTTTATTGTTGAACACTCAACATTCTGCTCACAGTAAGGATTTAATTCATTCTGGGCAATAGGACACCAAGCTGAATGCCACACTAATTGCAACAAACCTCTGCAGAGTCTGGCCATGTAGGTGTATGAATAGAGTCCAGTCCATAAACCACCGTGCTCTGCTGTGGATGCTGGCAGTAACAAAACAAAACTAAAAAGGATATGAATGAGCTGAGGAAATCAACTGAGAAGTGAATTTCTAAGAGATAGACAGGTCTCAGAAACTCTGATTTCATTCTAAAAGAGCTGATTTACTTAGATTGAGTATGGCATATATGTGTAGAGTGAATAATGTGTGTATAAAGGATATAGATATAATTCTGCTCTACAGAAATGGAAAATGTCCGTCCTCTGGCCAGAACGCAATCTTGTACTATCCATGAAGCCAGATCACAGTTCGTCCACATGGCCTTAAAATTTATGAGTAGAAGCAGAATGGTCACCAAAACCTACTCACAAGTAAGCTAAGCAGACCTGGTTTTCCTTTCAAACATTTAGATGAAGATATTGAAAAAAAAATTATAAAAAAAATACCTCTTGAAACTCTTTTTTAAAATGAAGCAGTAATATAATTCTGAACTACCCAAGTATGTTTTGTGACTTGTTTAGTGCTCTCTTTGCACATTCTCCTATAAAAGGCACTACTATGCTCAACTGCTGAGTATTGCTATTATTAGTGAAGGACCATAATGGTTCTAAATTTAGAGTTATAGTTCAATACAAAGTTTAAGCTCTTTGCTGGGGTTACAGCCATGAGGGTCTGCATGTAAGCAGTCCCTGTCAATTACTGACAGTGACATATATAAGATGGTGCCTGCTCGTATCTCATTAATTTGATTTGAAGACACTGTACCATAAACATTCAGAAAGCTAAAACCCCAAGAGAAGATGAACATGCTGATAACATGAACATAAAGCTGTCAAAGGCAGAAAACCTTCAGTATGGCTCCAAACAGGGCTTCTGCAAAAGCACAAGCTGAATGTGCCCTTTGAACACCGTAACACATATTGTGGTCTAAATCTTAAACATACAAATCCTAGCAAAAAAATTCCACCACCCTATGAAAAAGCTAAAAATAGCACTTTCTATTGTGCTCTTGTATGCTATGTATTTAGAATAGTCATCATTTGGAAAAGTGAAGGTTAACTTACTTATGTCAGCATTTAAGGCTACCTAGAAATGTGGGGGCAGCATTAAGAATGTTTGTTAGCTTGTAATGCTATGAAGTATTTATTAGGCCACATATGTTCATTGCTTCTTTGGTCTTTACTCCAATGCACAGAGTTCCTGAGGCTGGTTTGTAGCACGGAATTCTTTTAGGGTGTGGAGATGTGAGCAGGTCCTTGAGAAACACGGGTAGCTGGCAGGCAGTGGTGGCACCGTGGTCAGGATGGAACAAGAGCAGCAGGAAGGGGACACAGGCATCATGGCTGTGACCATTGTGTCCAGCGTAGTGGCCCCATTGCTCTCCTTGGAGAGGAGGGAAACTCTGCCTGGAGGGTAAAATTCTGGACAGCAATGAGTGCCCTGCAAGGGTCAGACAACCTCCCATTTAGCACAAGCTGAGGGATAGCTCAGGGTTTCTTCCAGCCATATTTTCTGCAGATCTACTCTAGAGCAGCTCATATGGATTTGGAAGACTAACCAGAGAAATTCTGAAAATGTGGTTAGTACTGAAAGGGTGTCACCAGTGTTCCTCTTCCAAATACTTTCAAGTCAGTCTTCTACTTTAGGTGGAACTGAAATAACCCTCCTATGTTTATGAGAAGCATTTTTTTTGACGGTGGTTAATGCATATGAAATGTAAAGCATAGTGCAAGGATACTGCATACTGCTTCTCCTGGGAAAACAGTTAATGAATCCATGTTTAGTGGTTCAATACTTTTTGTGTTGCATCAAGCTCTTGTGCAAAGAAGAGATAACAACCCTCCCATCTTCTAATTTATTAGAGGAGTAGAAAAAAATTTGAATAACACAGATACCTTTCCTTAGTAAAGTTTAGACATGCTGTTGACTCACTTTTATCCTCAAAAATAAGTATATGCATTTGAGAATCACTATTTTTCCCTATAAAAGAAACATTTTTGGTTTTATTTTTAGAATTCACACTTCAACTTATTCAATAAAAATATAAATAAGTGCTAGTGTAGCACACGCGCACAGCAAGAACAAAATGCTGTCACAAAAGTGATTTACCACAAAGGAGCCTGCTGTTACCATTTCTTTGCTCTGCAGGCCCACATTGCTGGAGAAAACGTGAGTAAAGCCTGGCTCTTTGCTATCGGAAAATAGATGGTTGAATTATTTAACATACGGGAGACTGGAGTGATATGAACACAAAAGGCCAGCAAGTTTCTCGTCTCCAGAGACATTTGTAAATCCTGTATCCATGAAAGGGATATACTGTTCATCTAGGTCAGGCTGCCAAATGAAATACATATTTATAGATCTTCCATTCCAGGTTAGGCATCATGTCAAAAGTGTCATCAGGAAGTATGAACAAACACATCGTGATAGTACCCATTAGCTTTGTGGTTACATTCAATTTTTCTCTCAAGGAAGTCCATTTTCCATATTTAATAACTAGTAGCTGGTGAGTGATTTTTCCCTGTCTTTATCTCACTCCATGAGTGTTTCATTGTGTTTTCTCTCCCCTGTTTAGCTGGGGAGGGGTGTGACAGAGTGGCTTTGCTGGGTACCCAGCACCTAGCCAGGGTCAAACCACCACAATATTTTATTAAAATCAATGTCTGTAAAGAGGGAAAAATTCTGGTTTTTTTTTTTTTTCCTATGAGGTCAGGACAGGGACAGACAGAAACTGTCCTGACAAGAGATAGAGTGCCCTACTCCTTAAGGAAACCAAGCATGTGATTTTGTGCAGGTCTTTACAACCTTTTCTGTCTCTCTTCTCAGGCTACAATTTGATCACTCTCCAACCTGCTTTTTCTCCGTAAGGATGAAGATAGTAAACAGCTGTGAAATGGCTATAAACCATCTGTGCAGAGCAAGTAAAACACACAATGTGGTGACAGCCCTCGAAGTTTGGCTGCAGAGGCCTTCAAGTCCTTCAACCAGGAGTGCCTCCCCACTCAGCAGCAGTGAAGCAGCTTCTCCTTCCCTCTCACACCTTTGCTTTCCACGAGCACTGCCAACATGCTGAGGGTCACTGAGCTGTCAAATCACATCGAAACAGGAAATGCTGAAAAGGAAGTAGAGAGAACTGTAAATAAGGAAGAGGACAAATTCTTAGCTGAGGGAATGCTACTGCCCTGGAGGGACAGTGTCTGCTGCTCTCTGCCACAAAACTGCTGGCCATTGACTTTTCTCACATGGTTATTTTCAGGAAAGGTCTCATGTTTTAGTACTTGACTGAATACCTTTAAGTTAAATGCTCAAAGCTGCTGAGCACCCAACAACTGCCACTGAAAGGATTTAAAAAAAAAAAAAAAAAAAAAAAAGCTTAAGATAAGCATCCAGACTCTGGAAAATATATGTCTGTAAATAAGGGATTTATCCAACTAAGTGTTGACGTTTGCACCATGGCTTCTGACCCTGCAGTTATTAACTGTGTCATAGCGAATTTGCACAAGTGATGCTGTCTATAAATCCTTAATTCTATTATTGTTAACTTTTAAATCCTTGACTTTGCAACTTGACTGACTCTTAAGAAGAAATGTCTATGTAGTCTTGGGTTTTTAGAAGGCAGACTGAAATAACAAAAATTTTCTCATGAGAAATTATCTGTTGACAGAATCAGAGCCTTCTATCGCAGAGACCTTTGTCATTTCAGCAGCAGAATAACTGATAGCAGTATCAGATTGTCATCACCTGTTTACAAGCAGTAAAGGAGAATGAAAAGTGCCCTTTCCAAGGTGCTTTATAGCCCATGGCTGATACCAAGTTTGGGAAATTAGAACTATGCTTTGCAACTTGAAGAGAAACATCCTTTGGTGTTTAGAGATCCTTCTTTGCTACAGCGATCATGGTCTTTTCCTCAATGCTCTGAAGTCAGTCCTCTTCATTAGCTGATCTCAGGCTTACTAGCTTCTCCTGGATCTTTAGTCATTACTTCTCCCAAACTAGTCCTTCAACTGTGTCCTTAATGTCCCTGGTTTTGCTTCAGGTTGTAGTCTTCTCCTTGCTGCCTGGGTGCCAGAGTTGGGAATCTTCAAGACCATATGCTGAAATTTTGTTCTTGTGAAACAAATTCAGTAAGCTTTCATAAGAAAAGCATGACACTCTGCTGCCTCTGGATATGTCCTGTCACTTGTAATTCTGCCATGGAAGCAGTATTTGCCCATTTCCATTGAGCTGCCTCTGTCTGTATGGTCTCTGTACGGATGGGGCACCTCACAGATTGGCCAAAATCTGTGAGAAAACACAATATATTTGGGGGGCTCATGTCCTAAATTTTTAAAACATCAAGTTGTTCATGTCAGCTAAGAAACAGGGCCAGACTGCCCTGCCACTTGCTTTCTTGGGCATCCTAATCTGCTGCAGCACTGTGGGAAGAAAGCCAATGCAGTGAAGCAAAGCCTTCACTGTCCTGTTTCAAAATAAGGCACAGGAAATCTCAAATTGTGCTAGACCATCCCAAAGGAGTAACTCCTGAAAGCTTTGCTTTAAGTGTTTCTTGTGCTGTGCTAAAAAAAAGCAGCTGCCAAACCATTTGCAGGCTTGGTGTTGAACAGTGAACTTAGGCTGGGAAGGGGAAGATCATTTAATAATGACACCACATAATTTGTTGTTACTGAAGTCCATATTTATCCTATTAATAAAGAGTTTGGCAGTAACATTTTGTGTAAATGAGGATAATTTATTGAGTGAAAAAAAAAAGAAACTAAGGAAAACAGATTGTTCCGGAGGGAAAAGAAATATATCACTGCAAACATACATAATGAATCAATTTATAAAGCACTTTTAATTAAAAGTTTTTAACTGGAATTATATAATTTGATGGCAAAAGTTGAGCATATTTTATTAAGCCTAACTTTTCAGTTGATCTTTAAACACCATTTAAGGGAAAATAACCATTATGTTTATAGCTGTCTCTTTGACATTAAGAAATTATTTATTTATAACTTACAAAAGTGGTATAAGCAAAACATTTGGGATCTTGGTGCTTTTGTTCACCAGAGTTTCCTCTGAATTAATTTCCATCTGTCTAGGCCTTTTAACAGTGATTCTTTATAGGACTGATGAATAATAATAATTCTTGCATACTACTTTTTATAACAGAATTGAATAACTATCCCTTAGCTTGGGAACATCTCCTCTAGTTCTTTCTAGCTAGTAAAACAGACTCATTCAGTTAATTTTTGGATAAAAATTGTATACCTTGTGGTGTTTGTGACATAGAATTTGTGACTCATCTCACTTATTAATATTCCCTCCTCCTGATTTCAAGAAAATTGATATTGAATTGTTCTCTGAAGAGCCTAATTTTTGGAGGCGAATCTGTGAGATTTAGCTTTGAACATTCCTCTTGCCAGGTTTAATAGAACATAACATGATAGCCTGCAGCAGTTTTGCAGTGAGGTTTACCCAGGTGACTCTTCAAAAGCTGAAGAGCAAAGAGACCAAGTTCATTCTTGGAGTGCCATTCTGTACTCCCTAAAAAACCAAATTCACCTGTAACACTTTTTATTTTTAGTGAATGAATGGAATTTGTCCTTAAAAAAACTTTAAAATTACTAATAGGTTAATCCACTATTAAAACAAAGGTCAATTTCTATGTCAGGAAATAAAAAGGTGCTAGACCTTGCTAATGCCTGCAAATAGCTTTTCCATTGATGTAAAGTAGAAGTTCTATTTAGCCACAAGAAAAGAAGAGGGCTTCTGAGAACCTTTCACTGAAGTTTGAGAGTGAGAAAAATAATTGTCTGACCTCCAAATTAGAAGCTCTCTATGTAGATCCTGAGAGTTTGCCGTTTAAATTTCAAAGAATGCTGAAGTTTGCAGTTTCTTTCTGAGACATTAAAGTCAGGATTTCTCCCAAAACAATCTTTTTCAGTTTTAGTTAAAAATTATAAAGTTTATTTCCCATCTGTTTTAGGACCTTTATCTTCCCCATAGACATAAACAGGTTTCAATTTGCCAGTTGGCCCTCCTGATTATCAGCAGTTCTGCTTGAGTAATCTCACAGCTTGAAGAACTGGCATAAGAATAAAATAATTTCATTTATTATTGCAAATGTTTCTTCCTTTTTTCTTCCATGTGTTTTTTTCAGAGTCAGGGAGCATTTTATGCTCAGTGATTTTCCTCCTACATCATCATTTGGCACTGTCAAGTGTGCAAAGAAAGAGCTAGAGAGAGCTTGGTCCTTTTACAGTGCTGATAATCAGCATGCTGCCCTTTGTGAGGCAGTCATGTTCAAGTACAGGATCCAACACCTCTGAAGAAAGCTGCCAGCACTTGTCTTTGAATTGCTTTTCCTCTGCTCAAGACAAATGTTGACATCGCCTTTCTGACTTTTGCAAGGAGACCACAGTCTCAGCTGTAACTGCTGTGAGGAGCAAGTAAAGCATGAATGTGCTCAGACACTGCAAAGACTGCACACACACATTTCAAACCCTCTTTCAGGCCATTCCACTAAAGTTTCAGAGTACTTTGGTTTTCAGATGACAACATTTCATGTGAGGAGAGTTTTTTGGGTTACTTATGTGTCAAAGGCACATGTGTTGTGCTTATGTCTTATCCTTCTCCCTGCCATGGTGCCTTGTGTTCATTCAAGACACTGACTAGACCATCACTCTCCAACAGCAGTATCCTGGTACTAAAAGACCATTATAGGAATTGGAAATATTATCATCAGTGCTTGGAAAGCATGATTTTGCTGTCTTTCCCACAAAGAGATGAAATTTTTTATCTCACCTTCCGTTTTACTCCTTAAATCCCTGGTGTTTGCAGCTGCCAGGAGGTGGTGCTGATGCACTCCTCTTGTTCAGGAGCCTGTGACGCCTCTGAACACTCAGGAGTAAGAGGCAGTCTGATTTTGGCAGACACGTACAAGCTATTCGGGAACAGTATTTGGTTACATTTTTACATCAGTTAAAATTCATCTCACTGTAGCTACCTGCCAATATCGTGCTGCTGTATTGACTCTGCTGTGAGGAAGAGATGGACTGCTTGTCTTTTGCTTCTAAAACACTTTGTACCACCTTCCAGGTTCCTCATCTGCAGGGTGACAGTCTTGGTATCTAGAAACTCCCAAAGAGAAGCACTGAAGATTAAGTAACCAATAGATATTAACTGCTAATGTGAGTAACTTTTATTGTAAATGCAGCTGGTTTGGGAAAGGGGTTCAGAGTGATGTAGCCAAGTTTGAATTGCAGTGCATGGGAAAGATGGTGATGTTTCTTTGATGCCTCCCACCAGACCTGGAAATTCTGTGCAGCTTCACTTGGTGAAGCAGGCAGTGTTTCAAGTCGATAAAACCAGACAGAATGATCTTTTATTCACCTACAATTATCCAAACAAATCCCTGCCATAGACTTGACCTTCCCCAGTTAGAGACCATTTTCTCTATGTCAATCTCTCATCTCCTTGGCCCTTACTGGGCTGCTGCTCCGGCTAGGCTGTCACAGCTCCTTAGGTTGCTGCTGTGACTTCAGACAATATCTGCCTTACCTTGGACTTCTGTGTGATGATCAGGTTTTTGAAGCTTTTCTTGTTTGTATTCTGCACACTGAGAATGACTAACATAAATGTATAAAAGTTCCCATCTACTTATTCTACAGAGACCTGGTCAGTAGCCCACAGTCACACTGTCTGGCACAAACAGAGGGGAAGTGATACTGTAGAGCCAGTGACTGACTGGTGTATCAGCTCTTTGGGTTCCCCTTAAATGTCCTTTGACTGGATTTAGCTTGCATTTCTTGGCGTGCAGTTATCTTGTTGCTCCCTGTTGTTTTCCTTCTGTGTTTTTGTTATCTGTCATACGACCATTCTTCTTTAAGCTTTCTTGTGCATCTTTTCTTACAGGCAGAATTCATCTTCTGGCTGAAGGTTGGTTTCACAGTCCTGCTCTGAGCTTCTTGTCTATATTCAAAGTGGCATAATGTGTAACAAATAAGTAAAAAATACATTGACCTTTATTCCTGTCTGTGAGTGCTTGATAGGTTAAGAGATATTCAGAAAGCCAGTGTCATAAAACTCCTGAATGAAAACTAAACCCCTACTGTTAAGCCACCAATAAAAAAGACTTGACCTCATAAGGGCAGATAAATCTGCGTGTCACATAAATTCCCTCTCTGGACACTAATGCTCAGATTCACTGCTTTTCAAGTACTTCAGAATTTCACATATGTATTCTTTTCTTTCACATAAAGGCCTTTCTCAGCATGGCACCATGACATTTACTCCCTCCCTCTACTGCAAGTCTATACTAAAGTTAACTGTAAATTCAGCCTTGCAAGTAAGTTTAACTTAAGAATGCATACTCTTCATGGAAGTTTATGTCATTTTCAGAGGTTTGGTTCTCTTTCAAATGGCCTCATTTAAAATACTGGACTGTAAGGCAGTCTTGAGCAGTGAAACTCACAACTTTTCCTGTTTCTGCACAGGTGGAAAGAAGCTGATGCTGATTCAGAAATCTATGAAGAGATAAATACAGCAATGAAAACACTGAAGATCTGGATGTACAACAGCCTGTTCCAGAACAGTCTTCTCTGTGAGAAGGATTAAAGAACTACATCCAAATAAAATGTGAGTATTTGGTTGTGAATAGGAGAAGGACAAAATCACGATGACTGATAATCTGCTGAAATGTAGAAGAACCCTCAGTATCCTCTGGACTTCTACTTAAATGCAAAGAAATGCATTTGAGGGTTTGGGTTTTTTGGCTGGTATTTTGTTTTTCTTTTTAAAAATATTTCTTTTTTTAAAACACTGTAAGTTATCTTAACCTGGTGGTTATTCCTATGCCCCTCTCTCAGCCCCATTTCTCCCATTGCAATAGGGAATTTTTTGTTGTTGTTGTTGATGGGACTTGGTTGAGTAGGTACAAATAGCTTCATTCCTTGTGTGTCTGACTCACTGATGAACCCAGACTTCTCCAAACAGTTATTTCAGGAAGTATTTCAGTTAAAACAGACTTACTTTTTCTTGGCACAGATTATCACCTGCTCAAGTTTTTCAAATCATCCTGTCAGGTTGCCTCCAACCCTACCATGTAAGACTGCTGCGAGTTACTCTTCTGTAGCTCAGCATCACCCCAAAAAGAGGTGTTTCCAAGCAGCTTTCTCATTAAGGAACAGCAAAGCTTTCTACCCTTACACTCTTGCTGCATTATGTTGTGACAAAAATATGCCTCAGATTGCTGAGGGTCAGGCTTTATCTTGAAGTATGACAGGAGCACAGAACAGGATCTCTCCAGAAGGAGTAATTTATGCGATGGTTTACTTTCTGCTGAGAGGTCAGAATAAATCAGTCTAATTTACATTAGGAGAATATTTAGTTTTGATACCAGGAAAATGTTCCTCTCTAGGGTAAATGCAGCATGCATAGTCATAGAGTGTCTTTTGTTGAGCTCATGCAAGCAAATTGGATGTGTGTGGGTCTGGAGACAGGGGACCATGTGTGGTACAAGGAGGGGCAGGGTAGATCAGTAGCCTGGTGTCTACCTCTGGCTTGCCCAGAAGTTCATTGATTAGGGGATCATTTTGCAGTAGTGGTCTTCTCTGGGCCAAAGTCCCCTCAGCTTGCCCTTACCACATGGATCCAGGACTGCAGTAGGGACAGAAGGAAAATGCTGGGGAGGTGCAGCCCATCCTGCACTTTGATAAACTGGACTTCCTGCACCTGAGCCTTGGTCCTCACATGCCAAGAGAGCTTTAGGAGATACCAAAATCCCTTATCCTCAGAGAAGGACATTAATTGTCTCACTGGGGGCTGTCCTACAGAACCCCTTGGGCATCTTCTGATTCTGCATTTCTATGACTAAATTAAATGATAAGCCAGAAAAAAAATGAAAACTCCATAAACTTATCACCTATGACCCTGGAAATGGAAGTTCTGCAGAACTGCTTTCTTGCGTTTTTCATTCAAGGCTTATTGTGCTGTTCATTACAGAATGTCAGAGTGACAGTAGCATTATTCTCTTTAATGGCATTGATTTCCTTTTCATTTTCACTACTGAAGAGAAAGGAAGAACTGTAAATAAGAGAATAATGACAAACTCACCTCCTGCAAGGTCTGTGCTCTTATATAATTTTTTTTCTGAATTCTCATCTCTAAATGTACTTGTACAAATGTGATGGAAGACAGGACGAAAACTCCAGAAAAGCACCACTGCAAAAGAAAGAAATACTGTGGTAGGCCACTGGATCTGCAAAAGGCTGAAAAAAAGCCCACAGCCTGCATCCCCTTCCACACTTCTGGCCTTTACAAAAGTGTGCTATGTGATTAGAAATGTCAGGGAGGAAGATCAAGAAAGATCAAATTAAGCGACACAGGAGACAAGGGGAGCTAGTACAATTCAGTAGCAATCAAACAACATTCAAACTTCAGCAACATCATTGTGTCTTTCAGTCAATCTGTGCACCACACTGTGAGACCTCAGATCAAAGAGCTGGTAAAAACCCACCAAGGAACTTCTCCATCAGGCAGGAGCCTGTGGTGTCTCACAATTTACTAAGTCAGAGCAGCACCTAACACTGAACTATGCCAGCAGGGCACTATTTCATTGCCCTTTCTGTGCAATTCTCAACTAAAACTGTTGCAAGAATTTCCAGATTGTGAGCAGAGTTTGCCAGCACAACATCTGGAAACCACTCGGGCTTTCAGAAGCAAGAAGACTGCAGCATGACTCCATATTCTCTACAAGAGCCTTGCTCCTCTGTGCTGCATTGCTCAGTGAATAATACTGACTCCACGGTTCTTCCAGTATGAATTTTACTAAAAAATGAAGCAACAGGGATAGAGGGCAACGTATTTACCCAGCATGATACCTTTGCTCTAATGAGTGGGGCAGCAATACAGCATTTAGAGTTGCTGACTATAAAGGATGAAACAAATCTCATTTGCATACTACTCTCAGGGAGAGTTTCATTAGTGAGGTTCACCCTCTTTGTACTGTACCAGTCCCTACCTCTCAAGAAACCCCACTGGGCTGATGGGAAGCAATTTAGATGGGCTCAAAAGCAGTTCAGTAAGATGAAAATTTTCAATGGATAATTATAAGTCCAATATTTCATAGGGCTGACTGCTTGCTAATTAATATACTTTGGCTAGATCTGCCTGCAGCCAGAGTAGAGCCCATTAAGGTGTAAGCTACCAAATTATGAAGTAAATGCTGTGAGGTAACTTCATCCAAAGACAGGCTGCCTGTGTGTGATATGGCTTGGAGGTGTTATATTTTGTCTGGATGAAAGGAAAGCTAAGCTAAGCTGGAATGAAGGAAGATGCAGTGGCAGCTGTGAGTGTGACCTGGGACATGAATGCTGATCAGCTGAGAGCAGCAGGGCAGAGAGTGTTGGGTGTGGGCTGCAGTTTGAGATTAAATATGGCAAAGAGCACCTGCAGCACTGGCCCAGGAGCAGAAAGTGATAGATTTTGACATGGTTTGTGATCATTACAATTACGAAGTCACACAGCCTGTTTCTAACCTTCTACATTCACTCATGGAGTTAGGGTATCTATGCTTCCCAAAGGAAAGAAAAGCATTTAAGGGCCTGTTCTATGCAAAGTTTTTGTGCTTGTGTGATACAGAGAGAGAGAGAAAAAAAAAGGTTTAGTTAGTTTCTCTTGCTGAGAAAAAAAAATGCTGTTTGCCTCCCCATTAAAAGCACAGAGACTGCAATTGTTGGTGCAATAATTTCATTACAGCACATTCAGGTTCCAGTTGGCGATGCTTCTGATGTACAGAGGTTGCACACCTTGCAAGGGAATTGGTTGAGACTTTCCTAGTAAGCACTGCATCCTGTATCCTCAGCACATTTCATACATCATGGCTGGTTTCCCCTGGGACAAAATATTTCTGTTTCAGCTGCATTACCTGAGAAATACACCTGCTCCTTTATGTAATCAACACCATCTCCACAGAAGGGTAAATAGCTACTCATTTACCTGATGCAGCACATGTTAAACATGTTTGTAAAATGGCAAGTAACAATTGAGAATTAGCTTTGCAAAATCCTTTATAAATGTTATAAGGAAATAAAATAGGTGACAAACACAGCTTTATGCTGTTTTCTCCATTCATCTGCATTTGTTCTGCTTATAAGTAGCAGAGTCCAGCATAGTCTGTGCTTGTAGGAGGGCATATGTGCTTACTTGGTATAAACTCCATTTTTCCTGAGCTCCTGTACAACCACTCTGTGTTGGTGTGGATGAACACATGCATTAGAGAAATGCATTTACAAATATAGGGGTAGATTATTTGCTTTGTGTATGAACGTGTGGTATGTAACGTTACAATGAAGGAGGAAAGTAGTATCACTTGTATGATACTGCTGCTTTTGAAATATTGCTCCTTCGAAACACTGCCAGATATTCAATTTCATGGAAGACTTTGCTGATGCAAAGCAAGATGGGAGCCACCAACAGCTTAGTGGTATGTTGTCTCTGTGAGAGGAAATGTCTCCTGGGTCACAGTATCTGGGGTCAGTAGTCACTGGAAGCTGGAGAAAAACGCATAACCCTGCCTTCTTCATAACCTTGTAAAGTTGTCCTGCATCCAAGTGTGAGATCATTCTATAGTCTTATTCCCCCATCTCCCCATCACTAATGCTCTTCATGTGGCTGTGGTGGGATGTGCTTAAGGGCCTTAGCTGTAATTTCACTGGAAACAAGCTGTTATGTTCTCTTTTCATATAATAAGATATTAATATTACTATCTATATCTATCTATATCTTCATAATCTATCTCTATGTATACACTGTGTGTAAATGCATGTGTGTAACACATATATATATATATATGTGATCTTTTAGGTATATGCATATGGATTCCATTGGTGTGCATAACTGAATCCTTTTGTAAACACAGCACATGTATAATTTTAAAACAAAAAGCTATAAATAATACAAAAATTATTTCTGTTCTATAGTACCTGATGTTGGATTGTACTAAAGGATGCTTCCATGGGATTTTAAAGGTCTGTGTATTGGGATACATCATGCAAACTTCCTTACCTAAATGAGGTGTGATTGCATTATTATATGTGTGTATGACACAATTCTGTAATGCAGTGGTATATGCACCTTTAGAGAAACCTCCCCAGACATCAGGCTGAGTTGTTCTCAGAGCTGGAAGGTTGAAGGCTAAGGCACAGCATGTGCTGTTTATGCAACACTGCTACTGTAGCAGAGAGACCTGATGTTTAAAATCTGTAAAAAAACGCTTCAGCAGTTGTGCTACCAGCCAGGAAGAGTGGCATTCCCTTGCTGCATCCTTCAGCCACAGAAGACCATAATTGAATAGCATGTGAATTCTTTGCTGCCTGAAGCATCCAGGCAGCAGACCCAGAGGTCCTTTCAAGTCAGGGTTTTACAGCTCTTCCTAAGTCACAGGAGACGGTGGTGCTCTCCTGCTTCACAAAGACAGGCAAAATTGCAGCAAAACCCAAACAGTTGTGCAAGGAATGATCCAGGAAGATCAGCACAGCAGAGAAATAGGGGTAAAAGAAGCTGCTTGTCTCATTAGTATGTAGTAATATAAGTAATGCAATAATCATGAAGACTTCACCTTTCTTTACCATAGGGGTGTTACAGGCCATCTCACACATGATCCTACCTCAGTCCTTTCAGAAAATAAGGGGGTTATTACTCTTTCCTGCCATCTCTGCCCTCAGACCTGTGTTTATATGTATCTTGTCAGGGGATAGCACTGGCCACTCAGCTCCCCTGTGCCTGATGAGGGGTGAGAAACCTTTTGGTCAAATAGATCTTATCTAATAGATTATTTTGTGTTTTCCTTTGTCTTCTATAGCATGTCATTATTTGCAGCCAAATCTACCAAAGCAGGAGCTCTGTTTACCCTGCTGGGAAGGTGAGAGTAACATTACATTGCTTGTGTGTTGAAAGTTGTATGTGCTCCTGAATGATCTGCCTGGGTAGGTACTTCACAGATGTCACTGGGCAGCGGATGAAAAGTACTGCTTTTGTTTCGCTGCATTGCATGTTGCACATATGTAAAACATTGCAGGTTGTAGAGTGCTGTGGAATCACACCATTCTTCTTTGTTTTTCAAAATGTTTTCGGAGTTTGAAGTGAAAGCTGTAACTTGCATAAAATCGGTAAAGTATGGGTTTGCAAGTCATTTGTGTTTCAGCATGATTTAAAGTCTTTTCTTGACCAACTGGTTGAATAGTTGGTACCATCCATGAGGTGAATTTAAGTATGGCATGATCAATAAAACATGAAATCCTGTAAGTACCTCGTGCTCAGAGAGTGCAAGGACATAGCAGAGGAAGTACCTTGTGTTCTTATGAGGTGAGTTTTCTGGTGAATTCCTTTCCTGGTCCCTCATTATCCTCCTAAGAACTGGGGACTGCTTGATATGGGGCTCTAAAGCCTGTATGGTTATTTCTGTTTGAGTTTTGGTTATAACCTCTTGCAACACACTGAGATAGTGACATTCTGTTCTCCCTACCCAGAGCATGGTTATGAAAGAGAGGGGAGCTGCGTCAGATGGAGCACAGAGTGGCTCCACATCCACTGATGTGGCACAAACCCTGTAGGGTCCAGAGAGAGAGAGAGCAGTGCTCAGAGGCTCAGCCATTGGATAAATAACAATACATCAGGCCCAAACGTATTTTCCAGATGCTCTTAAAGCTGGCAGACAAACTTGTTCTTTCCTGGTTTTCTAGGGAGGTTTTGTTGGGCATGACAGTGTTGTAGGTGCTCCTTGTAGATAACAGATTAAGATGTACAATAAGCTTTGTATTGCGTCAGTGTGCTTTAGTCCTTGCTGGTAGGTTTTGAAGATGCATCTCAACTCTTTTACTCCACTGGAAGATCAAAGACCTACACAAAGGATTTCTGAATGTTGATTCTTTGTTCAGATAGAACAAATATCTATTGCCCAAATAGAGATTGCTTATTTCTTCTCTGTCATAGAATTTCTTTGTTACTTTGAATTTTTCACTGTGTACTGTTTTGAGTTTGGCTTTCAAAACCCTTCAAAACCAAAATAAAATGGCATTTCTGCCTGATTAGCAATCCATCAAGAATATGATTTCTAATTCTTCAGTTGAAAATGTGAAATGAAACTGTTAATGAATCTGCATTTTCACTACCGTGCAGGTGTATTTTATAATCTGGCCCAAAAATACTTCCAAAGCTGAGGTTGGATTCTGACTTAGTAGACCATTTCTCAGGTTCACGAAGGCTCCAGTGGATACCAGCATCTTGTAATGATAGTTTGTGGCTTCTCTGAGTAGACAACAACCAGTGTTTTGTTTTACTGGGACAGAGATCTGCTGTGTCACCCACTGGGACATAGCCTGCCCTTCATCTCTTCTCCTGAGCTTATCTTTGCAGGGAGCTTGGCATCTTCCCTGCAGCAGGAGGGAAATCTCAGATCCAGAATGTTACACCAGCAGTGAGATGTACCTGGTGATAAAATGACTGACTGCTGGGACTGTAGGGCTAAAAATAAGGCAGAAAAAATTTTCTTCAGCTCTCACCAGAGCACACAAGCTCTATCACCACATATTGGTTATTTAATATTTCCAGCCTCTCTGAGTTGGAGAATGAGTTTTTAAAGTCTTGCCTGAGTATCACTAGCCCTTCTCTAGTTGAGGAAGAGTGCCTTCAACTTTTAGGCCAGCCTTCAATTTAATCTGAAAGGCCCAACGAATTACTGCAATGCAATTTCTTCAAAAGCCACACCCAGCCACTCTTGGAATGGGAACTCTTCCTCTGGTTTCCACAGGAAAGGAAAGCAAATTTTTGAGGGTGACTTAGAAGAGCATTAATTCGCTGTTTTCTTTTTCTCTTCGGGATATTGTACAGGCCCAGGATATTTGGGAAATTGTACAGAATACTGTACAATTGCTCTTGGATTCCAATTTCTATTTTGTTCAACCACACATTTTTTATGAAAAATGTACAAGTACAACAAGACACTTGCATGACAGAAAATACGAAGCATCAGAAAGATTAATATAATGGTAAAATATGTACAAAAATAAGAGTACTTTGCATGTACATTGAACAGATGATGCTCATTCTTCAGTAGTTGGTGGTATAAGGCTATTTACACATAAATCACTTAGTTCAGCCTGACTTCTGCTGTGCTGGGATATAATAGGTCTTTAAAAGTTTTCTGAAAGGCTCACAATCTTGAAGTTCTTTTGTTTCATTTTGTATTTCAATCAGCTGCCTGGAATATCACAATAGTAGAAAAATACCAGTTTTCTCGTAAAATCTTTTAATAGATAGCAGTATTAAATCAGTACTTATATTAATGTATTACAGCAAAATATTTAGCACCGTGGTATTTTTCATTTTGTATCTGGAATTCATGAAATGAAAGCTGATAACATTGTGGTAAATTGATCTACTTCCAGGAGGACTGATGGTGATATTTCACCAGCATCATACCTTCTTCAGAACAGCATTAGACAACTCAGACATTTGAAACTTCTTGGTGACTGTGGCCTACCTGCTTTTTGTTTAAGAAATTGGTTGGTCAGGCTGGGATAAAAGGGCAAATATTTTTCTTGTTTCCATCTTTTGGGAGCAAATGGACAAGGGAAGAAGAATGGGTGGAATCCCACTGCTCTTCTATTGGTCAACATGGGTGTCATAATTTAGCATAAATACACTACAGCAGTGAATGTCTTTCTTGTGGACTCTAGGAAGGACCAACAGTCTCCTGAATCACTGCATATATCTCAGTATTCATGCTGGTAGCAGCACCCTGCAGTTGAGTGTACCCCTGGGACAAAATGAAGGCATCAATTGTTGCTGTACTAGAGACTGATTAATGCACTCACAGTAGCTGCTACTACCTGCAGTTTCAATTAAAGCACCAGTTTCTTCACCTCCTTTTGCATTTTAGTTTTGAAACAAATGCTCAACAACTTCATCTTGTTTCCTGGTTTTTTATAGCAGGAACAATAATGAGAAGTCCATGTACAGCCACCCCTTTATGCCTTCAGCTGTTTATTTTTGAATATGTGTCAAATACATATTCTGCACATTTCTCAAAGATGGTTAATGTTTTGAATTTGGAAAATCAGGCAGAGAGCTGTGAGCAGCCTGGCAGTGGCTTTAGCTGTGTATCATGTACTTTAATGTGTAGCAGGCTTGAACTGATGAGGGAGATGGGAACTATTCTGAAGGCCCATGTACTTTCATGGACATGAAAAATAAATTACTTAACCTTTTAGGAGAGCCTCATGTGCAGCAGTGGCTTGCCTCAGACCCCAGTGGCAGATGAAGGAGTTCTTGCTGTGTTTTGAGCCTGCTGGGTTCCCGATGGTTGTGCACAAAGGTCTCTGAAGATTCATTCTTATCTTCTTCTGTGATACTCCCAAATCCCTCTGGGTCCTCCTGATGTCCTGGTGTCCAGCTGGCTTATCCTTAGCCCTCTGTGTATGGATGGAAGAGTCAGGGGTGAAGACTTTAAGGAGGATTTGCTGTGCAGCTGAAGGGGAATGATCTGAGACCTAACATCCTGCAAATGGATCTTGAAGGCACTGCATACAATTACTATAAATTATTGAATCAAAGTAGTAAAAACTACACTTAATGCATGGAGTAAAACAAAATGGAAATAGCTATCTCCCTCCTCACAGTCTCTCTTATTCCTATTACAATCTAACATGGAGTTCCAACTGCAGACAAAATTACAGCAGAAGGGCTATTTAGCTTAGGCAGAGTCTGTGTACACAAACATCACAGCGTGTGATGCAGGGGGTTGGTTGTAACGTGGATAGTCTTGTCTTTGGTTAAACCTTCATGCTGTCAGATGCTATTTCCCTGCTTTGAATGGTAATTGTCTTCTAATGTTGTTAGGCAACTGCAATGCCAGTCTGAAAGCTGTGTGATTTGGGACACTTGCTATGCCACTCGCTGCTGCAATAACGTAATTTTAATTTGGTAGATTCCTGAAAAGGCTTATTCTGTGTAAATGATCTAGCCAGGCATGTGAGGAGTGTGCTCTCCACCTTGCTTTCCCAATGAATCAATGCTAGTTGTAAGAAGAAACAGAAGGTTTTCTATAAATCTACCCTGAGAAAGTCACAACAGATCTCTCAAAATTCATGCAATAGGTACAGAGTTGATGTCAGAAGGAGAGTTCAAAGAGACCTGAAGTGTCACTGTGCTCAGACTGGTGACACAGCAATGTGAAAAACAGCTGATGACTCTGTAAATAGATGGGATGAATGGCACTGAAGGCAGGAACAAAAGCTGTGGGGGTATTGATAGAGTAATGGGTGCAATTATCATAATTGTATGGGAATAACTTGAGCCATGACACCGTCTGTCAGGTAAGTGCAGCAGATCATATAAAAGACATTGAAAGGGATCCAAGTAGTCTGTAAAGAAGCTTCCAAAAAGGACAAAAATGAGTTGCATCAAAGAGCAGTTTCAGTACAATTACTTGCAAGTGATTCTACAGTTATGTGTAAAACATTTTTTCTGAAAATCCTTCTTCCTTCTTTGAATAAATGTTTGGGCTCTATAAAATGTGGAGTAGCTGTTTGGAATAATTTACTCTAATGATTTTAGCATTTCCTCCAACAAGAAAAATAGGAGGCCTGTTAATTTTTCATTTTATAAGATCAAGCCAGTAAGGACAAGGGAATAGCCAAAATAGCTGGCAATGTTCAGGCTGTGCACCTTGCTCTCAGGTCTGAGGTACTTGTAGCTGGCTTTGCAACAGGAGGGAAGAGTAACACCCTCATGCTGCTGTTTCAGAATTATTTTTTGTCATGGAAAGATGTTTAACTAAACTAATGAGAGAATTGACTTGTTAGAGAATAGCATTCAGAACACATATCACAGGTGTCCTGTCAGCATAGGGATGGAGAATGGGACAGGCTTGTCTAATTATTGCCCAATATTATGGCTGTAGGAGCACCTTCTTGCCAGCCACATGCTCCAGGCAATGATCATGTTCATCCTTCACTGCTCAAGTGGGTGCTTCATCATGAAGAAGCCTGAACTTTATCTTGTAAGTGCACCTTCCTTCAGCTGCTGTCATGAGCACATTTTGTTGTCTACTTTGGTTGAGACTCAGTTAAAACATGACAAGCTTTGATAGACTACGCCAATTTTTTTCCTTTTCTTGATAATACCTATTGTATTTTGCAGTACTCTGTAAAAAATGAAGGCTCTTTACTTATAGCGAGAATCAGTCAGAAGAGAAACATGACACACAGAAAATGGATATTGTTTACAGATTTGGTAATTTTGGCTCAAATACCTGCATTCCCTTTTGACTTTTGTCAGAATCACAGTCACATCAAATGGCTTTTATGTTTTACCTTGGGTAAAATATTCACCTCATGGACTTTGCCAAAACTTTTAAACAGAGGTAGAAATATTTATGATACACCAGAGGCTCAGTAAATCCCAGAGAAGCTGGAATGCCTTTTTGAATGCAATGTCTTTCAGCCTCTGTTTTCCAGGCTCTGCTCTCTACTTTCCAATTTGGTAATTTCCTCCACACAGTTCTGGTTTTGTTCTGCTCAGCCTGCACCATGGGAATGAACTGGCTTTGCTTTCTGCACGGGTGGGCTGGAGTTTCCTTGGAAAGCATGGCTGGGAGTCACTGACACAACTGCAGACCATGGCCACAACATCCCTGCAAAGTGCGTGTTGTTGTTCTCACTTTACAGATGGCTAAATGAAAGCAGAGGAATGAAGGGATTTGCCTAAGGCCACATAATAAATCAGTTGCTTGTGCTGGATTAGTTACAGCTCAGGACTTCCCTGCCGCCAACTGCCAGCAATGCACTCACTCCAGCATTCATTCCACTCTTTCCAGTGCCACAGGGATTGTTTTTGCCCTACTAGTTTAGAGGACATGTTGATGGGCCTACTCAAGACATGAAATGCTGCAAGTTGTTTTAAGAGAATTTGTTGCCCTTATGAAAGGTGGAAGATCTGGGGTAAATGGTTTCTGCCTCTGATTCTTGGTAGTGTGAACTTTATGTCATTGCACATTTTAATGACATTTTTCTGGTAATGTGAAGGTTGACATAAATCTGCTAGGTTAAGTCATGGAAATCTGGATTTCTTTCAGACCCAAAAAGTAACATTATATGTATCTTGACACATAAAACAAAAGCTAGAGTAAAAGTAGGGTAAAGGTTAATCGTCTAATGTAAACTTGCTGATGAAGATTGGCACAGAGCAGGGCAATTATCCTGCACATGCTTCCTCCTGAAAACATACTCACTGCTTGGTCCTTGGTGTAAATAATACAGCCAGCAGTGAGCTTTTGGAGCACTGTCTCCACCAATACAGGTGTAGTTTTCCTCCAGCAGCTGAGGAGGATTGCAGAAAAATATTTGTAAGTCCTTGAACAGGGAGCACTTCTGTGCTTAGGCAAAACCAACAGAAAATATGACACATTTATATGTTGAAAAGAAAACCAGCAGTTAAGGTGTGAGCAGAGCTGCCTGTGAAATGCACTGGGCTGCCTAAATAGAGTTTGTTTCAGGAGTAAGGAATAGTAGGGAGAAACCATAGAGGCAGCCGAGAATACCTACAAAGCAGAAATGCATGGCAAGCAGAGAAAGGAAAGGATTTGCTACTGCAGGGTGCTGAGCACCTTTGATGTCCACTGAGTTGAGAGGTCAAAGGGAAAATCCTGCAGTTTTATTTAGGTAAAATGCTCCTCAACTTTTCTTCATATAGATACTGCCATTTCATTGCAAGCAATGTAATGTGAGCAGATCCACTGTGCTTTTTTTTCTTTGCAAAGTTAAATTGTCTTTCTGATCATGTCTTCTGACAAAGCTCATCCAGAAATGCACAGCAAAAAGGGTGACTTTTGATGCTGTCACTTTTATTGCCTCACTGAATAATACAAGAAAATTTTTCATTCCTGAAACATTTCTTCTGGCTGGCCCACGTAATAATGTCAACTCAATCATGTTTTTCTCCCAAAGAATGACATTATTAAAATATTCAATATTCTAAGTAGGATTCTCTTCATAGTAACACCTTTCTTTAAAAGGTCTCATTTTCTATAAAAATATCTATTACTCTTTGTGCACACATAACACAACTACTCAGGTTTCATGATAATTTTATATACAGGATATAAAGATGAAGTGTTCACCTATGTCTGCAAAGAGTAAAGTCTTTCCTTCAGGCTCTTCCTCACCTCTGTTTCAGTCTGTGGGATGTGAGCAGGAAGGGTGGGATCGAGCCCTAAAGCAGCCATGAGAGCAGCATGGTCACATACAGAAATTTCACTTATGCTGTTCCCAGCTGGAATGGTGTGTCTTTCTCTGTGTTTGCAGGTGAGTGGTTACCCTTAAACTGCCTTGCTGTTTGCAGATATTCTTCATAGCAGTGAGATAAATCAGAGTGCTGTGTGAAAAGCAGCACCCCCCTCACACCTGAACAGACTTGTGACACTGTCAGGATGGGGTTTGTTTGTCAGTGCATTGCATGGAGGCAAACACCATCTCTGGCAGATGTAATCTTGCTCTGCAGTCCTGCTTTATGCAGAAACAAAAAAGGCTTCATTTCTATTGTCTGCAATGTTATGAAATGTCTGAAAAAGAGTATGAACTAACCAAGCAGATGAAAACTCCATGTGCACAGTGTATAAAAAGTGAATATTACAGATGTTTTTCTCTTGCAAGGTGATATATGATTAGCTGCACAACAATGTAAGTTATTTATTCATAAGAGGATTGAGGGACTGTTTCTTCCAGTGTGCACAGGCATTTGATTTTGCATAGCTGAACTGGAACATATTGTTGGCTGCCTCTGCTGTGACACTGTGCAAATCCTTAATCACAGCCACTTCAATGGAATAGGTTATCTAAAATCTGGAGACATAACTTCTTCAGCAGAAGATCTGGTGCCTTTAAATATAAGAGATTAGCTGACATGAATCCTTTTGGGTAAAATGTCTTCCACTGCACCAACCTCATGTGCATCATACAGAAGTGCAACTGTATACAGATTAAAAATAAAAGATATTTAAAAATATGCATATGCATCTATGAAATGTCACATTTGGAAGTAATATAGTTAGGCTGTTATGTTAAAAGCCATGCCAATTTAGAACTTTACTGTAAAAAAGTATTGATGATATAAATATGACATCAATTAGATATATTTTTTCTGTTATATATTATAATCCCTGTACTGTATAGGATAAATTTTAATGAAATTGCGCAAATTTGTTGTAGGCCAATTCAGTTTATAAATGAAGCATTATATTAGCAAAATGCCTGCTTCAAATATGAATTTCTAGGGACCCCACTGTGTAGTATTTACGATTTGTTAAAAAATAAAATTTCTTCAGAATTCTTTTTTTTTCTGTTTGTTTGTAAAAGTATGAAACCAGACCACTTTCAAGCCCCAAACTGACCATGGCTTTCTAAAATACGATGCTTGAACCACTCCCTTTACCAATTCTCAAGACAAAATTTATGTTGAGGATTGAATTCAGGAAGCCCTCTGGCCATGCATGGAGCTGCTGACATGTTTAGATTAAGCCTTTTTTTTTCCTTCAGGGATGTAGCATTGTCTTTCACTTACCTCCAGAAAATTTTGTGTATTGCCATGGCAGCTCACTGGGCTACCATTTCAGAATGACAAAGCAGGGAGGTTGGAAAAGCAGCTGAACAAATGAGTTGCTCTTAGAGCCCAGAGCACTCATCATGGGAGCATCACATAGCTCTCTGTCGTCATTATTATTATTATTATTATTACTATTATTATTATTATTACTATTATTCCCAAAGAAGCCTGAGGTATATACCAATGCACTTAGTGCTATACTTTCAGAGGTGTTGATACTTTTTTTGTCAGAGGCACTTCTCTGTCAATATAATTGTTCTCATGGTGGTAAACAAGCTGCAGTCAAACAGCTTTAAATACTGGACAAACTTAAATAGCAAAGCAAAAGAGAAAAAGAATTTTTCTTTGTAGCTGGAAGATGTCTTAAAATTGCACAGACAAAATAAAATGAAAGGAATACAATAGAACAGCACAGAATAGGATAAAATAGGTAAGTAAATATCACCCACACACTGTGAAGATATATATATTTATCTCCAGGTCAAAGGACATGAAGAAAAGTATCTAGACCCTCAATTTGGTTTTTTTGTATGTTTGTTTTTTTTAAACTGTGTTGATGCTGTATGCAACCATTGTAGCTTGGAGTTATAAGAAGCTTGATCTTTAACTACTCTGTGAGAGGGAAGTAGTTTTTTTTAGTGCTGGAGATGCAATATCATCAGTTCTGTGAGCTGTTTAAGTTGCATGTTGTTGTCTGTGACTGTTAACATTTATTTCTAGATTTTTTATGGTTAATACATAATATTATTTCCTATTCTGTTATCAGTTTCTATATGTTAGGTTGACTACTATATCTGTTTTCTATCTGTAGAGTTTTCAGTTTGTTTGTTTGTTTGTTTGTCTTAGTTTCAGGGTTTTTTGTTTGGTTTTTGTTGATGCGTATGATCTTCTATGGAAAGAATTGCTTGAGAATGTTTTATAGGAACGTTTCTGTCTTATTTAGTACTTAAGTAAAAATGGTTATTGCTGGAAATTTCCTAACACTCAATTTATTTAAAAGTAATGCATGTCCCTTGTTGGGATTTTACACAGGCTCTGAGATATATAAATGAACCTTGAGAGTAGCAAGTGAAAAAACACAGTCTGTGTTCCTGTGATCCCCCACTCTTCATAGCGGGCTGTTTGCACTGGTGCAATAGGCATATCCAACTCACCGAACAGAGTTCCAAATGATACAGTCTTTGGGTGCCAGCTCAAACCCCCCCCAAACATGCCCAAAAAATCTCTCTAGGCACTCTCTTCTGGAGAAGTAACTGCTATTCAACTCCCAGCCTTCTTCCAAATACGTCATGCAACCTGCAGCACTAAAATCTTTCTTGTGTAAATGGTGTCATAGAGAGTGAGTATTATAGAAATCTCAGACCTGGCAATGTCTGGGTGTGGAAGCACTGAGGGAAAGTCAGAACATGAGAATGTTGTGTGTTGATGCTCAGCGAGATCTCAGCCACTTCTACCTGCAGCGTCCCACTAGGGCTAGGATACAAAGGGCAGTGAGCAAACCCTACTGGAGGTGGGGATGGAGAAACTGACAGTTCCTAACAGACACAAAAAGCTTTACCTAAAGCCAGTGCATGGCCACCAACATGAGAGGAACATAGAAGACGGAAGAACAACCCGACAGTTGGCGTTCCTTTTTCCCAATGTCATTGCAAGGACTCCCAGATACAGCACCTGCATGTACGTTACTGCCTGGATGCTGGACAAATGGCTTGGGCTCACATATTTTAAAGTTATGAGTATGTGGGCAGGAGAAGATGAGTAACAACAACTGAAACTGGTTTTGTTTAAAAATAAAACCATCCTGTATGGTCCATTATTGTGATTTCCTCTGTGGCGGCAAAAATATTGCTACATTATTTCTACAGTGTTGCCTGCTGTTCTGCAGGATTAATGTATTCTGCACATTAGAAGAAAATCAGACTTTGCATTTAAACAATGCACTTATTGTGTCTCTCCTTGCAAATTATATATTGCATTAAGTGTGCAGTGTACTTTTTAAAAATTTCGTTTGTATTCATAAAGAACTTTGGAATTTTATAACATGTGTGGGTGGATCCTGCAGGGAGTTGTGGAAGATGATGTCAGTTTTCCCCAGAACAAAGGTACAAGGGCAGAAAGAAACTGAAGAACAGCACAGGTAGTGAGAAGGTGCAGGACCAGCTTTGTCTGGCTGGATAAGATTCCAAGGCCTGGAGACGGGGAAGATCAGGCAGCTTTTCAGAGTCTTTTCTGTGTGTATGTTAAATAAACCCCCTCGGTTTTGGACAGGAATATATAAGGTCTCATATATGAACAGAGAAATGCATAGTAAGTTTTCTGTTGTGAAGAAAAACATGCAGAAAATTATAGACCATTGAGAGAACAATAATTTCTCTGAAGAAAAGGTGGAGGGGGAATTCACATTTTAATGTAGAACTGATTATAGGATTGGGTGTATTATGAAAGAATGATATTTCTTATACAGATTATAGAAATATCAATCAGTTTCTGATTCATAAAGCTGAAAGAGCACAGGACTTCAGGTCAGTGCTAATCGTTCCTTCCCAGCTCTGCTGAATAACCCTAAGGTTCTACTCTACTGTGGTGGTCAGGAGTGACCTGCATGTTTGTGTCTGCATGTGGCTGCTCATTGGTCTGAATCCATGTGAACATCTCAAGCTTTTGGTCATGAAAAAGCATCATGAAACAGTAAACAGATTGGATCATATGGAGGTAGAAGCCACTGCTGTTTTGGCAGCTGTAATTACCCTGAACAATTTTTTTACATGGTGAAATAGGTAACATATTTTTCTTTCAATTTGAACACTGACTTGCGACTTAAAATGTGATGGTCAATTGTTTTTTGTCTAAGAGTATCTGAAAATCTCTCAAAGTCCAAGTTAGAGCAGACTTAAATTTGCTCTACAATGGTCTCCAAATTTCTCTGATTTTTTTTTTTTTAAGGATTTACAGGTAACAAACACCTGACGTAGATCAATGATGGTGAAACCAGACCATGTGCCTAATTTTCCCCTGGCATTTGTAAAAAGAATCTAAATGGGGTTGGTAGGTAGACCTGCACACTCATTTTGTTATGATAGCAAATTTATTTTTCAGCAGTATGCCAAGCAGGATTGAAATAGAATCAGTCTAAGAAAACCTGCAAAGCTTCCTATATTCATTGTTTATGATGATCTAGATACATAACTTAAAAATAATGTATCTCAGGTTTCTGCTATTTTTAGTTACTGCTGGCTGATATTAGAATCATGGGAAGGACTGAATAATTAGCAAAAGTAATAAAATGTTATTTTTCAAATCTTTTGGTGGATATGATCAAGCTGGAGACAAAGGTGCAGGTAATTTACCCAAGATAATCTGATAATTTCTGATTTTGTTCTTTTACAAGTACTTTACCTGCAACCACAACAGAAAAATTCAGAAGCATTCAATTTTTCCACTCTCTACTTTGGTATATACTTTATGTGAAGAAAAGCTAGTATTTAAAATTATGATCAGTTTTATTGCTTCTCTACTCTGGCCATTGAACAAATCCATGTAAGCACAGCTTCCTGCAGCTTTACGTCATAGCAGCTTCCAGACACCCAGGCTGTGCCTGAACTAAATTAAATACTAAATGTGTTCAAGACAGTTGAACCCTCTGTCACTGGAGACAGACTGACTTGAAATGACCTTCTAAGCCTTGCTTCTCTTGCAGCTTCAAAACTCACTGTATTTTGGCTGTGAGTCCTGACCTGCCTAGAAACCCTTGCTCCTGCCTGTTCACTGTTTTCACTTCACCTCCTGCAGACAAACCCTGATTTCTTGAGCTTTGGCCAGGCCTTCAATGATTCCCTTTTCTTGACCTGTCCTGTGTTGTGGCTCTTGGGCTGCTGTCTGCTCTGTGCTCCAGACTCAGTATCTGCCCACAGGTGGGGTACCCAGCCAGAGGAGGGGACTGCAGACTGTCCCTGCAGCGTTGTGCAGTCCTGTACAGGCTCCTCCTCTGTTGTGCTGAACAGGTTGGGAAGGGTTTGTTATATCCATTATGTTTTGACTGTTGCCATTTAGGACAGTGTGGGAGAGAGAAGCTGGCAGATGAACTGCCCAGCTCCCCAGATGGCTGGGCTGTGAACCATGTGTGTGATAAGCAGGTTTTGTGAATGTGATAAAATTTACTGGTAGGCAGAAATGTGTCTTTCCATAGCTATGAGAAAATTACATTTCTGACTCGAAAGTCAGGAATCTGTTTCCAGTGACACACTGTTTCTATTACTAATGAAACTGTGCTTGGCACTGTGGTATATGAACAACATGGAAATTCTATGTCAAGAAAAATCTGACACAAGGACAACATAATCTTACCTGGTCTGGACACAATATAAAGATAACCATATGGGGAGCTTGAGGATTTATTCTGTTGTTAAGAACAAAGAGATTTCTCAGGGTGTTTTAAGTTAAAACCAAATTTCAGGCTATAATCTGTTTTTTGGAGTTGTAATAATTTTTTTTTCAGTTTATAAACTATTTGTTAATTAGTGTTATTATTGGTGTATTATACATATACACATACTGTAAAAACATATTTTATTATACACACACATATACTAGTTATATTAGCATTATTATTTTTGTATTAGCATTTTCTAAAAAGACTATGAACTTCTTGCATTATTGGAAGATTTGGCATTTGGTAAGTTATTTTTTGAGCAGATTCCAGGGCTGGTGAAAATTTTTCTGAATGTAGGAACATTTTCATACAGTCCAGAGATTTTCAGTGTTTTGTATCAAGTGGCTGCTTAGGACAGAGTATGATCCAGTCTGAAATTACAGTCATTTCTCTTGGAGGCTCTTCTTTACCTGGCAGAAGCGGTAATAGCAAATGTCAGAAGTGAGGATGGCAAAACTTTTTCCTCTCTTCTCCCTACATCTCTGGTTTCACTACTGCAAGAGTTACAAAACCAAGATAAAGAGTACCAGGGATATGGTTATCCATGCAACTTTTGGTTTTTATACACAGAGAATCTTTGATTACATAAGCAGTGATTGTTGATTAAGGAAGTGGAGTGCTGTTTTGGAAAACTGGGTTTTATTTCTGCTTCTGCAAGAGAGCTGCTGTGTGGCACTGGGTGAGTCAGTGAAAGTACTGGGCCGTAATGAGTTTCCAGTGTGTTACACTGAGGGACCAATCTGCTAAAGAGGATAATGCCTAACATCTTAACTGGGTATTGAGCTTGCATAAAATCTGAAGGATTGTACTCCTATTTGGCTAAACTTGGTGATCAGTGATTAATGAATGCTTTTAGCAATTCTAACTTAATTTTCTCTGCCTCAGGTCCCAACTATTCAGTTAAAAGAGCTTAGTGTCCATCTCACAACATCTGCATTGTGGAGAGAAGCTAATTAATGCTTCTAAAGTGTTCAAATGTGGTGCATCTCAAAGGAAAAATCTAGAAGGAAACAAACAATTTTGTGATCTGGGCAAAACTTTTGTATATATGTTTCATAAAGAAAAGGAGAAGAAAAATATCTGAATCACAAGTGAACAAGGTTAAAACAAAATATTGAATAAGAATATTGTTATATAAAAATGCTGTACTGAATGAAGTTGTGATCCCATAGAGAAAATGCAAAGAGATAATGTAATTAAGGATTAGAAGAGGAGATCAAAGGAGAGAATGCTGAAGGCTTTTAGATGCAAATCTCTGTTCTTTGTGTTGGGATGACAGAACAGGAAAAGCACACAAAGATGCAGCAAGGGAAAATAAGATAGGCATGGAAAACTTCCAGCTGTGGAAAATTTTCAGATGCAAACTTAAGGGATTTCCAAACATTTCCATGTTCTTTGCCAACTTCTTTCCAGTTTGCACCTCAATCTTTCTCTCTTCTTGTCACACTAAAATTTTGATTTTCATCTTGTCTGAGCTGAGCTTCTCAACAGACCTGTATACATCCTCCTTGTATTTGAAATCTATAAAGTTCCTGTGGTTTAGTCATATCAATCTGTTGGCTGTACTTCTTTTTTTCTATCTGTGGTGGAATTGTTTGTGTATTAACCATTAAGACATTCCTAGAGAAACTCAAGGTTTCCTCCTTGAAAGAGGAGATTAAATCTTGAAATTATTTTCAATATGTTGAAATCTGTCTTCCTAAATATCATTTTGGTGGGTTTTTTTTGCTCCTTCTTCTATTTTCTAAACATGCCAATTCTCTCTTGCTATTTTTCCCCCCAGATGCCCTTCTCCTTGGTATTGCAATAACTTCCCCCCCACTGGTTAGAAACTCCTGATTTTTTGGTGCTTTTTAATTTGAAAACAATTGCCTAAAGAATGATCAAAATGTACATTTTCAAAAGAAATGATCTGCTGATTTGTCCTTGCTTGTCTCTGTGTGAAAATCTCCACTGTTTCAATATTTGTGGTCTTTTCTCATTTGAAATACACTTTCCAGCAGCTCAGTTGGTTTTGTTGGTGACCTAGAGAGGTGACATAGATGACATCTTCCCTGATGACAAGGTAATATCTGCATTATATTAAGTAGTCTTGTGACATGACAAAGTCTTTTATTTGAAATTATCTTTTGAATAGGCTTGAGCCCAGATTTGTCTAACTTTTAATTTTTGGTGCAAATGGTTATTTTCTTTTTTAGTGCAGGTACATTTTGTAATACTTTAGTGTATATAAAGAATGACCTTTATACTACGAGGAAAATAAATTACTAATATTTCTCCATTTTCTTCCAAGTAAAAGAGAATAAGAATTTTTAAAAATTGGGAAAAATTGAGAGAATGTAAATGTGGATGGCTGAGTGTAAAGTGCAAAGAGAGTAGGAAAATAAGATTATGATTAGATCATTACAATGACAAGAACATAGAGGAAATCACAGAAATATATGTAATCTTCACCCAAATTATCATAAGGAAAACAGACTAAAACAGTGTCTCCATAATCTTTCATTTGAATTTAAGGTTTGAAGAAGTGCTGTGATATCCACAGTATGAAATGAGCCTGAACACAAAGTTCTGTTCTCCAGAGGGAAGTATCAAACACAAGCATGGGAAGGTGGAAAAAAGTAGACAACAGCACTTCTGATAAAGTCAGGGGATTTTAATGCAAGAGGCATATAAAACAGGCTAAGAAACCATGTTATTGCCAGGAACTTAATCTCATTCCAGAACTGTTATTATAAGGAAGAGATTATGTCAGACAGGGAAGATAATTACTGAGCCCCACTCCATGGTAGTGAGGTTATCTGGAGAACCATGTCCAGTGTTCTGTACAGAACCTCAGAAGAGACGTAAACACATTGGATTGCATCCAGAAAAAAAACCATTCCTATAAAAAATTGATGAAGATGAAGCAAAACTAAAGAAAATTATTAAATAAGTTATATGGAAAGTCTGAAAGACAAAGCAGGGGCTGGAGAATTTTCTGGGATGCTAAAGGGTTTTATAAAGATACATGTAATCAACTATTCCACATAGTCAATGGGAAAAAGAAAAAAAAAGGCAATTTAATTTGAAGGAAAAATGGCTGGAAAATTTATTTCAAAATTCCTTCTCATTATTTAAATTGTGGAAATCCAGAAGAGGCTGCTTTAAGGATCTGATGACATCAGAGATTTTGAAGAAGTGCTGAAACTAGTGCTAGGGTTGGACTATGAATACTTCAAAATATCTCACCAGGTTTAGTCACTTTCCAGGCCTTCATTCTTACGTTTTGTGACTGCGTCTGCTATGTGTAGTTACAATCTGTAAGTTTAAAAGAAGGATATGATATCTAATAATTTGCCTAAGGACCTCATTAAACCTAACATTGCAAGACCGACCATTGGATAAGCTCTATAGAGCCCAAATTTACTTTTGAGAAAAACAACTTCAGCCATCTCTAGCTGGATTATTCCTATTTTTTCATTCCAGGACGAGTAGTTCTGTGAGCAGGGGTTGTAACCAGAATCATGTTCCCCATATGCCCTCCAGAATCAGAATTCCTCTCTCTCACTCCCCATATTGTTTCTCAGTTCTTTGCATTTTCCTGCAAATGAGGCAAGAAAAAATGCCTTTAGTCTTGTTTAGGTTTTTTTTCTTTTTTTATAGAGGCACATTCAGCTTCTCTGGAAGGGAGAGGAGCAGTGATCAGCACCCCTTTAGACTGGCATCTGTCAGAGGACTGTCTCTTCTCTCTGCTTTTGTAAGGTAGCCCAACATGGAGCTGCAGCAAAACGAAGGGAGGGCATCACTCATTTTCTTTCATTGTTAGCCTGTTTTTAAGAGCCATTCTGCAGCAAAATGGAGGATAAAATTACTGGATACTTGTTAGATCAAGTCTCTTTAGGGCTGTGATTCGAGGATATTCACTTTGGAAGAAATTCCACCCCCACAAAAGGTAGGCTTCAGTTAACAGCCTGTTCAGCCACAGTGACAGTTTCTAAGCAGTAAAAGAAGTGGGCACCTGTGTGCAAGATTCTAGTCAGAAAATTTGAGGGGTTTATGGCATTTCAGGCATACAAATGCTATTTTGGATGACAACCTTCCCGATTTATTTTTCTTTTATTTTCTCTACTTTGCAGCAAAGACAGCATCTCCTGCCATTTTATGTGGAATGCCTGCTTGCAAGACAAGAGCTGTTTGGATTTTTGTTCACTTTTAGGTAGTAGTACACATACCCACATTTCTAGAATGCATTTACGTCACCCTGTGTCAAGTTGTATAAATATACTCTGCAGAGAAAGGGAGGTGACAGACACCAGCAGTCTTTTTTTATTGAAGTATGAAACACTCAGTCTATAACCTTCAACCTTCATCTTAGGTATCTAGAAAGGATTACCAGTTTTGCTTAAATTTTCAAGGTTAGTGAGCTTTTCATAAGTATCACTTGTATGTGTGTAATAAAATCCTTATTTTAATCCTGGAATGATTCCAGCTATTATTTTATTTTGCTATTATAAAATTCTCGGGTTTGATTGTTATGAAGTTGAATTTAATTAAATATTGCAGTTGAAATTTATTTATGAAAATTGCTTATAAAATTACTTATGAAAATTTATGAAAATTATTGTATTGTTTTATTTGAAAAGAAAATTCATTAATAGCATAAAGAAGTTTTCTGTTTCAAACTGAAAGAGAGAATTCAGTCTAGATGAAAGGCAAAATGAGATATCTGTGATCACTTGTCTTAATCTCTGAGAGCATGTTTTAGACCTCTGAATGTTTAAAAAATGCATACCAACTGTATTTCCTAAATAAAATGAACGGTAATATGAATTTATATTACTAGGAAGCAGCAGAAGTTTTCCACATTTAAAGAACAGCTTTCAGTTTCAAATCAAAATAATAGCCACAGCAGAAGAAAGGGAAAATGCAAATGTCTTGGAAAAATAAGTAACTCTAGTAAAATAGATAGGACTTGTTTGGGTAATATATAAAGATTTAAATATTGTTGCAGGTAAATATCTATTGGCAGATAAGACTGTGAGGCCTTGACCTACGAGCACTAAACTATGACCCAGAATTCAGAATATCTGGTTCTGGAAATACAGCTACAGACAGAAATAACCTCTGTGTTTTCTAGCTGTGAAATTGTCCTGAAATAAATTCTTAAAATATTAGAGGAACTTCTCCGATATAGCACTTTATCAAATTAATACAATGGCTATAGTTTCAGTTAAGGTATTGCATTATTTGCTTTGCTTCACTCCCTAAAAGTTCTTTCTCTCTAAAGGAAAGCTAAGCAGGGTATTGCATCTGTTACAACATGGCTTGCACCATGGTCTGGTGTATGGGATTTGTTTATCTCCTTGTTTTTTAATATTTAACCTTTGACTCAAGAATCATTATATGTCCAATTAGCTTTGGTTATACTCGGTGTGTTTTAAGTGAGCAACATTGTTTCTTGAGAAAAATTGCTTTTCTACAAAACTGGGATCATTTCACCCAGCACAGGCCACACTGAGATTATCACCTTATCATGGGTCAAAAGAGAGCAGATGCTGCTACTGAAAATAGGGTCAGGAGGGAAAGATTTAGTTATGGAAGACAGTAATACCTTAGCTTCTTTAAAACTATACCACGTTTTTGAATGTTATTCAGGGACCTCTACAAGATAACAATATTCTAAATTATCTTGACCTACCACCTTTATTAATTGGAATTACCTCTTAATGGTTCTCATGAAATTCGTAAAGTTAGTGCTTCTAATTTCTTTTGGCCAAGAAACTGTTGAGAAATCTGACTACAGAAAAGTGCTCTGTACATAAGCAATTTATTTTTACATCTTCTTGTTTGTGAAATGTCTTGCTAAGATGATAACAATTAAAAAGAGTCTTCTATGAATCTGTAAATAAAAATTTTGGGTTTTTCAAATTCTGCTCTTTCAATGCAGTGCCATTATTCAGATTTTAGTGAGATGGTCATTACTTGAAATATAAATGTAACTTTAACATTGTACATTTGTTTTGAAAGTTGCAGTTCATTACATTGTCTGAATTTATGTATTTATTTAGATTTTTTGAACAGTTAACATTCATTTGAACCGAGAACTTCTGATATAATAAAAACTTTATCATAAGTGCAGCACTGAAAGGCACTCCTGCTGAAAAATCATTCCTTTGAACATTTTTAGTTTCACCCATTCCACTATGTACAAAGTTCGGAAAAAAATATGGTTGTGCAATGTAATCTGGAGTTCATCAGAACCAGGCTATTTCAAGGTACAAGGAAAGGATGAATTCTAAAGGGTGGGAAGAAGAGTGGGCTGGATCCACCGAAGAGTGGGCTGGATCCTCCTCCTTTACTTTCAGTTTTTAAAGCTCCAGTCTGATTTCCCCTACTATTTCCAAGTGAGCAGAGGTGGCCTCAGAAAATAGACAGTGTCCTTGAGGAAGCCTAGAGGTGCCATTTCACTTGAGTGCCAAGCCAAATGCTCTACCTCTAGGCAACTCCACCACCACTGTTTTTGCTTTTGGCTTCCTGTAATTAAAAGAATGACTCTGTGCGTAATGATGTTTCAGGATTCTTTCAAAATAGTTGCAAGACTAAATATCTTTCTTTTTGAGGGGAATGGTGTAAGTATAAAGACGGTCAGTACAGAAGCTAGTAGCCTGAAGAATATAAGAACAGACTTGTTCCAGTCATAGATAAACCAAAATTTGATTTCTTGTCTGTAACAAGGCATCCAGCTGGGAAAAAAAAAAAAGAAACAAAGCTAGTTACAAGATATTTTCAGACTTTCTTTTCCCCCTCTGTGAAACTTAGATGGAAAATGTCAAGATTATATGCAATGAAACTCCCAGCTAAAAATATTATAATCTTTTTAATGCAACAAAGGCTAAGCAAGTTAAATGGTGTAATAATTTGTGATCCCAAGAGAATGTGTGTGAAAAGTAGTGGAAATGTGATAATGGATTCTGATGCTGATGTATGAACCTTTTGTAAACTGTATAACCTCCTCCCCTGCCATGCAAAGGAACTAGAGAGTATTACATGGTCAGGAAACAGATGTATTCCTTGTCATAAAAATGCCTTTTAAAATTTGGCTAACTGCTTTCTCTTTTTGTTTAACTGTCTCTGCATGTGCTGGACAAGGAAAATTGAGGACATGCCTCCTGAAGAGGAAGCATTTTTCCCCACTGTGGACCTCTTTGTGTCCATTGTAATGCCATACATCTGCTCTATACCTACAATTTGAAAAAATAAATATACATGCCTTGGGTATGTAAGCAACTTTTCTTAAAGAGAAAATGCTCTCTGCTATTTAAAGGAAAACTCACTAGAGAATTGGTGTTTTTCTTATCTTTATTGTAGCCAAGTAGCAACTGGGAAACAAGAACATACAGCCACTTCAGAAATACACCCATGAGTCCCAAACCCATGGTGAAGCAGAGTCATGAAATTTCCCTATGAGACAAATGTCCTAAAACAAGTGATGAGAAAAAATATAGCTAGACACTAAGTCTAGAATTTGCCATTTTGGGTCTTCAGTAAGAATTGTTGTTGCAGTGTGCAGTTTAAGCCTTGGACACTTGCTTTGCAAAGGAAAGCTACCAGGGTTTCTAGGAGGATCATTTCCTTTACATAATGAAGCAGCAATGAACTATCTTCAAAAAGGAAAAGAAGAAAATAGCACTAAACAAGTAAAGTTTTTGTGATATATACTGAATTGAGAAGATTTTTGCAGAATGTTTTACATTCTAACTGAATGCATAAGAAGATATTTCCTGATTCTAAACAAATAAGCACCCTTGAATTTTAAGTATTTACAATTATTAAAAACAAATTAGTAGTCAACAGAAATAAAACAAACAAGTATGAAGAAAGGGTAAGTAGGAGGTTTTGTACCACTGTCATCCTACATGGCAATGCTGGCTTACAGTTCCTCAAGGACTCTTTAGTCCTATAAAGATTTTCACAGTAGCAGAACACATGCTATTAGTTACAAGTTTATTTGAAACTTAGCTAAGCTTATGGAACTTATGTTCCCAAAATGACTTTTGTTGTTGTTGTTGTTTTGGAAAAAAAAAAAAAAGTCTATAGGGCCTCCTCATCCAAAATTACTATGGTGACAAAACAGATCTCTGTGCGTAAAAGCATATCTGCAGCAACCCAACCGAACAGAAGGTTACATGCTCAGCACTGAATTTCCATTCTAGGCTGACACCCTGGGAATGAGTTAATATATTCCCATGGAAGTATAGACTGCTTAAGAGTAGCAGACAAGCCAAACCATGCATGCTTGGCCTGTGGAGCCCTTAGCATTGCAGAAGGCAGAAGACATCTTATTAGCAATGCTTGTTAAAGTCTGCTGGAGTGCAGAAATACAGTAAAATCCATTCATAACTATATCCAAAAAGAGAAGGTGACTTAGCATACTTTATTTCCTTTTCTTTCTCATGTTGGAGATGAGGACAAAGTGAAAATTATATCAATAAAGTCACATATTTTTACCTTAAATTGGTCTCTGTCAGGCATGAAATCTGTTTTACTACATAATTCAGAGCATACCTACTTACCCTCCTACTAACTGTTGTGGGGATAGTTATTTTCTTATTTTATGCCACTTTCAAAGAGAAGGTTGATGTGCCTGTTCTCTTTGGCTGAATGTGCAAGCAGTTTTGGAACCATAGAGAAAGGAGTAGAAAAACAAAATCAGCGCCAATGAAACTCTTTAACTGGGCTCCCACCGTGTGGTTTCAGCTTTCCAGTCTTGCTCTTTGCTAACAGACTCCTATTTCCTTTTACCTAGACTTGCCCTAGCATCACTTCTCAGAACCACTGATTTTCTTCATTCGGCTAAGAGTTTGCTGGCAATTGTAGAATGTAGATAATTATGTCCTACTCCCAGGAGTAGCTTTAAAAAAAAGTGGAGATGTGGAAGTTTCTATTTTTCTTCCCCTTTTCTTTCTGCTGAAAACTTTCCGAACTAAGTATGTCCATCCCTAGAGGGAATATTTCTCAAAAAATATAATATGGATAATTCATCAAGTTAAAATAGGATAGCATAATAAAACTGGGGAGAAGAATATTCTGTAATAGAATGCAGGAAAAGCAGTGACATGCTGACATTATTCATATAGACAAGCACTAGTGAGATGGAAGTTTAAAAAGCTGCCTCTTGCTCTAGGCACGTTTTAGCTTGCTGTTCAGTACAGTTTTCCAGTGGTTTTGTTGTTGCTGAAGAGCAATACAAAAATAGCCATTAGGATCATAGGATAAAAAGAAATCTTGTTTTTTGTCCCCTCTGAGAGACTTATGATGCCTCACCTGGAAAAGGATCAGTCTGGTTGTGAACCAAATAAGTTGTCTCTCTGCTGCAACTGTTTTATTTTAGCAGTGGTGGCTTCCTGCAAAGGTGTCTGTGCAGGTGTGTAGGCTGCAGTGACTTAAAAAAAATAGATTTTTCCCTCAGGTGTCTAGGTTCTGACTTTTAGTTTGGCACTTGCAATCCTGACTGTTGTTCTCATAGCCCCTTATTTTCTGTCAATTAATTTTCAAGTTCAAGTATTGATTTGGTTTCTGTCAATGTACAGTCTAGTATTTCCCCCAAAGGAGAGATTTTCCATTTTCTTTTGCCATTTTCATTCACTCTGTGTGACAAATGAGGTAGGATCCAAAGGGTGAAGTCTTGTCATCCTGTTTCCCCATCCCTTGCTCAACCCCCTACCTTTGCACAGCTGTAGATGCTTATGACTGCCAGGCACCTCACCTCTTGCTCCACTCATCCTCTCATCCATTTCATCCTTATTTATCTCCTGGATAAATGATGCAGAAGACCTCTGATCCCTCTTATTGTATTTATTCCCCCTCTCAAATCCTCAGAATCATATTTGAGGACAGAATATTCAGACTGAACCTGCTTGCAAGTTTATATTTAAGCAATTTTAGAAGCCACTGTGTTTGAATTTTCCTTCACCCGTTTCCACTAATATTCTTTAACCTTCTTTTAACACCTTCATTTTGCTAAGAAAGCTGGAAGTTTTTCTCTTCCAAGTTTGAAGGGCTTCACCTACTTTTCTATGCTCTATTTTTTTTAATATATTGAGAAGGAGGTGAAAGAGAACCAGAAAACAACACTTTAAAGTTGTGAGTGCCCTCTACACCCCTCCAAAGAACCTGAGAGCCCAGAGAGACAGTTGTGTTATTTCTGTGGAGATTTGTTTTCCATTTGATCAGGCTAAGATCAGTCAGGGTGAGCAAAAGGTCTTTGAGAAGTAACCCAAAATTTAAACCATGTTTTTATGTGAGCTTTATTTTCTTTTTTTGAGGATTTATTTTCTTTAATATTATGAAGGACCAATAGTGCTGTCAACTATAGAAATTAGATCTTGTGGTGCAATGTGCCAAGTTTTATAGGATCAGGCAGGGCATGGTGAGGATTTTTCTGGTCGCATTTTATCTTCATAAATTCATAGCATCAGCTTTCTGTGCTTGGCTTGAGCAATGAAGGCTCACAGTTCCATTGCATTCTCTCCAGTAACAGAACAGTCTATCCCCTCAGAATCCTTCTTTTGCTTCCCAGCTTACAATTTCAAGTGAAAGATGAGCTCCTGAAAATTCTGTGATCTCTATTGGTTGTCTTTTCTTTACTGGAATTCAACACCAATGATTTCTCAACTTCGTTTTTTTTTGTTTTGTTTTGTTTTTTGTTTTTTTTTCAGATATGAAAAAGCAAAATTGGTTCTAGGTTCAATGTGATAACATTTTGCTGCTTGGAAATAATTCAAGTTTGATCAATACCAATACCATGTCCTGATACAGTAGATTGGCTTCTACTGGTTTTACTGAAGATTTGAAAACCTGGAAAGTTCAAATGTAGTGTGTATAGAATCTGGGCCCAGAACTGTGTTAGTAGATTGGTGGCATACTATGTGTTATGGCATGATGATATTCCTGTAGTGGGTTGACCCCAGCTGGATGCCAGGACTGGGAAGAGAAAATATAATGGAGGGTTCATGTGTTGGGATAAGGACAGAGAGAGAGACCAGTCACCAAATACTGTCATAGGCAAAACAGACTGGAATCTGAGATAATTGTTGAATGTATTACTAACAAAATCAGAGCCAGATAATGAGAAGTAAAAACAGATTAAAAAAAAAAATCTAGCCCCCACCCCTCCCTCCTTCCCAGTTCTGTCTCCTCCCCCCAGTGGTGCAGGGAGACAGGAAATAGGTGTTACAGCCCCAGTCCTCCACAGGTTGTTCCTGCTGCTGCTGTTCAGGGAGAGGATTCTTTGCCCTGCTCCATTGTGGGGTGCACATTCATCCCTTTTATATGGGGGAGATCCTTGAATTTACTGGGTCCAGTCAGCCTAATGATCTAAGGGGTTTCTGCTTCCTTGTCCACAGGAGCCAGATCTGGTTTGCCTTAGTTCCTGGAGGAAAGGAAGGAAAACCTGGTGCTTGAGCAGGCTGTGGACTGAGCAGACTACAAAGCTCCTGTTTTTCTTGTCACAGAACTTATTCCAATCCCAAGCTTTTATTTTTTCTGCCTTGTCAAGCAGGCTAGAAGCTAAGTGTTGTCAGAGTGAATGCTGCTGTTTCTGTCCTGTGTTTTAGCTGGGATAACCTTAGCCCAATGTCCATTATATTACATGGTTGTGCAGGAGCAGCCATTCCAACATGACAACCAGATTGACCAAACTTCTTGTTGCTGTCCCCCTGGGACAAAGCAGTTGTTGTGTTTTGTGGAGTGACATAAGTCTGCCTTCTCCCTGCCTCCTCACCCTACTTGTACTCAACGTGCTTTTGCAGAACTGTACTTACAGGACTTCTAGATGTTTCCCCTACATGAAGCATCTTCCACAGAGTCCTGTTTCTGTAAAGAGAGCAGAATGAAGCTAAAATTATGTTGTCTTTATATATAATGGTAATCACAAATTAATCATGTTTTCAATGTATGGTGATAAAATTCTATGGGGAGATAGGTTGCAAATTATTTACCATGTAGCCTCCTTTCCTCGAAATGAAATAATCCTCTCATATGGTCAGGGAATCCTCTCTACAAGGTCAGGGAATAGCCTAATGACACTGTAAACTGGAAGGCATCCATGCCTGTAAAATAATGTTCTTTTTCTCAGACATTTGCCAACATTAACTTATAACCTCTCACGATGACCCTTTGAGATGTTTTCATCTGTGTTTGACAGAATGGGAAATAGATAAAAAAACTACGAAAGAACCGAGGCAAGGTCAGAGAGTGAAATTTGTAAAATCATGTAGATCCATGTTCTACCTTTCTAAGTCAATGACCTTCCCTATGTCCTTCAAAACAATCCATAGTAGTCTTACTTGTATCTTTAATGTTTCATTCAACATAGTATAAGACCATGAATAATGAAGTTTACACTATACAGGCAGGTTAGCTATTGATTTACACAAAGTATGTCTCATTTATTAATCTGTAAATACTATGCAAATATATGCATGACAAGAAATTTAATCAATGCCTGTCACTTCTCTTTTCAGTCTGCATACTTTCACGAGTATAAATTTGACACTAATATTAGTTTACAGGAATATACTTGCTGAGAAAGCAATGATTTGCACTGGTGTGCAAATCACTTATAAGAGTGGAGAGTTTTTGAAAACAGTGTGTGTAACCTGGACCTGCTGTCCCGTGAGTGCCATTTTATGAATGATCTCAGATCCATTCATTATACTGATTGTCAAAGTATAATAAGGGAAAGCAAAAACTCACTTAATTTTTAAAATCTTGTGGATGGTCTCTATCTGAAAGACAGAAGAATTAAACATTAGGGTTGGGCAGAAAATATGCTGAACAGACAGATTTGGCTGGAACTCAGGGCCAAAAAGAGAGTTTGTGACCTTGGAAGAAGAAGAAGAAGAAGCAGGAAACTCAGGAGGACTACAAGGTTGTCATAAGGTTATGTGGGAAGAAAAATAGAAGGCTAAAGCCCAGCTAGAACTTAATCTGGCCACTTATGTAAAAGAAAATAAATAGTGCCTTATTAATAAATAATAAATATATCAGCAACAGAAGGAACACTAAGGAGTATCTCTGTCTTTGAATGTGAGGGGAAACACAGTGACAAAGGATGAGAAAAGGCTTCAGCCTTACTTAATGCCTTCTTTGCTTCAGTCTTCAATAGTAAGAGCTGGATACCAGGTCTCTGAGCTGGAAGGCACAGATGGGGAGCAGAAGGCAACCCCATGATCCAAGTGGGAATGGTCAGTGGCCAGCTACACCACCTAAACACACAGAAGTATATGGGGCTGGATGGCATCCACCTAAAGGTACTGAGAAAGCTGACAGGAGTTCTCACTTAGCCACTTTCCATCAATTAACAGCAAACTTGGTTAACTGGGCAAGTTAAAAGTGAGTAGAGGTTTGACAGTGCGACCCCTATCCATAAGACTGGTTGGACGAAGCTTCCAAGGAACTACAGACCTGTCAGCCTGACCTTCGTGCTGGGGGAAATGGAGCAGATGTTCTGAGTGACAGCATGAAAGACATGTCATTCTTTACTTCCTTGAACTATTTCTATGGCAAGATGAGATGCTTAGTGGGTGAGGGAGAGGCTATGGATGTTGCCTTCTTGGACTTTAGTAAAGCCTTTAACACCATTTCCCAGAGCATCCTCCAGGAGGAACTCATGGATGCTCATGACTTGGGTGGGTGCACTCTTGGTGATGGGAGGCAAACATCTACAAAGAATTCTAGAAAAAAGTATTTTGGGGGTTCTTCTTTGCTCTTTGCTGGATAGCTTTGTGCATTTCACTGTTTTCAGAATACCTGATAATTTCTTGATATAGAGTGGGACGCTGAGAATCAGTGGCCTATGTCTGAGTAATAACTATTTTGGTGGTAGTATTTATAGCTTTTACTTACTGATATATTAGGGAACAGACATTTTCCATATCAGAACATGTTTGAGTTTGAGCATTATCTGATACATATTTTTTGTGAGAAAACGAATGGCTTATTTTTGGATAGTTTTATGTAATGGAATATCTGCTAAAGGAAGGTATTGAGTTGTGATAGAAACACCATGAACAAATTCAAGATACTTGTTCTTAAGAAACGTGTGGTTTTATTTCTGTAAGTTGTTTTGTTTTTTTTTTTCCCCATTTTCACCTTAACATCTTTAGATATACTGAAACTAAAAAATTATTAAACTGGAGATTGTGGTCTGAGAATTTTCTGCATTACTATGAGATGGAAATGTCATAAGAAAAAAACCTAAAAATATGTCTTTGAAGCAAAACTTTTAGGACTCCAGAGTTTCAACTAAGGGTTCAGCATGAACATCTGCAGGTTTGAATCTCAGACTTCCCTAATGTGATGACCTCATTTCTCTACAAATTGGTCTCTGTACTCAGCTGGTTGTAGGTTAGTTAAAATCAACCTCTCTCTGCTAAGAGTCATACTTCAAAAATTCCTTTAGAAGTTTTCACACTCAATACATTTCCACCTGTCAGTTCACATGAACCCATCCCAATCTTCCAGGAACAAAAAAAAATCTGAACTAACTGTTGATGGAGTCTTATGACTCATTGAAGCCCAGAGCTATGTGAAACTGGTTTTAATTTCTAAAAATCAATAATACGTTTAAGCTTTGCGTGCCTCTTATAGTCTTATCCCAGAAGAAGAAGCAAATGTACTCAGTATAACAGGTGAAAATAGATTTCCATTCAATTTTAGGCAGAAGTAGTGTTTCTAAATATAGCTGTGATAACCAGGGTTGTTGACTTTAAGGGAAACCGTTGTGTGATACATCGCAGGAGCTGAGCCTCCTGCAATGGAAGAGAAAGACAAAGCCCTTTTTATAGGGTTTTCAAAATAAAAATAAAGACTTTCTTGAGGTGAATCAGTTCCGGATGGGCTGATAATGTTATGAAATTTATTTGTTATAAATATTGCTGGTGATGTATAGACCGAATTGTATGCCACAGTCATTTGATGGTGTGTGATTCAGAACACAATTTCCTTCCCTCTGCAAGCCTTCTGTGTCAGTCAGAGAAAAGAATTAACAATCCATCCCTGGGTCTGGATTGTCCTGTTTAGACCACTACAAAATGTGCAGGATAACGCAACCTGAATGATAGGTTTTCATAACTTTTTTCCTAGATATTGTGAGCTTCTCATGGAACCCAGTATAAAAAAAATAAAAATATCTGTTACTGATATTCTACCACCCCTGCAATGAAAAATGCAGCAAGAAACATATATATGTATAATCCATAAAAATGTAGACGTCACATTTCAGAAATAGGCATTTGCATTTTTCATTGTTCATTGTTCATTTTTCATTGTTCAGTTAGACACTGCAGCACATTTTTGGTGTACATCCCTTACCGGTTTCTTAAAAGAGAGAGAATTAACATCCCTGTGGGCTGCACTCATAGAATGACTTTGTCCTTGGCTATCTCCACATTTGGCTCTCTTCAACCCTTGATTAAACCTCCCTTACACCACCCCTCTTGATTTGATACCGAAAAGGGACTCTCAATTTGTCATATTTGTCAGTATTTAGTTTTTAGTCTGCCAATAACTTTACTATTTTAAATTGGTTTACCACTGATTCTTCATTACCAAAGGAATGATAAAAGATCAAATGAATGCACTGTACAAGGGAGTTGTTCCTCTCTGTAGAATCACCACTAGACATTGTGGAGGAGCTCAGTCTTGTTTGCAATGTGTACTTTTGGTAATTAGAACAAGAATAAGGCTAATAGCAAAATCTTGTGATACAACATAAAACCATCACTTTTATGAGGTATTTTTTAGGATATATTTTAATTGTTCAGGCTAAGTGACATGAAGTAATTTAAGTAACAGTGAAAAAAGAGTGAAGTTAAGCATTGTATTGTTGTTTTTGTAAATTATGTTTGTCTTTGTCTAATCTCCAGATGTCACAGAAAGAACAATGCTGCTATAGCAAGGGAGAACTTCTGTTTACCATAGGGAAGATGATGAAGAGTTTTCGCTTGAGTCCTGTGAATATATGTTTGCATGGGAGTCATAGAAATTCAGAACCCGCTGGAAGAGTCAGAATATAAAGCTGGTTTGGAGCAGAGTTAATTTCATTACTCCATTAATCTTACTTCTGAGCTTGTTTAAAAGAAGCAGACTTGCAAATGACTTTGAGTTCTGCAGGAAGATAATTTTAATTTTATGGGGCACTTTTACTCAGAAGTAGGTGTTTTGCAGATGAAAGCATATGGTGCTGGAATTCTCCCTGTCTGTCATGAGGATTGGATGATGCCAGCACACTCTCCTGCCTTCAAATGCTATAACACTTTGTAGGGTTTCTGCCTATTAATAATGTACTTTCTTAGAGAAGAACTCACTGGAAGAACCAGATACTCTGAAAATCTTGTTACTGAATCCCAATGAGGTTAAAAACTACTGCAATACTCACCAGCCCCTATTAACCACTAATGCTCAAGAGCTTTAATAAAGATTAACCACCTTCTCAGGGGCCTCCGAAAGTGCACAGTCAAGACCTGTACATAATTTTGTGTACACAAAATACCCAAGATACTTCCTCTGGGATTCTAACATCTACCTTGCAACAAACCAGTTAGAAAACAGAGCTGTGTCTCTTCAGAAGCTTTAGACTTCTTGAGGTTCAAAGGCTATGAAGGGTTTTGTCATCAGTTCCCAATCCGTTGCAAGATATAGCAATTTTAATAATGAATATACTTCATGGAGCCTTCAGGTCTGATCATTCAGTGGCATTTTTTGCCTACTGGTTCAGTCATGTTTTTTTTACAATAGTGAAAAACTAAAAACAAACAAAAATTTCCTGAAAATCATGACCTTGCAATAATATCAGACCTTTCCTTTTCTACTGAAATAGGAAAATGTGGGTAATGAGTAGAGAAGGTATTGTAGCTTACTCAGGCTTATAGGGTTGTAAAGCAAATTTATTCTTGCTCATATTCTTTGTAGAAGTTGTGTTGGGTAGTTTGTTCTGCAGTTCTGTACACTATTTTAGTCTCTTCTGGGCTATGTGACATTCACATGCTATAGTGCCAAGTTTCTGCTATTCAATTCCTTCAAATAAAAACAGGACTGAGATGCATTAAGTGCATCTGAATTAATAAAAATAAAATTTTATGGATATATTTAATCCTTCATTTGTCAATTAAGAATTACAAATACTGTGATATCTGTAGTGCATCTGGTTTAAACTTGCTCTTAAAGAGGAAAATTTGTTTACTTCTTCAATTGGTATTTAATAATGGTAAACTGATTATAGAGTTATTTTACAGTCAGCTAAATCTTGCCATTATTACCACCTCCCAAAACAGTAACCAAAGCTGCTCTTGCAGATCCTGCCATTCATGAGGAGAATTGATTTCGCCTCTTCCTTCTAAGTTTTAAAATCACTATGCATGCATTTTTTATTATCTGTTCTCTTCTATAAAGCTTTTATATATACCTTTTTTTTTAGAAATGCTATAGTAAGACAAAACACTGAGACTGTGATTAAATGGAAACAGTACCTGTAAATCTAATATCCTGTTGAAAAAGCAACACCTATACCTTTTCCTTGATTCTTAAGGATCATACATATGTCTGCTACAATGTCTGGTAGATGGTATATTCAGATTGTCATTAGTTATTTCAGTTGCTGGTATCAGAATGACTCATAAAATTATCTGGAAGTACAGAGTAATGGAGTACTTGTACTAAACAGAGAGTATTGAGCACGTGTTAAGTTTCAACAAAATCTGTGAATTAATCAGTTTCCTTTATGAATTAGAATAATATACCAAATAATATCAGTGCTGTTTTTGGATTTAACTGCCATTATTTAAGCAGCTCTTATGTATTTTGTCTTGAAAACAACTCCAAATTCAAATAAATTTTATAGAAAATGTTAAAAAAATCCTCTTTGCTCCTGGCATGAAGATTCAGCCACAATAAAAATGCATCTACCTTCTGGGAGAGAATGAATTTTTTTTGGCATTTTCCTCTAACTTGCATTCTCACTTTTTATGCCCACCATAAGCAGCATTCCAGTCAATACTGCTCCTGGTAAAACATACAAGATAAATTTATGACCAATTACCAATATATTTCTGTCTTTAGTGGTTTTAATTCATCATTACTCAAGTAAGATCTTTTATTATGAAGAAATCTCTGTCAGAAGATGTTGACAGAGTTAAAGGGGGCCATCACAGTACCTTTCTGTGATTCCAGAAGCAGTTTGATCAGTGCTGCATTACACTGTGATATAGCAAGGCAGGAGGGAGTTACAGTGGGTACCAACCCCTCAGGTGTCTGTTTTATTAAGGATACTCAGTTAACTGGGATGTCAAAAGGTTAAGAGCACAAAATGGCAGGTCAAATGTCAGCAGCTAGAAAGATACGTTGCTGTCATCTTTACTGTTTCCTGCATGTGCACATGCACCCGGTGGGTACCAAATAAGTACCTCATTGACAATAATAAATAAGAGATCAGTAAAAATCTTCAGCAAAAACTCCCACATATTTCTCAGTTCATCTTTCCTAGGAATTCATGAAACATTTTTCTTAGAAAAATTCGAACCAAATTTTCCCCTTCAGCACTAATTACAATCCAGTTCTCTGTCTTTGTCACCTGCCTTCCCTGCACTTTTACCTGACCAGAACCTACATTTGATTAAGAAAAACTGTGATGCTTTAGGTACCATTATATGGCTGCTGATGGCAAGTGCTTCTGGTTTAATCATCATTGTTAACTATTTGTTTGCTTTGCTGGTCATTCTTTGAAGTTTGTGGTAAAACTTTTAGTTAACAAGGAAACAAACTTTAGGTAAAGAAAAGAATTGTAATGCAAATATTGTCTTTAATGGGAAAGAAGTAAAACTGTTTTGTAATTTCTCTAGCAAAAGTAATAGAAAAGGATAAATTATGTAATTATTTTATCCTACTGTATTTTCACACAGCCATGTTATGTTTCCACCACTGTGGAAAACAGATGACTAAGTAAAATTGATTGTTTTCCTCTTACAGTGATTTCAGTGGCACTGCTTGAAAAAGATATTTTTAATTAGCATGAGAAAGGGTGACAGAATCAAACAAAAACATGTAGTACCATGAAACTGTTAGGTCAAGTTGTATCTTGAAGAGAAAGGTCCTCCATTCAAGGGAGACTGGATTTAAAATTGTTTCCGTTATTTATAGTTACTCTTTCCACAGTATGGGTTGGTTGAAATAAATTGCTTGTTTAAAAAAATCACGGGGAGTCAGTACACAATCTGGCATAAGTAACTCCCAATTAATATAAACAGAACCTTGAGTAGGAGGAAAAGAAATTCAAAGAGGTGCAACTTAAAAAGTACATGAAATGAAAATTTAAGCAGTCAGATACTAGTGCAATTAAAATTACTAACTTAAAATTAACATTTTGCTAAGGGAAATATAGTTATTTAGGAGACCAGATAATTTTTGGTCATATTAATAGTGTCACATGGTCATGAACCATTCCCTTATTTAATAGAGTAACACTCTTGCAATATGGAACACATTTGCCTTTTTAATTACTTAGCTGTTAAAAAAATTACACTTTTATTCCCAGCGGATAGTTAACAAATTGTGACTTTTGCCTTGCTTCATTAGAATTGGATAAACGTGACCTTGACATACTTCTTGGAGCTTCATCAAATGCACTTATGGCAGAGGAAGGAGTTAATGACTGTGAATTGCTGTGTGAATTCTCCAGCATTCCCCAGAACCTTGTAATTGGCACATAATATTTTTTCACCATCTCTTACTGATGGCTGATGGCTTTTAATTTTCATTGTTTTGCTTTTTATGGGGCAGCACCAGTTCGGGCACATTAAAGGGAAAGGTATTATGGAAATAAGATAAGTACGTTTTTAAAAACTGAATCCATATCTACCTTGTGACAAAATAAACCAAACACAAAGCATTCTTCTCAAATTTCTGCCTTGAGGTAGTACTTAAGAATACAAATTGGCAAAATAAAATCCCAAATGGCTTTGGATAAGCTGGTTTATGGCTTCCACAGTTTAAATAGCCATTTTCTGTTGCAATATGAACAGAAGAAGAAAAAAAAGGAATGCCATGCCCACCTATTATAGAACTATATATATCCAGAAAAGACCCAGTTCATGTAATTATCTCTTTAAAATGCTGTGTAAGAATTAAGCTTCTAACTCTGCATAAACCAAAGCCAGGAAGACCACCCCAACAGAATATGACTCTAGTGATTGTATACGAATGTGCAGTGCTGTGGGCTTTCCAGACTTGTAAAAGAGCTTCTTTACTGCAACACAGATTGAGGTTATCCTTTGACAGGACTAGGTTTTATGGCATGGAACCATGCCCCAGCTGCCTCTCTCAAGCTCTCCTGCTGGTATCAGAAAGGAGCTCATAGGGTCAATGGAGGGAGATTCAAGCCCTGTTCACCTCACTTTGACATCAACAACATATATGGATTTGAGGATGTGTCACAGGTTTTTCAGATCTGTCAGATCAAGTTATTTCTCCCAGGAACATCCCTAGATCCCTAGGTGTTATCTGATGCTGAGAGTTTTGCACTCTGCCTCTTTCTTTTTTTTTATTTTCCTCGCTCTGGTTTGATTATAAGCAGCCACATTTTCAAAATGGAGGTTGTTCTATTTCTGTCTTCCAATGTTTTCTGCAGGGGGTTGCACACCGCCTACATACTCTATGTGGTACTGAAAAAAATTAATGAATGTGCAGCTCACATTGGGGCACATAATACATTTTTAAGGAGGTGATTCTTCTTTAAAGACTGCTCCAGAAGGGCAGCCATATTTTGCCACAGTGAGTTAAGATAAAACAAACTAAAGAAATGCTTTGATTTCACAAAAAAAAAAAAAAAGAAAAGAAAAAAGAAAAAAAAAGGACTTGTACTCTTGATTACTGTTGAAACCAATTGGTGATCTGTAATAATTTCAGGATTCATCTGGAGGAACTTCTAACAAAGAGATCAGTGGTGCCCTAAGTAGTCTTAATTCAGTTTGACAGCTAGTAATGGGCACCAGCTCCTAGCAGAGGCATGTGATCAATTCATCCCTTTAGTGCATCAGTTCAGCTGAAACAAACCCCACTTGTGTAAGTTCTGTGAGTTTGTGCTGGGCCATTATTCTCTGTACCTGTCAGCAGCTCTAATCCTTTTTACCATTGGCTGCTTGTGGTCTCCTGCCTGATCAAAACTCCTCTATATACAACTGTTATTTTTTCTCATTATGGGGGATGGACTTCTCCTCTTAGCCAGGCTGTTTTAGTGGTCTGGGGCACACCCTGTTATTAGAATGCCTTGATTTTCCTTAACACATAGATTGATAAACTGATACGTGTGGAACCTTCTGCTCAGTGTCCTCATTTACTCCACAAGAAATGCTTTCTCTTTCATGTAGGACACTATATCACCCACTGACACTTTTTTTTTCCTCAGACCTACCACAATGATTTAACCATTGCAATTGTAAGAATTATTATTTTTTAATTTTAGTGTTGCCAATTAAATCACATTTCCTCTTTTCCATAGGAATTTCCATTTCATTATTGTTACCCTGGAATTTGGCCTCCAAGAGACCAAACAATTTCTTGTCTTTGAGTTTGGTGTCTTTATAGTTCTACTGGTTGGCAATAAATTGATTGTTACTTTATGTCCCTTTGCAGCCCTCTCCACATGTGTTAACTGTATTCCAGCTGGTCCCCACTAGGGCTTTACTGCTTACATATATGATCAAACTCTGCAGTTCACACAGGCCTACCATGCATGCTTTTTTGCTGCTCTGAAAGGAAAATAAAACATAAAGAAGGCAAGTCACAGCACTTGTCTCCCCAGTGACAATTTTTACTGACTAGCTGAGAGGTTTTCTTGCAGAGAAAAGACCAAAATATCTTCTGCATCTCTCAGGGATTCTCTGTGTATTTCTCATCATTACCATTCTTGTGCATTAACATACAGGGAATCAGATTCCCCAGATTAATTTTTAGTAAATTTATCTAATCCAAATAAAACACTTCCAAGTAATAGTATTTGTTTTAGAGTTTCTAAAATGTCCAGGACTTCTGAAGTCTCATTTTTCAACTTTTCCTTGCTACAAAAAGAGTTAGAAATTGGCAGAGGTTTCGTTGGTTTTTATGGTGTGGGTTTGTTGGTTTGTGGTTTTTTGTTTGTTTGTTTATTTTTGTTTGGATGGGTTTTTTTTTTTTTTTTTTTAATGAAAACTGAGACTTTCATTTCAGGAACTGGAGATTGAAGAAAAATACTATTATCGGGAGAGGAACAGCAGCAGTGGGAGAGCTGGCAACGCTGTTATATTGTGTGCATCTTAGGAATCTTGGCAATCACATCCCAGCTTCTTGTTCCGGAAAGTTTGCTAATTGACCCAATCAGATCTTCAGCCTCAGGACATCACCTGGTAGCTTGGTGAAACCCATTCAGCTTGGTCAGTTCTTACCTGTGGTGGTCTGGAACCATGCACATACTGAATGAAATTACTAAATCTGGACATTTTCAAACTCTGAAAAGCCGTTCTAAGTTCTGGATCAGAATTTCAGTTCATATGTCCAAGCTGGTTTAAGTCAATATCCTTAGCATAAACAAATCTAAATCTGTGGGGAGGAGAAATACATATTTGAAATGCAAATGAAAATACTGTCATTCTAACTCTCCCTAATGAAAATTCAGACCCTGCAGTAAACCCACAGAGATTCAGTCTATTGAAGAGTGTTTCTTCATAGATCATTGGCAGCTATTCCCCTTGGAAGGATGTTGGTTCAGTGGCAAGAGAAGTTGACTGTCCAGCTTCTCCTTAAAACTCCTTGTCATGATGGTACAACTTTATTGTCTCCTCCTTGCTCTTTCCTTTTCTACTGTAATTTTAGAAGTTCTTTACTGTGACCAAGCAAAATATGTTACCACTGCTGAAGGACTGATTCTGATCCTAACACACTGGCATGCATACTGCTCGTGGAAATGGGAGAGCTGACTTACTGGCAAATTCACTTAAGCAGATTTTCCCTGCTCAGTGACAGAGCAGGTGAAGGAAACCAACATAGAGAATGCAGGAAGTAGGTTTTTTTTTTATTGAGCTAGGGACCTGAACCTATGACTTTGACGGCTGAGGGTGCTCAGTTGTCCTTAAAATGAGCCCCAAATCTTCTGCTCTCAGCAAGCTTTTATTGCTTTAGCTCTGATTGATGGGTTCAGGGAACTGGAGCCTAAAGATAAGTTTTTAATGGATCACTAAATTGTGACTGTCAAGCAAATTATTGTGCATAGGTTTTAGGAATTGTGCTACCTAGAAGACAGCATATTTCAGGAGTGAAATTTTATGCTGGAGGGAAAACAAAACAGCAACATTTTCAGTAGTGCTTTTAATGGCTGATTTGTTCAGAATGTTTACTTGCTGCTGTCTCCTTTGTTCAGTCTCCATTTCAGCATCTCTCCTTTCTGCCATATATGTGTTAGTAAGGTCATGTTATTACCCTTCTTACAGTATTTTGTTTAAGATTTTGTTTCCATAGTTCTTAACTCTAAAAAGAGTACAGATAAATTTCTTTTTGAAAGGAATATCCACAGATGTCATATAAGTTATTCTTTAGGTGTATTTTGACATCTTTATGAAGAAATAGCTTGGACACTGAAGTTGTGACCTCTTCTTTTGTCACCGTTATCTTCATAAACATTTAATGCGCAATATTTAAAGGCTTAATATTGCTTTTCTACACTGGGGTAACATGCACAAACCCAGTTTTTGCAGCATGCTCACAAATTATTTATCTGGACATGGAACCTATTTTTATTGCAATATTAGTGTCCAATACCTATTTTTGTGTTGAACATGTGTTGAATTGCTTTGACAAGGACTGGAAGCAATTAAGTTTAACAACTGTGATAACATCTCAGGTATTGCTTGTCTATGAATTGTTGCTATTGTTGTATAATAGCAAACCTGGAAACTGTTCATACCCAAAGAACTCACAGTCATTAACTTCTATGTTAAAAAGGTCTGTTTCAAGGTTCAGAGGATGGTAGGTTATGTTTTGAGCAATTTTGTGTGTGTGTGTGAATTTGATTTCTTCTTTGTCTTTATTTTTAGGACCTAATTTGTACATCAAAGGGGTTATTCAGTTTTGTGTGATTTATTCATGACACAAAATTGTAGCCATAAGAAAACACACTGTTTCAGAGTTTAGAAATATATAATGGTGCCCAGTAACTGCAGTGCATAAGAGACAATATTTAAAAATTGGATATTGTAAACTAATTTCAGTTTTTCAATAAAATACAAATGGCAGGTGTATGTAATGAATCACATGACAAATGTTGCTACAGATTTTGATTTAAAAATGGACCTGAAGCTGACTTTGGTTAGCTAGAGAAAGAGGAATATCTTGCTTCTGCACCTAAAATGATGTCATTTTTGTATTGCTAATAGTAGTGTGAATTTGGATGAACAAAAATGTTACACAGTCACATTTCATTAAGAAATGAAAAGAATAACACATTTTCAGGGGTAATATAGTAGACTTCTGGGTACCTTAGATGACTTTTAGTTTTATTTTGCTTGAGTAAGCATTTTGTGATCATTACAGAGCCTCATAGCAATGAAAAGGGCAGAGTGAAATGAGAGTCTGAAATGAAAATCATTAGTTTGCTTGTGATGTCTTCAAGAGAACACAGACATACTGAGGCTTGCAGTGTGTTACCCTCCAAATTATAAAATTTGTACATCACAGAGGACTAATAAGTTCCATTTATAGTCAGGAAAATGAGTCAAACCTTATTAAATAAAGAGTGATGGACAAATACATCCTATAGCGGTGATTTTACTTCTGTATATTGTGTTTTTATTATCAAATGTACGGGCTCATGTGTTGTCTTCTGTGTTAAACCCCCAAAATCATGAGATGTTATTTTAACTGAGGTAAAGCCCTTATGATATAAATGTTTGCTTAACTTTGCTGACAACATGGAATGGTACCAGACTTTAAAATCTCCATGGCCATCAAATAGCCTTTTCGTGTTTACTGGCTTCTGAGGTGGAGTAAAAAAAAACATTTTTAGTGCTAGGATTTCTAAATACAACCTCACCTTCCATAAGGGCTCCTGAAGCATGGATAAAGAAAGAAACTCTTAGGCAGCCACAGAGAGGTGAAAATATTAATGGTCTCTCAACAATAGATACATCTGACTATTGGAACACAGACTTACGTAGTTTAAATTCTCCCCAGATTCACGTACAGTATATATAGACAGATGGAAGTATAAAATTTCATTTAGAGTCAATACTGGAGAGTAAAAACTGGGAGTGCCAGAGAGGAATTTTTTTGTGAAACTCTACTCCTTTTTTTCTCTCAAAAACAGTTTTAACAATGTTGTCTTTATAGCTTTAACACTGTTAGTAGAGGCTGTCTCATTCCTGGAATGGGCAGACAAGGTCTGTAAGTGCCTAATCAGCAGATAATTTATGTGTCCTTCAGAGGACACATAAACCTGAAATACCATTTGTGTTGGATGCACACCTGGCTTCTTCAGGTAACAGGAAAGAAAGCAAAACTCCTAATAATGTTTATCTAGAAGAATGCATAGTAAAATGAATGCAAATAACCCAGAAGAAAGACTCCTTGGAAGGAGATATGCTGGAATCTGCTCCACATCCTGTGTCCTACAAGGCAGTTCAGGCTTATATAAAAACAATTACCAAAGACAGAAGAGAAGGAGAGATGCACAAGTGAAACATCACAAAATACAAGAGGAGGGTAAGATGATGGTAATCACAGATGCCTTTTTCAAATAGAGCTAACAAAGATTTTGTTGGAAGGATGAGATTTTCCTAAGGAGGTCACAGTCAAAGATAGCCAAAAGCAAGGAAATCTGTACTGAAATGGAGACCAAGCATGGTATAAGATGAACTACCTGAAAAATCAGTGTTTGCATGTAGTATGGTAGCATACAATAAAAACAAAGAAAGCTGTGCTTGCACCCTATGGGAGGAGACATCTTCTGATGATATGTGGTGAGTAGGCTGACAGTAGATAGACCAAAGTTCCTGAGTAGGCACTGGTGATGTATTCTTACAAATTTTACCATCCTGATCAGAACAAAATAACCAGTTTTAAATTCAGTGATTCCTTTGCTATTTGCCATTCATCATCACAAGAACAGGAAGAAGATGTTCAACATAAAACGTATGAAACTCTTGAAACTTCGATAGTGCTAAAATTTAGTATTCATGATGTTTATTATTTTAATCAGGGGATAAAAATAATGTGATGTAATGTTGAAAAAAACTTTGAAACAAATGCAGCTAAAAGTCTAAAATTAAAGGCAGCAAAACATGTGCTATGAGAAATCTTGTCTTGGTAGTTTGGAAATGTGATTGATAAATGTGATAGTAGAGACAAGACAAAAATGTGTAGATAAAGTGTTGCTGTTCACTAGTACAACCAAATTTCTGTGGATCTTTGATAAGTCAATAGGGTGTGGCAAATTCTGACCTTCTGTTTCCTCAGAGGGATGAGTTCTTTAAAAACTACATAAAAGAGACTTTGTGGCCATCTGGGATAAATTGCAGAAGCATGCCTTTGATGATTTAAAAAAAAGCATTGAACACGCAGCACACAGCAGTGGGATTTTATACTGATTTCCAATGTTACCCCAAGCATGATATCATTTCTCTTGCACTGAGATGGCAGGAAGTTCAGAGCATACTGTATGTGTAAAAAAAGGATGCACAAGTAAAAGTGACAACCTGAGATCATAACTGATTTAATAGAGCTAAATATTTATATTTAATATATATTTATATTTAATATATATTTAATATAATTTATATTAAGTATATACTTAATAGAGAAGAATAAAATTTGTGTTATTGGAAAGTTTAGAAAAAAGGCAACTGAAAGTGTACCTAAGTTGGAACCTGATTTTGGGAGAGGAAGAGTACCTGGAATCCCAAGACCTTTACACAAGTTATGAATGCAATTTTGTTTCATGTAAAGATCATGTAAAAAAAATTGCTACATTTAAGACTGAAAGTTTAAAAATCTACAACATCCTCTTCCCCCTCACCGCTGGAAACAACTGTGTATAAAGTATCACAGACACTTGAGAGCTACGAAACACCTTTGTGTAGTTGGCAGTATCAAATATCAGGTCTTTGCTAGTCCATCGTGTTTTGAAGCTGGGAAACTCTTGATCAGCTCTTTCATTCAAATGGTGAATGATTTAATTTTGGGAGTTTGAAAATAAATGAAGTGTCTTTAAATAATATGGAATAAATGTTATCTTTTCACTTAGTAGAATCACCTCTTGCTGCACAACATGTTGCTTGTCTTGGCTTTGCAATGGCCTTTTATCCTGCTCTCTTTTCATTAATAGTCTATTAGATCTTTTGCTTTTAATGCAATTAGCATTGCAGTTGATTTTGGGGATGAAGAAGAAGAATCCAGCCAAGAAAAAGTTCAGGCAACATATTGATAAAGAAATAAATCTCAGTCTAGTTTGTTTGTTTGTTTGTTTCTTGGTTTCATTAGAAAAAACTGTGGTATATCCTGGTGTGAATTTTGATCTTCTCTCAGCAGATAGAAATTCTCCTGTGATGTCCAGTTGCTGATTTTCAGCAGAGCTGCCAGTGTGAACTACTTCAATGCCTCCTAGCTAGAGGGCTTGCCCTAATTCTCATGTTAGCTATCAGTAGGCAGAACTGCTGAGATTATCTCCCTTTTGAGCAAATCAATTCTGCTTTTCTTTTCTATGGAGAAATTATGCTACTTGCCTTTGGAGTGGAGTGGAGTTCACTCTGAGCAGTTCTGTCTTTAGCTGGACGAAATTCAAGTGTTGGTTAAGGCTTAGAAACCTAATGCTTCCCATTGCAGGGACTCTCCACTGCTTTGCTGTTGATTTGTGCTGTTATATTTGGTTTAGGTGATGTTAGGAAGACCAGTCAAATATCTCTGGGAAACATTTACTAATGTAGCAGAAACTTTCTCTTGGTAATGACCTGCAAAAGCAGCAAGATACAGCTGGCTGACTAGATGGAGGTGGTTTTAATAAACTATTTTCTTTTAAAAAAAGGTGGTGTTTTTTTTTTTCTCTCATGGCATGATATTCAGATGATAATTTAGGAAAGGTGATAGGTGTATTAAAAATGTAAACTGTTCCTCCTTTCTGCTTTTAAAACGAAACTGTAATTTTCTTTTGAAAATGACAGATGTCCTGGCTACTGCTAGCCTTTAAAAGATTGTAGGTAGTTTCTGATAAAAAGGATTCTAGTTAATAGTCAATATAAGAATGAAACAGGTATTCCACATTCATCCCATCTCAATGGGAAATTTAGCTCTCATTTACTATCCAGAACAGTTGTATATTGTATGTATCATTAAAGGTCTTCCATTCTTCTCTGTTAGAAGTGGCTCTTACTTCTAATAATATTCACTTCTAATGCTTTTTATTTTATGTCTGAAAATGTAACTGAAGTGTGTATGTGATGAAAGGTGATTATGTGAGTTCCTAGAAACCCCAAAGACTAAATACATATTTATATTTCCTTTAGTGAATTTTTTCAACTTGTTTTCCTCATTTTACAGGATCTAAGTAGCCATACAATTACAGTGATCACATGCAATGGTTCTAAATGCCTACAGATAGTACTCACTGCCATTGCAGCTGGAACTGCTGTTTGAAGAAGAATTCAAATAGACTTTGTAATTTCAACACCACTTATAAAACTTTTGGTGTCAGTAAGCAAAATCTATTTTTTTTATTGCATGATTGTAGAAATTAATTTTTCTCTTTTTGCAACAAGAAGTTTTGAAGCAAAAAAAAAAGGATGAGTTTGGTTCTAATGAGATTAACATCAGTGCTTTTTTCATGGTAAAAAAAGGAAAAAGCTTCATACATCACTAGTTGAGAAACACTAGATGCACAGATAGGGACAAAGATGATTCTGTATGATAGGACACAGTTGGCATGAATGCAAGAGAGAAATTTGGGAACTAAGGTTTAAATTTATTCATTATGAACATTTTGGTTACCTATTTGGAAGTCTGGTGATAAATGTATTGTGCGAATTAGAACCCTTTGAGCTTATTGAAACTTAGAGAAGTTGGGTTCCCATGCAGATCTTTATTTTGGAATTTAGTTCAAAACAAAACCCCTGATTTTAGTTGTCCACAAGCCTCCCAGTTGTCCAAACTCCTGCATGAAGATTCCAGAGTGGGATTCAGCTTGTAACAGCAACTGTGCTACTTAATTGTGTGAGATTTACTGCCTGGGCTCAAGCAGCCTCTCCAGGAGGAAAAGATTCCTTGCGAGTCCTACATCCTGTCCTGTAGAAGTGTCTCAGATATCCTGTGACCTCTCGGACAGTAGCTGGATCCTGCTCCCAGCCAAGGGAGGCTGGAGAGTCATTCAACTCATCCAAAAGTGGCTGTCTTATAGATCTATATTATATAGGTCATCACTTAAATGCATGTTTCTCTTACAGATATTGTATAATATTGGCAGTCTGTGTGGATTTTGGACATGGAAGGAAGGCCGGTAAGCTCAGCATCTCTGTAGACATTTTAGATTGTATTGGCTTTATCCATGGACCAAAGAAAGCTAGACCTCATATTCAGACTCATTCCTTGGAAAATCTGATCCCTTGGGAAGAAAGAGATAGCATTCTTAAAAGTAGGTTTTTATCCTTACCAAAATATATTTCTGCATTCTGGAGTTCATATATACTTGCTTCTAACACTTCTTTTCTGAAAGGACATGTGAATTTACTGCTTCTGGTTTATTATCCAGGACAATTCAGGCTGCATGGGTAGAATAATTATGAAAGGTGAGCTACACAGTTTTTTAAAAATCAGCTTGGGACAAAATATTCCTATCGCCTTTGTTTTCTTTCATTACTAAAATGTTTTGTATGTGCTTAACACATGAAAGGTGAAACATTAGACTGGAGATCCATTGAGCTTCAAGTTCTCTTTCAGGCAGAAATTAGTTAGCAAATTTTGATACATGCAAAGAAAGAAGAGAGAGGAAAAAAGCACCATATCACAGCCAAACACTATTGGTAGGCTTCTGTTTTGTTTTCTATTAATCAACAGCAAATTAAAACTAAGGGATTTGTGAAAGACAATGTAAAAGAGTAAAGCTTTAACATGGAAACAAAAGGCTTGATTCAGCACAATTATCAGTGATTTCCAAGTTCCACCATACATCATGGTCAGGTTTTATTTGCAATGAAGTTCTGTTGCCGTGCATTTTGAGTAAATACTGAGAAGAAACCATTGACTAGTCCTTGAAATCTTGAGAAGAAATATAATACTTGCCTTTGAAGAAATTAAGGGTGATTTAATTCTTAGAAGTATTCTGTTGTATGGGTTGAAATTTTGTAAAAAGTGCTCATCGCACCCCTGGCAATCTGTATTGTAGAGGGTCCTTTGCAATTTTACTAGAGTTATTCTTTACAACATCCTTCAAATGCTGTTAGACTGAAAAATTTTGGTTTTGTGAAGAACCATGCCCTGTATATTCTTATAGTTCTATAGATTCTTATAACTGTTAGCTACTGCATTAGTGGATCATAGTTTAACTACAGTTTTCATATCTATTATTAACGAATATTTTATTTTATGTGCTGCATTACTTTGCCAAATGAAACTGCTGTGAAGTTAATTACTGCACAGGTTTTCTTAAGGTGAAAATGAGAGAAATTGCTTTTGCAGTGAAATTTGTCTATAGAATTTGTTGTGTCATTACAGTATAATGCCAACAACATAATCCCTCAAGAAAGCAAAGCAGTTCTCAGCCTTGTCCTATTGTTGGGGTGACTGATTAAGCACTTGTAGAGCTTAATTCTAGCAGAGCAAAAATCTGCAGCTTTGTAATTTAGGCTGCATTCAATTGTAAAACGAATGGTAGACTTCCATAGTCTTTGAAATATCAAGCCTTTTTTCATGTTTGTATTTCGACCTACTCAGGTACTAACGCTCATTTAAAAATATATTCTTTCCACACATCCAGCCACTCCAGGCAGCATTGGCTTTCTGCAGGCAAAATTCAATGGAGGAGGCTCTTTTGTTCTCTACTGCACTCCAGGGATTACTGATGTTGGCAGCTGCTATGTTTTTGGGAACTTCAATCTGCTCATGGTGCTTTCTAATGTCTTTTTGCTGAAAGCAATTTGAGTCCAATTTAAAACGCATATTTCTGCCATTACAATTGACATAGGTTTTAATTTCAGACCGAAAAAACATCGATTTATCATTTGGCTTTTCATGGTGCTTTTATAAAGGCTGTGTTCTGCCTGCTCTTCTAGGAGAAGGAGCACTTTTTGAGGCTTTGGGGAAGAATGGTAGGTGACTTTGGTACTGAACTTGGCCCTACATGCTAAGAACCCCTCTGTCAGGACACCATAGCCCTCCATAGCCAGAGAATGAGCTCAGCTGAATCTGGACAGGGTAAAAGGGAAGGAAATAATTTCTAGTCAAGGGGTGGCTCCCTGAGAGCCTTTTCCAGACTCTCTGTAGACTATTCTGTTTCAATTCACAAGACTCAACTTATCACAGCTGAAAAGTTGCATATTAGGGGGCCTCTCCTTTAGCTGTCTGGGCAAAAGTGAAAGCTTTCTGCCACCATAGGTAATGCTGATTCTTTCATGTTTTAAAGATGCAGAAATTGGACCATCTTTTAGATAATAATCCTTGATGATCAGTCCACCCATTTTCCATTAAATGATGAACAATATCAGGTAACCTCCATTCCTGCATATCCATTGCTTTTGGTATTCAGGCAAAATTGCTGGATTTTTCTTGGTTAAGAGATACACTTAGTTGATGGCATCCCAAAAATTATCTTCATCTTTCTCTTACATGAAAGTTTCTTTATTAATGACAAGAAACCACTTTTTAATCTTAAAAGGGGATTTTTAAATTAAGGAACTGTGTTTGGATTGATGCTTTCAACTGAGAGAAGAATTGCAATAGTATTGTACTTATTCATCATGAAACAGATCTTTATAACAGCAAAAAAAGAAAACATGGAGTGGATAAGATGATCAAGGAATTGTGTGTTCAGGTGGCAAAGGCAATGTAATTATTTCAGGCTCCTGATGGCACTTTTGGAAAATTTATGGGAGGCTGAGGCTGGAGTCTTTCTGCTGGCAAAGTCCAACTACAAAAGTGTTGAGAGGCCATGGGGATCTGGATACAAATGTCTTGCTTTATTTTTCTGCTTCGCGTTAAATTATGAAAAAGAGCAAGAAGAATGGCCCTGGGCCCTCCAGTTGTGTTGCTGTCATCTGCTCGGCATGGGAAATTAAGCTTGAAGTGTTCAAAATCTGGACTATGTGAGGATATAATGGCAGAATTTGGATGCACTTTGTCAAAGTTCCTCTCAATCATGCAGCATGCACTCCCATTGGTTTGAAGTCAGAAAGCTTCAGCTGTTAAAAATTATATGCAAGCTCAATCAGCTCTTCAATCTAGATTTTGAATAGCCAACAGACCAGCTTCCAGTGATTTCAGACGATTGCTTGGCTCATGCTGGAACAGAATCACTGATAAATGTTTCCAATTGTACCCTTCATTATGACTTTTCAATGCATCTTTAACTTCTTGGAACCAGAATTCACTGTGGCATTTGATTGCAGCCCACCATCCCGTGCTGAAAACCTGTTTCTTGGTATTAAGACTCTCAGAATAATTAGAGACTATTCATGGCAGCTAACAACACAAATCCTTTTCCAGATGTTGCAACTTTCACAGCATGGCTTCTAATTTTTTTTAAAGCAATTTGTTGCATCTCTCAAAAAACTCAGAGAAAGTCTATTACTGCTGCCGCCTTCACCTTATTATAGCCAACTTTTTAAGTCTCTTGAGTGAATTCTAAAATGGAAGGTAATTAGGAAAGGTGGAGAAAATTCAGCTAAAAACATTTGCTTATGGCTTTGTGCATGTCACTGCTTTGCACTAACTAGAAAATGTGAAGAGAGATAGTACTGATGCATTAAGCAGGGAGAAATAGTATGTTTCAAATACTAATAAAATTTCTGCAAAGCTTTCTCCAGCTTAAAATATGGATTTTTCAGCAATTAATCCCCATATCCTGCTAGGTCTGCCATGATCCATTTTATTGTTTATAAAAGAAGGGCTCTTCAACAGATTGAGGCATGGGTAACCTTAGATACCTAATACCTCTATATTTGTGTGATGGATAAAAACAGGATCACCACTCTGAAAACTGACACAGGGCTGTTCCAGCTCCTGCAGGCCCAGGAAATAACATTTCAGACATTTGTATTCTGCTCTGACTGTGTGCCAAGTGTGTCATTGAGAATGGTGTTCCTGCACAGGAAATCATTACAGTAGGGCACAACTTTCAGGTGCCACAGCTGGGCTGTAGGAACTGCTGTCCAGATACGTGTTCTGCTTGGGGGTGGGAAAGGATTTGGGGAGAGAGATGATACAGGGCTCTCTCTGGGTGTCACCTTGATTTCATAGAGCAACAAATGGACACCAAATGGATTTCCCATGGTGTGCCACACTGAACCCATCCATGGAGAGATTCCCAGCACTAGAGGGACATAAGATTTACTCTCATCTACAGTCTTACATTTATTCTATTTTTTAAGCATATATTTTATATCATATAATCATAGAATACCACATTGGAAGGGACCTCTAGGATCATATGGTCCAAACCTTTCTGGCATAAACACAGTCTAGACATGACCCAGAACTTGTCCAGTTAAATCTTAAAAGTGTCCAGTATTGGGGAATCTGACACTTCCCTAGGAAGATAATTCCTATAGGTGATGTTTTTATTGTGAAAAATATTCTTCGTGTGTCCATCTGGAATCATCCCATGAGTAAATTTTACATATTGCCTCATCTCTTTTCCATGTGACTCCTCCTAAAAAGGCTTTTTTAGCTACTCTTTAAGTACTGAAACATGGTCTCCCTTTCTCTTTCCAGTGTTGACCAAACCCAGATTTCTCAGACTTTCCTCATATGGCAGTCTTCCCAGTCCTTCGGTCATCTTTCTCTGGAATCTCTCCAGGCTGAAGACTTTATCTGACAAATAAAAAAAAAAAAAAAGAGTGCTGGTAGAATGAAAATCTCCAGCATTTGTGCAGACATATTAGCAACTCTTGAGATTTCTACATCAAAACTGATCACAAATAATTCTATAACCATCTCCTCAATGATGTAGCTTGACTCTGTTTTGTGCTCACAATGAAGCAGATCCAATATGACACAAAATTCTTTAACTGGTTGTCTCAGGGAAGACTCTGGTATGGGAGGAATGATATCACAATATCAAGCATCTGGGACCCAGGGTTTGTGGAAAACAGGTTTTGGCATCTGGAAGGATATGAGAACAGTCTGTCTGAAGTCTGATCAGCACAACAAGCTACTCAAACATACTTTCTACTCATGAGGCTCTGCCAGGAGTCTTCCATGTACTAAGTCAGCTCAATTTTCTGCATATTTGGATGTCCATCAACAGTTTACTCTGCAAGGTGGTCTGCTGTTGTAGGCCTGTCATTTAATAGTATCTGTGAGCATGTAAGGTGAAATTACCTATGGGTTTTACAGCAGATGTAAGGACACTACTTGAGTTTTGGATTTGGCCTTGCCAGGTGCTCTTCTGGTGGCAGAGATGTAGACTGATCATGTCCCTGAGTGTAGCAGTGGTTCAAGCCCAGAGAGTTTCATACCCCCTGAGGAATTTGTGGAGACATAGAGAATGAGGCCCCTTGGGGGTGGAGTTTGGTTTAGCCTTGGAAGGGGGGTTGAGCTCCTCCCCCCACCCTCTCCTTCAGTTCACAATGGTATTTTGTATCTCCCTCTCTCCTCCCTTGCTCCTTCCCGATTAGGCCCTGATCCTCTGACTCTTCCCTGTTACTCCCCTGTGCCATTCTTAGATTGGTTGTAACCCTCAGAATAAAGTCTGATGCATCCTGAACCCAAGCAGCAGCTGACCACAGTGTGAGCGTGTCTGATTTGGGGTCTGGGCAAGGGAGCACTCTCTCTGCAGCACTCTGGTTTTTGGGACAGTGGCTGCCATCCTAGGGAGGCACGGCTCGCGACAAGGGAAAAAAAGGTCCCTGAAGTTGACTTTGGCAAAAAGGAAACTTCCAGAACAAACTGCTGAGCTGCTGGCCATCCTTGGTGGTCAGCTGCCCAGCCCCTCCCACTGGCTACACCTGAGAGTCTAACTTTTGAGCTGTAATGAAGATGGAACTGAAGAGCAAATATGACATTTTTCTTAGACACATGTGGAGTGAGGCAGGAATACCACCATTCTGGCTCAGTGAAATGATCCCATACTGGCTAACTGTGGGGGAGAGCTTTTTTCCAAAATCCTGTATCACAAAGTCAGCATATGGACTGCTACAAGAAGGCACAACTTAGTAGTGCATGTGGAGAAGTTTTGCTTAGGATTTTGGCAGGTTATCAATATTTACAATATCATTTTACTTCTCTCTTACTGTAAACTAAACCACTGGCAACTTATTGGTAGAACTTCCTCACAGCCTGATTTTGTTTTAGGTGATGTCTTCTAGTCGGATTTTGGAATAAGGGAGAAGTATAAGAGTTACAGAGCATTAACCCATAGGTTCCTGTCTTTCTTTGGGGAGTTCTGGAGTTTTCTGTGGTCTTGGCAGACAGTTCAGGCTGGCTAAGCCCACTGTGGATGCACACAGATTCCAGAGCTTTGTGATTGACTTGTATTTAAGCCAGGAAAACAGCAGTCTTTGCAGCATTGCTCTTAACATTGCACTTCTAACCCCCACCATTGTTTTGGGCAGACCAGGTCAGTTCTCAAATGGTGTCTGTGGAGGGACAGGAAACCTTATTTTTACCACATATGTTTTTCACTAAAACTACTTTAAAACATCAGATATTCCTTAAGGATCTCTGTAATAGAGGCTGTGACTACTTCCTGGAAGTATTAGCATATTTCTTGGTGGTAGTACCTAGGCATATGCCAAAAAAATGATAATTTATATAAATTTCTGGAACTTTTCTGAAAGGTTTAATCTCCCTCTTCTTACTCTTTGTGTGTGCTTGTGCCACAAGAAGAGATCAATCATGAGCTTGACCAGGGTGGGCTGATGTACTAAATACACTGACACTGTTTGTATGTGAATATGAAGGGAGGTTGGACTAGATGATTTCCAAAGGTTCTTTCCAAACCTAACAAGTCTGTGTTTCTGTGGTATCACCCTTACAAAGCTGTCAGAAGATGCTGAGGCTCTGTTGTCTTTAACTCTTTGCCATTCTTAAAATAGGAGTGCTGCCCTGGCAGCCTACATAAACTAGTTTGAATTGTGTGTATCCTTACTACAGGAGTATGTCCCCAAGGAATAGACCAAGACCTCTTCTGGCTATAGGATGTCACTAAAAGACTGACATGATTCCCTCTGGTGAGGGATTGGCATATGTGGCACAGGATTGCTTCTTCAGAGAATGCACGTCAGATAGTGTGCCTTTCTGCCTATTTGTAAGAAAACATGATTGGAAATGATGTAAAGCTTAGTGTTTTAACTGTTTATGTAGCTGAACAGACAGAGGGATGTAAACAGACTGTTGCCCTAAAGTTGCAATGTTAAATTACTCCCTAAAGCAATCATTGTTGGTTTTGATTTTTCAAAACTCATACAACACATTGAAACAAGTGGGAAAAGCCAAATGCAGAAAAAAACTGAAGCTATAAATCTGCTGAGTTACCAGAGATATTCTGGAGCTAATTATAACTGTATGCAAAGCAAATGAAGTGAGAACTGAATTAATGGAGACTGCTACCTCCCATGAGCTAATGAGGCATGCCTCATACCAATAGCTCTTCAAATTGAAAAATTAACCATGAGAAAGAAAGAAAGAAAGAAAGGAAGAAAGAAAGAAAGAAAGGGAAAAAAGAAAGAAAGAAAGAAAGAAAGGGAAAAAAGAAAGAAAGAAAGAAAGAAAGAAAGAAAGAAAGAAAGAAAGAAAGAAAGAAAGAAAGAAAGAAAAGAAAGAAGAAAGAAAAGAAGAAGTTGTCAAAGAATAGTATAGAAGACCAGAAAAGAAGTGCTGATCAGTGTTCTCCCTTGACATGCATCTAAGTGTCCTGCTGGCTCTCAATTTTTTTCTCTGTCTTGGTAGACATTTTTAGTGCCACTGGACTAAAGAAAACAAGAAAACCTTGTTGATCTGACACAATTTTTCCCCAGCCCTCCTTGGACATTTTCCGTGGTATTTAGATTTAAAGCTATGCGCCCAGTACTCTATAGTAAGAGAGGCAGTTGAGTTGGCTGAAGCTATTTCTTTTCTTTCAAGTACTGACAGGACCTGATATAGAAAAAGCTTATATTTTTCCCCTTCATGGCTGAGTTAAGCTGGAATACCTTGCCTTGTGGTGAATTATCTCGGCTAAAAAATTCCTTTACCAGTAATAAACATCCTTCCCTGAATGCATGAGAAAGGATGAGCAAAAACTCATTACTTATAGACACAGCACTTCTACAACATATAAAAGACCACTATAATTTTCATAAAATCAGAAATCTATTATACACTCTCTGAGTGTGTGGGGAGGTCTCCTTGAAGTTGAGATGTCAGCCTCCAGTCACTCTTCTGGAAGCTGAGTGAAAGGAGACTTCAGTACACCCCTGTCATCCATTGGTAAGTTACATTGGCTCCTAATCCCTATTATTTTTTTGCTAGCCATAATACAGGTACCTTTATTATCATGCAGTGCCTTATGAACCTACTGGTAGTGTTCGTTTTGTTTAGCCTGTGTAGTAAGAAGTCTGTTAAAGTCTTATGTATGTTTTCCCTGTGTCTATTCAAGAAATAATTCATGTTGTAATAGACCTGATTGGTCATTATTAAGAACTTGTGATGACGAGACATTTGGGATGCTGACTGCCTGAAACAGAGCTACTGCCAGAAATCCAAGTCACCAGCAGGACTTGTCTAAGCTCTGGTTTCCATTTGTAACTCAGTATAACAAAAAATTATTGTTTTCGGCTTGTGTTCCACTCCTCTTGCTCCCCATTAGGCTTTTATGTCTTCCTTTTTTAAAATCTTCTATTTAATTTTATTTGTCTGTTGAACTCTTTTTCTCTCATAAATAAAAATCCCCATCTTCATTTCTGTGTTGTTGTGCATCTACAGCCATAATTTTGTCTGGTGAAATGGGATATCCTTGCCACTCGCTGAAAAATTACTAATAACAAATGCCTTATCTGTTCAGAAGATCTGTAAATCTGTACTTTAAAGGGGCTGTGTGTTCCCTCTTTTGGGCTATGTGTGCTCTACTTCACTGAGCAATATGAGTATATATCTACCAGATTTTATTTACACAGGGAAATTTAATTTCAAAAGAAATCAAAGCATTACGCAATCTTATTAAATAACATAAGCATCTAAATTCAGGACATTTTCTTGAAGTAGATACTGCTTTTAAAAGGTTCTTGAAAAACCTGCAGCTGGTATTGTTGCGTTGCATTTTTATGCTAAATCAATCTGGAAATTAAATGCAAATTATAAAATAGAAAGGAAAACAAAATTGAAAAGAAATATATAATAGTAGCAAGGAGGTGAAAAAAGTGTTCTTGGCTACAAGCGACCAAAACTCTCAATTTTCTTTCATTGAAAATATATATATATATATATGGTAGAGTCTAATAATTAGATTGCTAAAACCATCTTTGCAACAGAAATCCATTTTGCATTTCATCGACAACAAAACAAATTTTAACAATTATAACTTGCTGAAGAATCACCTTTTCTATTCCTGTCCTTATATAACTGCTCAAAAGGAAAAAAAAACCTATTTTTGGAATTAATTTCCTGTAGGGTTGAAAGGAAAATGGTACATCCTTCTGATGAGCCACAGCTAAACCAACTCATATTAAGCAATTCCTGACAGATTTATATTTTATATATTTTTTATATTTTTTTATATTGAAAATGCTAAACTTAACAACCCACTAACCCCTACAATTTCTGTTATGAAATGTCCCTGCTGAAATTACAAATTATATCAGTGGTTGATTAGTCTTACTTTTAGAAAGTTTCCCCAAGGTTTAACATGTTAATACTGGTTTAGGTAAAATGAGAAAGGATCTTTTATTGCCAGATCTTTTTATGAAATTCTAATATGACCTGAATAGCTGTTAAACACACCCATTACTTTCCCATCTCCTCTGCTGTGCTGTGCTTGTTTGCTCATTTGTATCCACTACAAGCTTCTTTTGTGTTGTACCCAAAGGTGTGAATCCCTAGAAATTCTAGAGAGAAAGCTGGCTGTCATCCCCGTGTTAGGCAATTCCAAAAAATCTGTCTTCTTCCGACAGGTCACAGCTAATGTGAAATCAGATTTTCTTCAGAAGCAAGTCCTTTACAAACAATAACAGTTCTGGGCTCGGCATATTTACTTTATAACTGGTAAGATGGAGAGTTGTCTAGTCAGTTCTTTGAGGTACAAGCAAAGTTAAGAGGAGGATTTTATTTGATTTACCGGTTCTTCCTTCCTAATTGCCACGTCTTCCAGCAAAAGACCAACAAAAGGGAGTTGCAGTCTTCATTGCTACATTGCAGAATTAGTTTAGATACAAATGTAATGTCACTTCTCTAGTCCTAGCCTACTGTATTTTAAGATTTTAAAAAATAAATTATGGTATTATGGCATTAAGGAAGTAGGGTCCACTTGAGACTGCTGTGTGAAAGTAGAACTGATGGATTGAAAGGTAGCATTATTTACACGTTTGTGAGAGTGGTATTCTTGTAATTGAATCATGTCTTTGTAAGATTTTCACATTACTTCTGAATGCATGCACAGTGACATTAATTTCAGTATAACACATCTAAGTACATGTGTTTATTCTTTTTCATCTCTTCTGTCACACTTCTTACTAGTCTTTTGTGACATATTAAAAAAAGAGTTTAAGGTTATTTAAAACCTCCATCTTTCTGATGACAGGAGACATGAACAAGAGTGTTCCCATATTGATAGAACTGAGAAAATCAGTTTTGTATGAAAAAAAACCTCACTGCAAGAAAAATGAATGGATATACATAAGCAACTTTAATTAAGGGAAAACATTATTTCTCCTCCATTGTAAGAATAGTTCTGTTGCCCACTGTTTTAATGGAACCATAAAATAAAAATATAACCAGTTTTACTAATTTTTAAAATAAATCTCAAATAGTACTACAGCTTTTTCAGATGTGTGTCCTCTCATTCACAGAAGCAAAACAGTCTTTAGTAGTCCAGGGAACAACTTTTGAATACTATCCAGAGGATGAACACTGTTCTTTTCTTTTTGCATTACTCATTGCAAAGATAACATAGATGTATCTCTTTATCACAACATACACATTATATGAGTAGACAAATAGTATTATAAACTTCCTGAAATTCTTCCTTACATTAAAACTTCTGTGAAAATATTTCAATCACCGACATATTGATTCTAAACAAACATATTCAATAAGCAGTTCATTCCATTCCCCCCACCCACGACACTTGCTTTAAATGCACTTTTTATTCTGGGACAGGCCTTTGCTTCAAAGAAATATTGGCTTATTTATGATTCAATGTATCTCTGATAAATGAGTCTGAAAAGATCTTTAACATTTGTGTTTGTAATTTGTAAATTTTTTATTTATAGACCTGACAACCTCATTTTCTCCTCAAACAGCTACATGCAATGTTCACCATACCATTTAAGGAGAAATAGCTTGAAAAGTATCTAAAAATACAAAAATTGTAATTTTTCAGATAGTAAATTCTCAAAAATCTGTTAGAAATAACCAGTTAATCTTGCATTTCCAAACCTAGGAATCTTCAACTGAGTTATTGTTAGTGGAATGTGGGGGTCCAGAAAAATGAAAAAAAACCAAACCAAAACAAAAAAACCCAAACATTCTAAAGACTGCTCATGCCTTCTACGGTCAGTCCAGTTCTAGATAAACCCTCTATTTTTTTAAAGTGTTGTCACACAGATGTCTCTCTAAGCTTTACATACATTGCTGGTAAACTTGGACGAAAAGGATAATATCATGTGTCTGTTGTGGTCTTGTCTTCTCTATGTTTTTATGGTTTGGCTGTCTCTTCAAAGGCATCCCTGGAGAGGATTCCCAAACCATAAACATATTGGAACAGGAATTTTGTAAATGTGTTTTTGCCTTTTGATATGCTGTACCTAAACCATTTTTACTTTTTTTTCACCCTTGAAACACAATTTCAAGTTTTTGAAGTGTGCCTTCTTATTTTAAATGACCTTCTTTACTGCATATTTAGCCATGCCAGCTTTCTTCTTTGTGATGTTTCTACAAGCATTTTTGCAAATGACACACTTAAAAAAAAAAATTCTAATGTGATATCTGCCAATGTTATGTAGTTTTGGCTTTGTTGGTTTTTTTTCTCTCTAGAAATTTTTCTCATTTTTAATGTAATTATTTTTGAAATTAATCAGTGCTACAGCGTCTGTATAGCTTTTCTTATTTCTGCAATAGGTAATTGATACTTATTCATCAGGGTTTTTGAAAGTAAATTTTAAATCAGATCTTCAAAGCTGTCTTGATTTCACAGTCTTGATTTCACACTTGAAAAGTTATTTCTATCTAGTCTATATTATAGTAGATGGAGGATCATTACTGGGTTTTTCTCCTTAGCTTCTAATCACCTTCATCCTCTTTCAGTCACTATCACTGTCCTAGCTGAGCAATCTCGATACTATATTTTGATTTTGTCCTTGAATTTCTACAGTGATAAAGATTTTATGTTGCTTGTTGTTCATCTATTTACCTGATTTGATGGCTACTTACAGATGAAACTACCCCAAACCAGGATAAATCATTTGAAAAATAAAATAGGCAGTGGAAAAGAACTTACTCAACCATCTCAAAGTCCCGTCATTTTTAAATGAGAAGCACTTTTGGTAAAAGCTAGAAGGCTCACAAAAGGGTGATACTAGAATCCAATTGCTTAGAAAAATTGCAGCTATAAATATCAGCACCATTTGAAAATGGTGGTAGTGCAAGATGTAATTCTGTATATTGATATTTACTATTATCATATCTCTGTGTTTCTTCAAAGCTTCTCCAATTGGATGGATAGTCAGGCCAAACATTTACTGTGGATACAGACTGAATTTACTCATCTGATATCATTGTCTTACCTCCAATCCTTTTTTCAGTTGTCCCTTGGCAGCATCTCATTTGGTGTGTCAGTTCTCCCTGGGCTCTCAGTATTTCAGTGGTGATGGCACCATCCTTGCTGGAGTTCTGATAGCACACATGGCAGCTTGCTAGCACACTGTGAACTCTTGAACTCTTCCACTTGTGCTGCTGTGTTAATTGGCATTTTCATTAATGGCTCCAAGTTGCCAGAACCTGTTATGAACTTAAAATTGCTTACCTGCATTTGCCCTCAGAGTCAGCATATACTGCCTAAACCCAAATTCCTATGGAATCTCTGCATCAGGCAAGCCTGCCAGTCTGTATGGGAAACAAAGACCAACATGAGCTTCTTGGAGTAAGGCATTAGCCTGTTTTATAGCTGGGCTGAAAAGCCCATTGCAGAGGATCTGCTGTGCTGAGTTTGCTAAAAGATATTACAAAAAATACACCCATTCATGAGAAAGTTTTATTGTTTCCTACCCCAAAATCTGGCTCTAGAAAATACAGGTGTATTTAAGTATCCAAGGAATAGTTTCATATTTGTTTTACAAATGGGCTAAAGCCTGTATGTTTATAACGAAACAGAGTTTCCAATAAAAGAATCACTTCTCATGAATAAGTTTAACTTTTCCCATTCCAGTCCAGAAATACCATCTTTACTGGTCCTCTTAATTATAAGGATGAGCAATGACCCCCTGAAGCAAAAAGGAGTTACTGTATGATATTTGATGATATACCATATAATGTCTCAGAGGAGATCGTATGTCATTGTAATTCAGTGCTGCACATTTTCTGGTGCCTATGCATTTTGAATTGATGAAAATTCATTCTTCACCTTATAAGTAGAGGTAAAAATACTTTTGTTAAGTTAGAAGAGAGAAAACATAAATAATTTAAGATCTATCTTCTTAATACTTGCCTAGTTTTAATGGAACTAAAGATTTAATTTAAAGATAAGCACATTTTTATTGAAATTATAAACTTATGCGGCAACACTCTTCCAGCCTGATTTTTTGTCAAAATTGGCTATGTTCAATTAATAATAAAAATGTATTATATATCCTTTTATATATGCACTCAACATGTTTTTCAGTAGAGGTAAAGTAAAATTCTGCAATAATCTAAGGGAGATAAAATATGAATAATTAAATACCTGTCTTTCTAGAGCAGGACTAACTATTATGAAACTTAGAGATAGAGCAAATTACTGAAACAATAAAGTTTATTCATAAATCTATTATACATTATAGAAAATTTTTCTATTCTGCTTTGTCAATCAAAATTCAACTTACTTGATCATCTTCAGAAGAAAAGGCATCATTATTTGTTTTCTGCTTGCACCAGTTAAAATATCTTATCTTGGTACTCAAATACTAAAGGATTTAATTTAAACACAAATATTTGCTTCTAAATAATGTTTTTTTAATATTGTCAGAGCTAAAGGGATGAGAATAATTTTCCCTCTCTCACATATTCTGTCCTGCAAATAAGGAAGTTAGTTCTTTGCTCTTTCATGGTCATTAAAAATCATATTTAGGGTACATCTACAAGGATTATTGAACACAATCATCACAATGTTTTTTTCCTCATTTGCCACAATAGCAGGATATTAGCATGGTCAAGAGAGGTGTAGCTTTAATTAGAAATTAGTGCCATATTGAGTCAAAGAAAATTCACCCACACCTGGCATTGCTTATTAGTGTTTATATGCAATTTGTTGTTTGATGTGCAGGCAGAACATGCTTGAGATACTGGCTGGACCCTACATTCTCTATCAAGTCCTTGGTCTTTGGACAGACTGCGCTATTATGTCACAGTGAATATTGGAAGATTATTACAGGCAGGTAAGTGAACAGAAACTGCTATTGAGGCATGAGTCAGTTTACCAAAAATTGGCATCATATAAAAATATGTATACTAAGAGATTATAGACCAACAATATAAAATATAATTGGATGTTGAAACTGTCCTTTTCACCACATGATTCTGGAAATTGTCCATAATGTTGCTCCAACACAAAGAGGGACTTTCAAAGATGCAGATGGAAACCATTTTTGAACATTTAGCAAATCTAGAATTTAAATATTGTTTGATGTGACAAATAGGTGAAAATAATTGGCAGTTGTCCCTAAGTGTATGTCCTGGGTTGGTCATATGATCTGTTTGTATCCCCAGTCGTCCACTTGCTTATGCTGGACATTAAGCTCTACAGCTTTAAGTTAGGCCCAGAGAAACAGAGAGAGTGAAAGCGGAGAAAAAAAACACGCGCCATTTGTCTGCAGGAGTTACACCTTTACTCCCTCAAAGAAAATGCCTTGAGAGGCTGCATTCCGGCAGTACAGAGATATCTCACTCTCACTCTCCAGGTGTGCTCGAAAACAGCTCACAGCGGAGAGTTTCCTCGGATCTTTCTCGGCTTTTTTGCATGGAGAGACTTTGCTTCTTTTGCTGTTTATTTTTTCCTTTTTCTTCCTCCTGGGACTCGCTGATATCTCATTGGCCCAAGACACCAGGGAAATCCCTGGGGGCCTCCCCTGATTTCTACAGCCGGGCCCGGCCCTCGCCCCCCCCCCCCCGCAGGAGAACTGAACCGGACTAAGTCAGACTCTGAATCTATCATCTCTTCAGAGGAAGGAGAGGTTTCGCTATTTTCATATTATCCAAATTTTTCTATGCTTGTGAATATTCTATTTGTTAAATAAATAGTTTTTTCCACTTTTCTCTAAGGAAATTCTTCCCGGACCTGTAGGGTGAGGGGTGGTTGGAATCAGCTCTTCCTAGATGAGACCCCCCAGAGGTTTCCTCCTAAATATTTGCCCTAAACCAGGACAGTGTATAAAGAAAGAGATGATAATATCTATCCAGCATCATAACTACTTTTCATCTATGGCTCTCAAAGAGTTTGCAAAACGAGGTCATGAAAACTTCAAAGGTGTTTAGAATTTATTCAAATGTGAAAGAATGGAAGATTTGTCGTATTTGTATCCTAGAAAGTAGTTTCTGAAGTGTTGTAGAGGATAACACACATAAGACTTGCCAGTGAAAAAAGTATTACAGCAGACAATACCCACAAAATATAGTGGAGAAAAAGCATTTATTTTAATGTTGTTTTTCTCAGCACTTTTTGTGGACATGTTTTTTTTTCTCTAATTTAATGTAATACACCTGTTCATGTATTTATCTATTCACTAAGAAAGATTAATTTAATTTTAAAATATAAGCTAAAATAAATATTCTTTATATATCAGGGTTAGATGCCAAAGAATATTGAATATATACTTAACTGATTCTTGTATTATGAAAAAAGGTGTATACTAGTGAGTTGTGAGTTCAGTTTTTTTTCCCCAGTGCTTGCTGGTTGACTTAGAAGAGGGGTCCTTTATCAGGAGTGATTAGAATAGGGGTTTTCCTTACGGTCAAAAATCTTGCTTTTCAAAAACTTTGTTCTGACACCAATAATTCTAAACCAATGCCATTGATCCCACTTAATTCAGTTAAATTATCAGTACTGATAGATGTGAGCTTCCCTGCCAAATACTTCCATAGGCAGCTTCTGAGTTGGGGGGGGGCTCAGGTTTCCAGCTGCATGGCATTAGTGTTCTGTAAATTCCTATCAAGGTTTCTGCAGTAAGAAGTAGAGAGATTACGTGAGCTTGTTTGTCACAATTTAGACATTGCAATCTAACTGCACATCCATGTCTTCCTGTAGACAAAAGAAAGAACAAACATTTGTTCTAAGACAGGTATATAAGGTGCAGAAGACCAAATTCCACAACTGTTCTTATTTCTGCTTTCTGGATAGACTAGTTCAGGATCACATGCTATTATTAATAAATGAATATAAACAACATTAGCTCTTTACTCTGTTTTTCCCCTTTATTCTGTGCAGTTGTCTTGACCGAGGGTGCTTGAGCCATTTGTACTGTTGCACTTGCCCCAGCCACAGACTACACTGGATTGGGACTGGAGACCATATCCCACACCAGGCATATCACCATGCCACAAAGGTGGATTTGATAAACAGCTCTAGGGCAGTGAATCCTGAAGCCATTTGGATGGGCTCCAGATCAGATCCTTTTCCACTCTGTTAGATTTGTTAGGGATTTGTTAAACTGAGGGTGTTTCAGAGGAGCTCCTATAGCTCTTGTGAATGACATACATACATGCATACATACATACCTACATACAGAGACTAAAAGTGTTTCCCAGCTTCTGAAGTTCTGAAGCATCTTCCAGGTTTTCAGCTGTCTTGTCAGCTTCCCCTCGCTACAGTGTATAGGTAAAAGTGCTGAAAAATCTCTGCCTTTTCCAGCAGAAGTCAGTGCAGAAACAAAAGTGCAGAATTTTATGGCCACAGAATGTAATAAAAATTGTTGACAGCAAAGAGGATGCAAAAAAAAAAAAATAGAATTGTTAGCAATGGAATAATTGGTACATATCTCAGCTTCTTACACATCAGCTCCTCCTGTAACTTGCAAATGTGCATGATAATCATCCAACTGTTGGTTTAGTGCAGTGAAAATCCATGTTACAAATCCCAAACGGGTTGAAAGACCAAGATGTATATTTCTGAATTACAGCTGTGAGTTATTCTCTGTCCTCTTACTCTGGTGATGGATGAGCTAAGATATGTAAACATTCTGCTTCAGAACAGCGTGGAAAACCTGGTGCATTTTTTTAAGGGACTAAAGGTTATTTCAAATCTATCATCTGAGGGATACTGTCAGTTTGTATTTACCACAGGGGTTTTGGGATTCTTAGCTCATTTCTTATGCTTGTCAAATAATTTGCTCTACATGCAAAGCCTTCCTGCAGACATATGCACTAAGGACAAAACCAGTTTGAATCCTTGGGTGATTATTTCCCCCTGTAGTTTGCTCTCTCTCTTTTTTTTTTTTAAATATGAGCCTTCTGATACTATTTTCTGATTGCCAAATTCCTATTCTTTCCTGCTTGTGGGCCTTGTAGGATTAAAATATACAACTAAAGTCATCTCAGCTGGGGTTGCACTTCATTCCTCTTGGTCAAATAAGTCCCCTTATTGCATAAGGCAAGCTCTTCTTTGTGCCAAAGCAGGTCTCCTTGTACTGAGTCTCTGTGAAATCTCAGTATCCTTTTGCTTACTTATTTAGCTGGCATTAGTCATCATGTTGGGTGCATTCAAAACATGAAAAAATATTATGTATTCCCTTCCTTTCCATTCTTTACTATCACTCAGACTAGGACTGAAATAACTGGGTAAGGATTAGCAATGGCTTGCAGTGCTGTTAAATATGCTACTGAATTTTAAATGGAGACCTGCAGCCAGATCTTGCTCTGATGACCAGTAAGGATATCCTGCTCTTCACTGAAAGCATAGAGAACTTAGGAATTCTCTTAGGATATTGAGACCTCCTCACAAAGCACCTACAAATTAGGGAAAACTTATTTCCCCTGTAGTGCTGAAGTATATTTAAGACCTTGGCTCTAGTATCTCAGTCTCATGCTAACACAGCAGCTCATCTCTTGTTTTTTTGTGCACAGTTGAAATTCTAAATCTAAAAAAAAAAAACCCCAAAAACAAAGGTGATTTTTTTTCTTACATCTTACACTGGAAAATGTTTAAAATATATTTTAATATATTTTATTAAGCCAGCAATTCCTAGATTTGTGAGGCCCAAAAAATTCTGGACAACAACTCGTGCCTTCACTCCCCAAAATTCTTTGTTTGAAGATCCTTAGGTGTTCATGGCTTGGATCGTACTTACACTCACATTTTTTTGCACTTATCATTTAATTAAAAAAATTATGTTCACTAATGTAAGAGACATACTCTGTAACACTGAAGTAGTGTTTGGGTTACACATAAAGAATATCTTTGTATATTAAACTGTTTGAGATACAATTCAGTAGCATAGGCTGCTGTACCTATTCAGTAGTTGCCAAGAGAAAAATGTGAATATTGAAAAATATTAAAATAGAATATTAATATAAAAACTGCATTATGCATTAATCAGTCTGTTATACAATAGTGCTTTTCATAAGAATGGACCTTTAAGATTAAATACTTGATGTAAAAAATTGATCAAAAGAGAAAAAGACCAGAAAAGATAATTTATCTTTGGGTTTCTCTGATAGAGCATAGATATCTACACGGTTTCTCAGCTGCCTGATTCAAACCCATTGAACTATCAGGAGCCAGGACAATGATCTCATTGATTTTTGGTAACAGTCATCAACTTAGAGTGTGCCCAGAATATGAACACATTGAGGAAAAATGCAGAATTTTTTGCATGAAATATTTTGTGTATATTTAAGCATGTGCTGAGCTCCTTTCCTAAGCAGAGAAGGACTTAGATTTTTCACTGTCGAGTCTTTGACCCTTTGGTATTGGTATCTGTCTTTTGACAGTTCAAGTGTTTAGGAATTGATTGAAAATTGCTGTTTCAGTGTTTCTTATTAACTGCCAGATTTTACAGACAGGATGAACCTACTGCTCTCTTCTGACTGCCTTGAGAAAGTTAAACGTAAATGCTTTGCTTAACAAGGTTTCCAACTCGAGTGAAATCTCCAGGGGTCAAGATAAGAAAATGTCCACAATGATTAAATCTTTCTGTAACAACAACATTTTTATGAGTTCCTTACTAATGTGGGGAAATTAAAAGTCATGCTCTCATTTAGAATTTTACAGACAAGAGTTTGGATTCTTAAACGTTATGCATTACCAGGTACCATTCACATCTGACATTGACTGGCCTGGCTTGCAAACAACTGCAGTCTGGTTAAGATTGTTTCCCTTTAGAAACTTTCAGGCGTTTGTTTTTGTTTTGTTTTTTTTTTTTCAACTTCTCGCACATCAGAATGTACGCCCAACCCTACTGCACTTGCAAACCCCTTGGTTTTCACAGGTATGCAAACAGCAGTGAAGTGGCACCTGGTGGCATCTGAGCAGAAGGAGCCTGTGACTCCTGCTCAGAGGACAATGCTCCTCTTCCTGCAAAGCCAGGCTGAGGCTGTAACCATATCCTCAATGTTGTCTCAGGATCTTACAGAAGAGACATTTGCACCTTTTTTAGAATCTAAATTTTAAATCTAATCATTAGCTCTTGACATCTTCAAAGAGAAAAATATTTTACACCAGTGTTTGGTATAGCCATGGATGGATTTCATTCTTATCCACATTTATAATAGCATTTTAGGTATTCTGACAGTTCTATTTTTAATGAACCATATGAATTGTTTAGTTTTTGCATAAAAGGGCTCAATTTCAAATTGCATAAAAGGGCTAGAAATATTTTTCCATCTGCAAGTTCATGTTTCTGGAGGAAATCCCCCTACTGGGTAGTCTGTCAGGTAGACAGCACTCAAGAAATTGTTCACCAATTTCTGCTTCAATGTAGCATGTAATTTTGCTGATTTTATTTAGGGATAATTTTTAACTTTGAGAAAGATACTGCTATACAATTAGTATTTGTATGTCATCTCTGTTCTTTAGTTATCTGACTGGAATTAGTACTAAAAATCTCATTTCACATTTAGTTGTTTATTTTAAAAACCAAAATGCCATTCAGTGATGAATGTTCATTGTGTGGGGGCATAAACATCACTCCATGTTAGCTTCTAAGATGAGCAGAGAGAACTGACTGAAAACATTGTGCTGCAGAGGTTAGAAGCTGCAAGATGTCCACACTGGTAGAAAGACTAAAAATAGAAAGGAAGATTAGAAAGGAAGAAAAACATCCTAGAAGTCTTTGACAAAAACATATATTACCTTGTTCTCAAGTTTCATATAGTATTTCTGTAAGAAACAGGACTGGATAGGGCAGAAGCCTTCTCAGAAGGGGTGGTTGCTCTTTCCTGCAGCAGCTGCTCAGGGAGAGAAGGTCACAGGAATGGATTGACATGAGAAAAGGTGTAATCAGGAAGGCACAGCAATGACGTGTGAGCTTGCAGTTAGTGCAGAAACTGACAGGCTACTGGAAAGAGAAGGAGGGGACAGAAAGGCTTCAGAGTCACGGAGGCTGGAAAAAGTATCCCATGGGTCAGAGAAGACTGGGCAGATTTGTTGCATCTCAGGCACCCTGGGAGTTAGGCAGCTGAAGCAAAGTCACGAAGCAGAGGTTCATTGGGGCAAGCCTAAAGTATCGAAGAGCAGCATGGTACAAGATAATAAGCTATTCATGTTTCACCTGGTACAATTCCTTAGGGTATTTTTCACTTAAGAGTGGACTATGCTAGTTTATATTCCAAAATATAACTCAGTCTTTTTTGAATTTAAAAACCATTCTGGTCTTCCAGGATATCACTGTAAGAAAAAAAGTCCAGAAAGGGCCTATGCTGAAGCATTCATGAATAACTACATCCTGTGAGAAGGTCTCACACTGGAGAAGTTCATGAACGACTGTTTTCCAGAGGAGACACCCCATTCTGGAGCATGAAAAGTGTGTGAGGAGGAAAGAGCATCAGGAGGAATGAGTAGCAGAAACGATGTGTAATGAACTGACTGAAACTCCTGCTCACCAGGCTGCACCATGCGTGAGGAGGCAGAGAAATTGAGTACAAAGTTAAACAGGGGAAGAATGGGGGAAAGTTAGGGTTTTTTTAGATTTTTTTTAACTTGTTCTTATTTCTTGTTTCCCTACTCCACTACTGTCAATAAACTAATTTGCCCAAGTTGAGTTTGTTCTATCTGTAATATTATTTCCCTGTCCTTATCTTGACCCATGAGATTTTCGTTTTGTTTTTTTTTTTCCCTTGCATTTTTAATAAAGGGGGAGTGATAGAGTGGCTTGGTGAGCTCCTGGCAACTAGCCGAGGTCAGAGCTCTACAGTATGAATATGTCAATACTTATCATCCTCTTAAGAGAAAGAAACAGTCATGAAGGCAGTGAAGCAGGCAGCAGCAAGGGGGGTAATGTGGAGAGCTTTATTAACTTACAAAACTACAGGTTTTTATGTCATGTTGCTATTCTAAGGAGATTGAGGAAATTATGCATAATGTAGGTAGCTTTATACAACTTCCAGCTGGTACAGATGAGTAAGGAATCTCTCAGATTACCCAAACCTGAAAGTTTTTAAGTGTTCTTTATGCTGAGGAAATCTGGGTTGTCAGAAAGCTGGCAAGTCAGCTAAATTTTGGAGTAACATTTATGACCTCCTGTTGAAACCATATTTGAAATTGAGTAGTCAGGAAAGAAAAGAGAAACAAATAGTTGTTGTGATCGGGAGGGGAAAGTTTCAACACTTGAGGTCCATCAGTTCCACTAAAGAGGCCTGTGTGTTAAAAAATCTAACCTCAAATAGGGTGTCAGACCAGGGGCCTTAACAGAGTACAAGAAGAGGCTTGGTAGAGTGGTATAGCGTGAGTTGGATTCAATTCAAGGTTATGATGCTTAAAATGAAGCTCCCACTTGTGTATAAAAACATTTCATTCAATGGAATGTAGTCAATACTGAATTCCTGAAACTGATCCTGTTGTCCACTGCAGGAACCTAGGAAGTGTCCATTTTTGCTAGCTCAGTCTAAAATATCTTGTGTAATTGCTATTGAAAATAGCTGCTCCCTCTCTCATGACCAGAAATGTGATTTGCATAGTGAAATCCCAGCCTGAGAACTGAAAATATCTAGGATATCATTCTATCTGAAATAGGCAACACACATTGATTTGCTATATATCTCAAATTTGCCAGCAGAGTAGATTCCATGAATCTATTTGATTCTTTATAATAATGCAGCTCCTGAATAGCAAAAATTTTTAGTGTGTATATAGCTTTATGCTTTGAATAAGATACAAAGGGTTTTTGTATTTTGCAGATTTTGAATTTTAATTCATTACAGTTATATCTCCCCTATATATTTCCCAATTTTTTTATATCTATCTCACATAGATCCAGTCCAATTTATTCCAATTATAAAAGTCATTAAAAAAAGACTATGTTCATTAAAAATGTGAAGCAGATGGTAAAATATTAATTTGTTTATGATGAGATCCTTTTAAGATTATCTAATAAGATGTTCCCTATTATTTTGCAATGTGCTCTTGAATCTCATTTGAATACCTATTGTAAGGGTATATTTTAAATGGAAATAGAAACTAGGCACAAATGTCTGTAACCGTGTTTGTCAAGCTGAGAAAGTCACAGTTCTGTTGCAAAGCAGAGACAGGACTAACACTAATCTTGTACTTATGTAACCCCCATAAACAATGCATCCCTCTAAATATTCAAATAAATTGGTCTGGAATAACCTGGACCTCTAAAATGAAAATGGGTTTCTTAATATTTTACTATTTTTTTAATGAGTTATACTTATTAGAAAAATTTTGAACTGAGAAGAATAAGTAGAATTAAGTGAAACTTAATTTGGTTTTGGTATTACTTTGTCTTCAGAATAAGCAACTTATTTTTATGGGAAAAAAAAGTGATTTCCTTCCATATGCTATGACTACTTCAGTTTACCATATGAAGTACTGGTGAACTCAGTGGACCTCTGTAGTCTCTTACAACTTTAAATTAGGTCTTAAAGACTTCATAGGACTTATTAATTTAAAAAAGCCTAATAAGATCAGGCTATTCCAGTATAACTTTATTTTAAGTGTATTAGTTGTTTATCCACAGCTGACAAGGACAAATGAGTTCTGCTCAAGGCACTCTTTCATCTTCATTGATCCACACTAAAAAGACTATTCTAAGTTCTATTTACATATGTGTGGACATAAAAACAAGAAGCAAGTATATGCTAAGCAGATTAGATAAGAACTGCTACCATTGCTTTATTTAGACATGATTTTTTAAGATGTTAACTCTAGAAACAATCAAATACTAAAATTGTTCATGGCATAGGTAATAAAATGTTTTCCTCCACTAGAAGAGATTTTGCATCACATGGTTCAGCATCTTGAAGTGTCAGTAGCCAGTTTAGATTGAGAGATAAGAAGCAAAAATCGTAAGTTAAATTTGCCTCCTTAAGTCTTGCAGGAACATGGAGAAACTTTAGGAATAATTGATAGGGGCAGGATGGGAGAGATAAAAAGAGATGGACTGGGAAGTATTTAATGACTCTTTGTGGTATTACATCTGTCACACTTTTTGTGCTACATTAAAGTTTCATTATTTTCATATTTCTTGTGTTCATATTTTCCCATCCTCTTCTTTCTGCTAAATTTACCAAGTAATACAATGTGGATAATAGAGAGCTATTGCTGCAAATGTCATTGAATATGTTAGTGGACTGGATAAAGTACCTCAGCCATGCATTCCTTTTCATAATGCATTTTCAATTAGTGGTTTTGGAATTCTATACAAAGAAGACTCACACTTAAAAAAAAAAAATAATTGTGTATTTCTAAAAAGACATAGTGAGACTTCCAGCAAGGAGCTATTAATAATATGAAACAATTTCATTTGGCCAAAGAAAATTATTGCACTTATCTGTTTGCTGAAGAAGTCTATTCATTTAAGAACTTGCCTTCTACAGGCTCTTAAAACAAGTGATAGAATACAGACATAATCCAAGAGATCCAGGTTTCCCTTCTTTTAATCTTATTTCTTCTATTTATGTTCTTTCACCTTTGCAGCCTACACACATATCTGAATGGTTTAGTTGTTCGGAAAAATGTAATAGTTTTGTCTGAAGATGTTTTCCTAAGATTTTAAAAATTTTTAAGATGCCTATAATTTCTAACAGTTTTTCTCTTAGATTCTTGAGATTATAATAGAATTCTGTTCATTAGTGAATATATTGTTTATGTTTTAACCTTAGAAAGCAAAATCTGATTTATCAGTAAGTAATACTGTGTGCAGATTATGAATCCACCAGGATTTGTTGTGAAACAGGGGTGCATACATGGAGATAATGGAATACTGTCCTTCAATACCAACAGGACCTAAAGAAATGCAGAATTATTAAGATAATTCAACTAAGATAAGTAGAAGGTTGACCGAGATAATAGCACTGGAGGCAGAAATCCAGACTGATGCTCTCCTGGTAATGCTTTTTTACTTTTTACATAACCAGACTAAAAAGGGCTCTTTTCTGGTTGATAATTCTACAGTATGATCCTTTCAGTGATAGACTGCAGTTTGCAAAGATCTCAAATATTTAATCTGGAGAGGCTCTGAAATGTTAAAATACACCCCATATTTAAGTGCCCTTTAGAACAGAGAATCGAAAGCAGCATCCAGAATTCATGAGAGCTCTATGAGTCATGTTCAGCCACAGGAGCTGCACAGTTACCAACACACACTTTATAGCTTTTAGATTATAGCTTTCTCCTCGCTCCATTGTCCACAGAGCACACAATTTCACTTTTATGCATTTTTTTTAATCATTATATCTCAAGTCATTCCTCTGTCAACACAACAGTGTAAGTCACCAAGAAAATAATTTATTGTGCTCTTTGATCTTGAATCATCTCAACCTGCACCCACACAAGCACAAATAACAGAAAAAGCTGTTTTGAGGATTGCAGATTACATCCCCTGATAAAGCTGCAAAATTTCTAAATTACAACCTCAGGATAAGGAGAAAACAGGAGGGAAAAAACCCCTTCTGCATGATGGGTAACATTTTAAGTTGCAATTTATGTGAAGTACCTTAATTCAGTTAGAAGATGTTAAAATACAGAGACTGCTTTTGCAGTTGTTTTTATAGATACAGTACAGAAGTGCTTATGCATTATTATTTACAGATATAACTGTTGAAATGTTGTACTAGCATTATCATCTTTGAAAACTGTTTAAAAATTATGTTTTACTGAGAAAAAGAGAAACATAAGGCCTTTGCAATTTACAGGGGCCTTGTTACAGAAACCCTTCTGTTCAGCAGAGAGATATGTAACAAACTTATCCCTAGAAATGTGTCTTTTCACTTGACATTTGGTTTCTCTCCTATTTTACTGTTCTTTCCCACTGCCTTATGTGACAAACAATGAGGATACTGGCTCAAGAGAAACAGTTTTGTTGCAAATGTGATTCTATGCACTGCATAGAGAGCTGTTTTGTATGCAGGGTAAGTAGAAGCACTGGTTCTTTACAGTCACACAGAGACACTATGTATAAAAGATTTTCACACTGATAATTTATTTTTTTCCCCCTAAAAATTAACTTTCTGTATTTTTTATACCTATTTCCATCGTTCATCCCAGATCAGACTGAAGATTAAAATTTTCTTCTCACCATGAGTCTAACAGTGCCTCTGATTTTCAGTGATTATAATTTCATTTCTCTCAGTAATAATTTTTTAGTTATTCAGCCTATTTTTAACAACTACAGATGGAAATAAAATGGATCTGTAGAAGAGACATTCATTAGCAAGTAAGTATTCAGGGACTGGAAAAGTCTGTCTGATTCACAAAGCAGAAATGGCATTTAGTATCCAAGTCCCCTCCTAGACAAAATTAGCAAAGACTGCAGTGAAGTTAAAGCCTGCTGGTTGCAAAATTGGAAATTGGTTTCCTGGGGCTCTCTGTAAACTCTTCATTACTTTACTCAATCATGGTTCATTAGTAAGTTAACAGACAGAAGACCAGCACACGTTGGAATATGTTTAGAGCCAGGACTTCCATCTCCTTGAATATCACTTAAAACTTGAATGTCACAGCAAATTAGATACTGTGTCAAACAGCATCTTCTTCTCAGCTGCAGTACAGACAGTGCACTGATCATGGCCACTTAACCTCTTGAAATTGTCAGGTGCTTTTTATCATGCATTTCATGGAGTTCATGTGTTTTAATTCAAAGCAACTCTGATGGAACAAACAAAAGAGCTCAAAAGGTGCCCAAAATGAAACAAGTTAATAAGACCTTGTTAACAGTTTCATGTAAAATGGATTTAATGTCTCTTACTAACCAAAACTTAATTTGCTGGAAGAAAATATCCATAGCTGTTCCAGTCAAACAGAAAGGTAAAAATAATTTTTAGGTTTCCAGGAAAAGTTCATGTTTTAGTTACAATATAATTTTGAATTACAGCTAAATGCCAGTTATCTAGAGCCCGACCTGAGTGCCTGAGACTCTATTTTCTCTTAACCACCATTATATTTTTTTATGATGTTGCCTGATTTTTCAGAAAAATATTCACTCTAAATAGTTCAAGTCAGTGAAATGAACTGTATAGAAATTTTTAATGAATTTAAATGTTTCTGTGCAGCTGCTATTTGTATAATATCCTGGACATCATGCCATCATCTGTATGATTTTCACATAATGAGTTTGTCAGTGTACATATATGGTCTATCTTTATGGCGTTCTGACATCTGTTTGATGGATTACAACCTAATTTACTCTGGAGATAACTGACCTGCTGAGGGTTGGCCTTTTGTTATAAATGTTAACAAAATAATTAATCCCTCTCTAATTTATTGCCAGGATTTCAGTTGCTCTGTCTCAAAGAAGTACATAATATGTAGAAACTAGAAAAATTGCACAGCATAAACCTTACTGAAAAGACAGATTACCACAGTTTAAGCAGGAATCAAGTGCCTGGTGACTCAGCTGAAAACTTGGAAATCCAAGGTCTGATAAATATCAAGGTAGTTTCACAAGTATACACTTCAGCTAACATGCAGAATCAGATAACCCATACAAAGTCAGCATAAGGAACAAACCAGTGAGAGACAGAGCAGGTATTGTACCAGACAAACATGCTGTGGGAAGTCATGTTGCTGAGAAGTCCCTGGCAGAAAAGCAACCACCAGTGAAGATGTCAGATTCACAGAAACAAATGGAAGACATAAGAAAAGGGATGAGATACAATTCCTTTTGTAGCTCAGGTATTTGGGCTGAATTTAAATCTTTCTTTTACAGCAAATTTATTAATGATGTACCTGTATACTTATTCTAACATAAGTTCCCTAATGAATTTTCTGTACAGGTCTTGCTTAATCATTTTGGTTAATACTATTTAACCTAATGCAATTACCAAGCAGTATTTTTGAAAGTATTTGATGTGGGGATTATGAATCTACAGACATCAATGAGATTTTAAATAAGAAGTTTCGAAAATCGCAGATTTATCCTTTTCTCAGAAATGTGATTTTTCTGCCTGTTGCACTGATTTTACTGGTCCAGTAGTGCACTACTACTAAAAAAAAGCATTCTCCTTTAGGTATGAATTAACATTAATTGGAATGAAAACTCACATGCCAAGAAGCCTAGATTAAAAGTTCATTTCTCTATTGAATTAGGTATTACATTCCCACATTGTTTTCTCCTGAAGTAGTGTGTAGGCACTTCTTAATTCTTTAGCAATAATTTTTAAGGAAACTTAATATATAGTTATACTTAGATGTTTGGGTAAGGATCCAGGACCTATGTCATTCTCTGGAGCATGGGTGACAGCAGCCTGAGAAGGCTACAGGCATCCTCATTAAAAGCTGAAGATGTTACTTAGATTGGCCATGTAACATGTCTGTTTTCAGAGTCCCATGACCCCCTCCAGAGGACAGATTTTCACTTGCAAGTCACTTGGCTGAGTGGGAGCAGACCACAGGGTGACATCACTGGGGCCAGGACCACCACGTCAGCTCTGTCCTGAGGCTTTTATTTTTGATTGAATTCAGTCTGGTCTCCTCAAGTGGATGTACTTATCATGGATGTGGTTTAAAATTGCCAAAAGGACAAACACTGCTTTGGACCATTATGTTTTCCATTCCCAGGTGGTGATGAAGCACATTTGCAACTTCCTGAAGTAGAGAGTTCCAAAACAAACCTTGCTGTGAGCACAACACCTGCTCTGGGTAGTGAACTCTTCAATGTGTTAAGTGTGGATGGTGAGTGATACAGGCTTGTTTCAATTCAAATACTACAATTGCTCTAAATCAAATGCTAAAGGATCTGCAGCTTCAGGGGTACAGTAAGCTCTGATAGGCATGGATAACTCTCTGCTTTCTGTATCTATTTCAATGTTTTGCAAGCTGAAAATCATGAATATCAGAGCTTTTCTTGGTAATCCATAGAGGTTTCTAAACAAGCGTCTCTCAGGATTAAAAGAGTTGGGAGTTCCCATGGTTCTGGGTTTTGAAAAACAGCATAACACTTCAAAGTTTCACTGCCAGTACATCAATAATTAGTGTAGCACTGAGGAGAAATTACAGTACACTTAAGTTTGCAACGTTTTGTGTCAGTGTTAAAGTGAAGTCAAAATTGCAAAACTTATTAGAGATCCTGTGGGCCCTGATCCTCTGGCCTGGGGTCAGACTCATCTGAGACTAATGCTGGCACAGACTAATCTGAGTTACTAAAAGTGTTGGATGCAGAGGAGGTAATCTGCTGATCAGTGGTTACAATCACTGCACTATAGGGATGGTGTGCAATTTATTCCTGTGGGAAGTACTTCTGCCATAAAGCATATTAGAAATATTAAAGTTTGCTTGTGTAAGTGTTGCCATTGCATGGAGAGCAATGATTCTCTAGGCCGGTCACATTTCACACATCAGCAGCAGCAGCCTGGTCTTGGTACCAGTTGAATTGTTTGTTGAACCTGGAAGAACTTATTTACATAATGAAATCTTACACTTTGAGTCCAAGTTTTAGAACTCAGTATCAGCCTTGTGGTCAATCATTTATGAGATTTCATTTCTCAAGTCTCTAGTTTATTTTTTGAAGAAATGAACAATTAAAGTCCTAAAGGAAAATTCCATTCCCATCCCTAAATTAGTTAAAGCAATCAGTTTCTTTGCAGCTTGTTTCTTTTAAGAATTAAGATGCTGAATATGAAAACAGGTGGCAAAATAAATTTTTTGTTATTAGGGAAAATAGAGTAAATTTGTAGCTAAATGTGATGAGTGGAATGTGAAAAGCAGAGCAGCCCAATACAGGATGAATACTTCTATAATGCTAATCATAAAATTACATTCTGAGCTATGTAATTTTATTTTCTGTTGGGGACTGACTTACAAGGACACAAAAGTACAGTATTTTAAAAGAGAAAAAGAGAAAATTTTTCCTTAATCTGTCATACTTAACAGAAAACATGCTAACCTGCAAACCCAAGGTTGCTTATTACAATTATAGCTTTTCTTCTGACAGCTGCCAAATATTTACATCTACAGAAGTATTTGAAGCCATAATTATCACCAGAGCATCATACTGAAAGGCTATCATATGTTCATTAGATAACACATTTTGAATGAGTTCACTTTATAGCAGGACCCTGATAGTTACTATAATAGTTGTCTTTGCCAAAAATTTAGCAGAATATCATGGTAAACTAGAGATATCTGTAACCTCTTTTCCAAAGGAGCTCCTAAACCACTGTATGGGAGTTCAGGACAACTTTTTTTTGTCAGCTTCATTGTCTCTTATGCAGCAAGGGTTGCTCTTTTTTATAGAACAAATTGGCCCAAAGATCCAAACTCAAATAAGAAATGGCGTCTCGCAGGGTGATGAGGACAGCAACATCATTGTGCCTACCTACCTGCTATTATAAGAGCAAGAAAATATTTTCAAGATAATATTTGCTTATGCTCACACAGCTATTGTCTCTTCATTAGAGCAAAGAAATAAAATTAAATTTCATATATTCTCTGCTATTTCACAGTTTTTTCTCTTGTATACTGTGTTGCTTCACTTCGAATAGAAGAGAGTGCTGACAGCCTAATGGACATGTCAATCACTGCTGAAAAGGGACAATTCTTCTCTGATCTTCCACTTGGTCAGAGGCTCCTATTTCTTCCCTGGTAGCATTGCTGCAAATCATATCTCAAGAGTGAAACGTTTCATTAAACTCTTCACTTTTTTGTTATATTCATTAAGTGAAGACTCAGATTATTTTTGTCGCTGGGCCAAGATATTGAGGAGATCATGGCTACAGACAGGGACAGGGAATGGCAAGAAAGACAACTTCCACTGTGGGAATCCTTAAAGAATGACCTTTCCTTCAGCTTGGTTGTGAAAGGGGAGCAGCCTGCTCTCAAAATTTAAAATCTGTTCGGTTTAAATCTCTGTGATTTGAAATCTCTGTGTCTTGAAAACTGGGGCAATATATTGATCAGGAATGTCACCCTGGCCTGGAGTTCACAGCACAGATAATTGTCTTTGCATACAATTTAGTTGTCATGCTAATCTGCATTTTATCTACAATTAGTTACTTGTCACATGCAAGACATTTACCTACAGTGTGTCTTGTAACGATGAAAGAAAATAGTAGAATCAATATTAGTTATAATATTAGTTGTTCTCCATAGTTGAAGTAGTCTTTCAATGCCATTTGCTTTGGTTGAAACATTGAAGGGTAATACTAATTTGAGTGTTACCATATTAAAGTCACTTCTAAGGCCTCCAAAAATCACTCTTGAATCTTAAGTAAGACAATATAATTTCAAACACATAGTAAACAATTTGACATTTGAGAGTAAGTTAAAAATCAATTTGCTGATAAGATTCCATCATAGGAAGAAGATATTTCCTATTCAATATTTCAGAGATGACATTTCTTATGCTTTTTCTTTATGGGTGTGAATGAATACTAAAACTTGAGAAGCAAGTTTTGAAGGCAAGCCTTTTTTTGCTCATGTTAAAGGAATTTTACTATTAGATAAAAGGAAACATGGCATAAATATAAAGGAAAAAACAAAAAAAAAGAAAAAAAAGAAAAAATTCCTTTGCTTGAAAAGAAGTTTTGAATGTGAAGTATACAGCCAAGCTTTGAAATATATGATGCAATTGGAAGCAAGGCATTATGCAATGGTAAATAATGAAGTCTAAATGTATAGCTACTACAGGAAAACTTGCTTGTATATTACTGCTCTGTGATGTTCTGTTTCCTGAGAGTATCTGGAAGTCAAATTCACTCTAAAGAGAACTTAAACCATCATCTCTGCTTATATAATCTACTACTGAAGCTTTCTGCAGTGCAGACTGTTCCTCAGAGTCTTGCTCCTCAATGAGCATAGGGGTTAGTTGACAGAACACTGTACTCACTAGAATTTGAGGGGTAGGAATAAAGCATGATCCCTCTTGATGCATCCTGTGTAACTACACACTGAATTTTTATCTGATGCATACTAGCATTATGTGAAGTACTCATAAAGAAATCTGAAATTCCTTGGAAATGAGCAGATTTCAATTATCAGGGTAAATCTGCTCCTGAACATGAAAGATCTCGCAGAATTAGTTTATGCATTTTTTCCCATGGAATCAGGCAAAATGTGATTTAGCACAAAGAAAAACAAATCAAAAACTATTCATGAAAAAATGAAATAAAATTTCCTCAGTTTTACTTTATCCTTGAACATTTTGATTTCCTGAAAGTGACTGTAGAGTTTTAATATTATAAATTCTGGATATACAATCAGATAATTCAATAATTTAATTTTTAATTTAAAAACAAGGGCAAAAAGTATTGTGTCTTATGTGGAAACACATAAGTGGATTTTGTGTAAAATACTTAAAAATTTCAGCTAGGATCTGGACTTAAATATCTTCTTTTTAATGCGTATAACTATGATTTATTAAAATACAAATAAATGTAACTATATTTATGAAAATAAAAAATGTAAATGTACATGTTTACAGCCAGAAATTAAGATTATAGGAACATTTTCTGACTTCACTGGGTTTGTGGCTTCTCTGCTCTATATTATAGATGGAAAAGTCTGAGACAAGTCATGCTTAGTCATTACCAATGATACATAAAAAGAATGTCAGAGGTAGGAGCCAACTTTCCATGAACTAAATATCTGTGGTAGGAATCTGGGAGGACTTAAGAAGTCCAGTAAATATACCAATCTGACAGTTGACAGCTCGGTGCTTCAGGATGAGAACAGCAGATGAAGAGTGATAATGTGCCATTTGTACCAGTCCTGAGAACCCTTTTTTTACCACAGCTGGTGCTAATCTGGTGTTCTTTGGAGTTACATCCCAGAATGACATGACCCATTGAGCATAAATTCTGCAAGGATGAGCTGTAGACATGTAATGATTGGAACCAACAGGTTATTAATTTTAATCAAGATACTCTTGTAAAATGTTTGAATGTGTCTGGGGAAGATGGGAGACATGGAATTTTTTTCTGTCTGCTAACTCAAGGAGAGAACACTTTTGCAAAAGTTCTTAATGGAGTACTGAATTTACAGAATCTTTGCCATTTCTTCTATTATTTTCAATCTGTACCTGCCCAAAGAATTAGAAAAAAATTAAAAAATATAGAGTTTATAAAATGGCATGAGATACATTTTTATTCCAAGGCTGTGAGTATTAAGAGATGACATAACCTTCCCTGGGGCTTTTCTCTGTTTACATAAAGGACAGAAGGTAAAGACATATATCATGGCATTGTGCTTTTGGAACTATCAGGTCGCTCTCTAAGTTCTGAGATGCACAATATAACAGAAATAATATACATTGCTGATTTGTAGTTTCTATAGCAGTACAATTCCTTAAAATGTCTTTTGAAATCTTCAAAGGTTTTGTTGAACGGAATATAGAAGACATTATTATTTTTTCACACAGGAATTGTCAGTGATATTTTTTTATGCTCTACAGGGTATTTATTTGCTGGTGAATCAAAAGTTAGAGAGAATTAGTTCAGAATATTTTTGAAGCAACACTTAAGACATATTAGAGATTAAACAGTGTATTGCTATGAATTTAAGTTGAAGTCACAGAAACCATTTGCTAAAATTTGTTTTGAACATGAACCTGCATTTTATATATTGAAATACAAAAGATGACTGGAAAAATGAATATGAACATCAATTTTTTTCTATATAGATTTTTCTCAAAATGCAAAATAATTCACTCCTCTTTAATGCCATTTTTGTCCATACTTTGTAAAATAAAAGGTGCCTTTGAAAATACCAGAAAATACACATAACCTTTTTCACATCATAGACAAGACTGCAGAGATGATCTTTACCTTGATTTATCTCCTGTTGATTAGCATGCCTAGGTGTAAACATGAGTGTTACAGTAGGTGGAGGACTATTAAATAGCATGCATATCCTGTTCAGTCCTGAGGTAATTGGAAAAAAGCAGGTCTTTAGCAGAAGTGACAAATGTATTCATAAAAGAATAATCATGGAATAAATCCAAAACAATTTCACAGCTATGGCTGGAAGCATTCTCTCTCACTGCTGAGAAGCCAGAGATGCTTGCTAAAAATCTTTATGCTGAATACCTTTTTATGAGCTCTTTTTCTTTCATGCTGGACATGTAGAAGCTCTTAATTTGCAGTAGTTGCTTCAAAGCTCAGCCAAGTCAGCCACAAGCTTAGCCATTAAGTTCAATGGAGTTTGGACTTGGTCTGTAATTTTAAGCAGTTCAGTGTTAATGGCTCTACTTTTGGTCTGTTGATGTTCTTATTAATTCTAAGCAGGGAAGTGTATATTTTGTATTGAATGAAGTCATATTTGTTCTTTACTCTGGAACAGTGTAACTGGCAGTCTTGTTCATCTCACCCTGGGGACACTGCTGTGTAATATTCCCTTTTTTTAAGACCTTCAGAAGTGTTAATAAAATGTACTTTGGCACTGAGGTACAGCGTAAGTGGAAATTCAGAGTGGGTAGACCTATATGATAAAAGTACTAGTGATGGGGGAGTAAGCCAAGCACTGATGCCTAAGACATTTTAAAGTACATAATGAGGCAGACAAACTATTAACTCCGAAAAGAAAAGCTGAGACTCTCGGAGGTGAGGAAGCACGTATAAAACTTGCCTGTGAACACTGGTCATTGTGGTGTGGTGGCAGTGGAGTCTTTAAATAGAGAGACTGAAGGCAGTTCTTTCTTTTAAGGAAAAGTGGTTCCTTGCACTAACAAGTTTCATAGCTCTCCCTGAAGTAGATCTTACATGCTGACTTCAAAGTAAAAAGAAATTGTCACTGGTGTCAGTGATAAACTCAATTAGAGTAGTAGCTTTGCTTTCTTGTGCGAATGCTCTTTACAAAATAGTGCTTTTAACTGTAGCAGAGTTACAAGCAGCAGCCTTCTGTCAATTATGGAGTCATAGCAGCTGGGTTAAAATGAACCAGTTTTGAAATTTGAATCACTGTTCTGATATATGTCAGTAGCAAAGAAGTGGAAAAGAGAAAGGGTTTCAAACATGATCTCTAAAATGTACCATATATTCAATGAAATCCTTTTATTCTGCCTCACCCATCAAGTAACAAGAGACACTATAAACAAGAAGAGAGAAGCAAGGAGTGCTGACTCAATTACTATTCTGTTAGAAAAGCCTCCTCCAGAGTATGAAATACCTCACATCATGGTCACCCCAGTCACTTGTTCTTTATACCAGTCATAATCCAAGCTACATCTGCCCTGATTCTTTGCTATTTTCAGTCATATATATATTATTTTTATTGAAATATAAAATTAAAATCCAACCAAAAGAAGAAAAGCTGGAATTTTTTTTTAATGCAGTCCTGTGCCCTGATGTCAAAAAAAGTGGCAAAGTACCAATTAATTACTACCTTTGCTACTGTTAGCTACTGAAAGGAGCAGATATATAGAATTACCTGATGCTCAGGATTCAGCAGCTAGTGGAAATAGTTGCTTTTGCTATTCTCATTAGCACCTGAAAGAGTGCTTGACAACCAGAGAAAAATAAATTGGAGTTAAAGCCATTTTAAAATAAATTTTCTCCACAGCTATAGTTGCACAAGATAGTGAACGCTCTCTAACTAGACAGATGGTGAGAATAAATTCTCCAATTCATTTCTGAATGGAGTTAGGAAGACAGTGAAATCCTGAACAAAAAAAGAATGTACAAAAAAAGAAGTTACACTGGATGGTATTCACGGATTGATGGAGCGTTGCTGCCAGTGGAATAAGGAATGACACTTTATCAGGAAAGGGCAACAATAAAACTGTTCCTTCATTCCATCTCATCAGTCTCAGAAAAACAGACTTCCCTCTTTTGCCAGGGAGAGCTACAAAGCATTCAAATTCTCAAATTCTTTCTTCAGTGATGGCAAACAAATGTGCATGGTCAAGCTATTCTGAAGCAAATGCTGGTGGGCTGTCACACCGAGGAAACAATTAGCACAGAAGAAGGGATGAATGAAGAGAAATTACATGAACATAACTTTTCCATTTTTTGTCCTGTTCATCACTGGGATATTCACATTTTTGGAATATTTTCATGTTTTTTAAGCTGTAAAATATAATGCAAAATCTTTTTCTCTGCAGTTTCATGGGAATGTTTCATCCTCAGTAAGAGTGCTTCAAGACATTTCATTAGTGAGTCAGGATCCTTGTTTTTCAGGTCAGTGTCATTCCAAAGGGATTTTGATTAAAGCTCTTGCCTTGAAAGTCAGAGTAAAGTAGTTGCTTCTGTCTTACTGGTACAAAAATTACAGGATGGCTCTGACTCAGAGGAAGTTATGGAAAGAGCTTCCTTGTGTCCAGAAATGAGGAAGAAGACAAAGAAGTTGAAGAAGGAAGAGAAAAATTATTTTTTACTTCAGTTCAATAATTTATGATGCTTGGGGTATAAAATTGCTCTAAGGTAAACAATTCCCTTAGTTTGGAAAATAACAAGCTTAAACTTTGGCTAACCAAATTCCACGTTGTCAACAACCCTCACAGAGACGGTCTGGTTTTGAGAGAATAATGCATGCTTGTTCACATTAACTGAGATTTGGACTGGTTTACATCAAAATCTTAGATGGGAAACTCCCAGTAACGTCTACTGAAGGAGTAGCTATTCCTATTAATATAAGATACTAGAGAAGTATGTACCCATGAAAATTATCAAGGGAAAGCCCATTCTTCTCAACATCAGTTCTTCTATGACATGTAAAATAGACTCAGAGATTGATTTCCATGTAAGATACTCTTCACTGAGAATAACTGGATTTGTTAGCACAGTCACGTGGTGAAAGGGACCTTTGGCAGGCAAAGAAAAACAGGACAAAAAAGTAACACTGACAACAGGGAAGATGAAAGGGTAAAAGAAGCAAATGGCAGATTAGAGAGAGGGTGGAGAGGAGAAAGATGGGAAAAGTTAAGTGCTCATTATGGGTACAAGTGTCTGAGAGATCTGTCTAGGGAAAGAACAGAGCTGAATGTTCAGGAATAGGAAGGAAATAATTTGAGCAAGACTAAAAAATTACTTAATGTCTTGGACAGAAATGGGAAATGAAAGACAATATATTAATACTGCTGTGGTTTCACAATGGATAGCTATAAGATATATGGCATTTATACAGAAAAAAATAAGAAGAGCTGGGGTGTGTTTGCATAGAGAGAGATGTGGCTTAATGTACAGCCTTAGCCATGCAATGGAAGTGTCAGTTAACAGACCACTCAAAATAACAATGTGTTTTTATAACCCAGAGTGCCTTTTAAGTTCTGAGTCTCTTTTCAGTGAAATTCCAAGAATAACTGTCAAGGTTATTTGTCAAATAAAGGTGAGGTGAGTATTCACAGTGCATCTGTGAAGTTTTTTCTTTAAAAAAGAACGCAAATAAGCGGATGATAAAAATGCACAAAAGATAAGATACTGTTGAAAGTTCTGTTTTGTTCTTTTAGAAATAGATTGTGGTTTCTCCAATAAAGAAAATTATATACTAATACATATTATTTTTCTGCCTTTTGGCTAAGAGCAAGCTATTAGTTTAATATCTGACCTGTCCCCTTGTCAGTAGTAAACATGCTGCTTTTGAAGGCAGATGGACTTGACAATCTAATAAGATTTTCTGGTTATTAGCTAAAAAAAAGTAAAAAAGTTTCTATACACCTATAACAATTTCTGATAATGAAACATAATGACCTTGGATTTATTTTAGAAATATGAAGTCATTGACTGAGGTGAAATTTCTGTTGGCTCCTTGTGGGTTTTCGTTGATGTACCTCAGATTCCCACTTTGCTGCTGTTTTCAGGAAAGAAAGTAATGTCTGTAATTGCCTTATTTTAAGAGATTGCTTACAAGATTCTTATCTCTATAATCTGTACTGAAAAATTATTTGTGGATTTTTAAAGTTTTTATATTTTTTAAAAGATTCTCATATCAATATGAATGCATGTTCTTAATTTATTTCTTAGAACACAACTTCATACTAGCTATTTTATCTCAGTGGGTATTTGCAGTAAAAGAGTTGAAATAAACAAAAAATATTATGTTTGTTCTCATTAACAAAGCATGAAACACCATATTCCAGGGTGATACCATGTCCTAGATGATCTAAAACTTCTTAATTCAGACCTGGTTGTTAGTGTCCATAAGCTGTCACCCCTCAGTAATCTACCTCAGTTGACTGTGGCAATGTCCGCCTTCTAGAAGTGACCCATCTGTCCTGCACTCAGTGGGGCTCATGCAATCCTTAGTAGGGCGAGCTGGGTTGGAAACCTCGTGGTCAGATGGCAAGAAATTCCCAAGGGATGCTCTGGGCTTCTGCAGGCAGCAGCTCCAGCAGCTCAGAGGCCTCTGTATTCACTAAACCCAAAGCTGTGGGACTTTTGTGGCTCCCTGTGCCCAGGTTCACCCAGCAGCAAGGCTGAGTTCATTGTTATGGATATTCATGCACAGCTGTGTGTGCACAGACACCAGATGGAAAGTAGGGACCTACCTGCACCTACAAGGATGGATAGATCTTGTGTAAACATGACCAGTGTGGGCTGCCCAGAGCTGGTCCTCTCCTTCAGCTGGTCAGGACTGAAGTCTGCTAGTGGTGTGTGTATATATATATATATATATATATATATATATATATATATATATCTCACTCAATCAGCCCAGTGGCTAGACTCAGATCTCTGGTCTTCTAGTTGTTTGGTTCTGCCCATTTGAATGCCCTGAGCTTTGCACCTCACTCCCGTGGCTGCCACTCAGACCTCTACACACACATGCAGAGCCAGGTGTTTCTGGTAAATTGTCCCAGTTCTGTGGGAGTAGAAGCAAGGGCATTACTTTTCCATTAGGGTAGGACCATATGAATAATTTTTTATACAGCTAGACAGACATTAGAAGTTGAAAAGCCCCGGGATTTAGTGTGAATAATTCCCTTGCACTGTGAAACATACCAGAATATGTACTTTTCCACTTTCCCAGAAACTAAATCCTGACATTGTGTTGAGAAAGGTTTCTTCTAACATGGAACCATATCTTGCTAAAGGTCTGTGAAGCTCTGTATTCTGAAAAGCTGAAAAAATACTTTAGACGTGACCTTATTATTTAAGTATCAATAGCTGACGTTCAACAGAACGTCTTATTGGTCCTTGTCTAAAATGGGCACACAAACTATATTTCAGAGATTAGAAATCCCTATTCTACTGGCAAATTTGGTCACATTTTAAAATGTGCCTCTGTGCCTCTTGTTTGCTGGTCTGGATCTTTCCTCTCACAAACACTGTGAAATAAACTCATCTTGACTTTACATAGTGCCTCACAGAAAAATGTGAAGTGAGTGCTAGTGAGAGAGCAATAAACTCAAAGTGGCAACTCGATTTTAGTAGTATGTTGTGTATTGGGATGTTTTATATGCCATCAGTATACATGCAGACATATTCTTTGTCTCCCCATAAAATGGATTTTACCCTAGAAAATAGGATTATGGCAGCATATAATTGCTAAGAAGGACATACCTGTTTAGGTATAAACTGCCTTCTTACATAATTTCAGGAACAAAATGCAGAAATAGTGTATACTCAGCAGGCCCATTTTATGTTTTCCTTCAGCAAATAGTTTACAAGCTGATAACATTTCACAGCTCTTTTTTCCATTCTGCATAAAGCAATTTTAGAGAATCTGCAATAGGTTAAGACTAAGGAACAGAAAATGTCAAAAACAAGGCCTCTTGAAAGAAATGGATATTGCCACATTTCATTCAGACAAAAGTATCAGGATTTCTTCAGTTCAGATTGCAGTCATTACTGCTCCCATATTGACACAAATTTTACTTAAACTATCTAGGAAGCTAATTTAATAGAAATAGTGTAAAAAATAGAAACTCAGAGTATATATCTCCTCTTGACTCATTTTGCTACAATAACAACATTTTCATGTTGTATTGCAGCTGAATATTAAGGCTTGATATGTTTTTACTGACAGAGTTTTCCAAATTTGACTAGTTTTACACACATAATTAATCAAACAGATTGTTTTCACTTTTCCCCATGAAGACACTGAAATTATCTATTTATTATTTAGCTTTCATAAAAATAGGATACTAATGTCATCAACCTGTAGGCTATTTTAGTTTACTACTCCTTAAACAATTGTATTGGTCTTTGCCCTTAAAAATTTGCAAAATCAAGGTTGAATTATGAGTGAGCATGATTACTATGCGCTGGGGATTTCAAATAATTCTTTATAGCTTTTAAATCAATTGGATTTATTATAATGAAAGGGTTAGTTGCATCTTATCCTTTTCCATCTTCCTTCTGTGTTTCCCTTTTCTATCTCTTTCCCTATTTTCTCCCCGTCCATTTGACTGATCCCCTCTATTTTTGTCTAGTCATCACTCTCTTTATTCCCCTCTTTTATTTTTATTCCTGAGTTTTCCTTTTTTCTCATCATCCCCTGGTTTTTTTTTCCTATTCTCTCTGTTTTTATTTCTAGCCTTGTTTTGATTATGATTATTAAAGTTTTAGTGATTTTCTTTCAAAGAAATCTATTTGGATTTAAGTTAGCTGCATAGCACTGCTTCTTCATTTCATTTTCCAATTGCTTTTTAATGCAACAAGAAGTTGTGGCTAGGGATGGAATTTACCCAAAGTTTTGGACCCCATTTTTGTGTGAGTTAGCTGTCCATGAAATAATACAATGTCTACTGTTCACATGGCTGCTTATATAGTAAAAATTGTGTTGTGTTGTAGGAAAGAATAAAAAAACACAGAGATTGATTATTTTATGATTCTGTATATGTGTACATCTTTATGTGACAGAAATGGATGACTCTGACCATTTCCATTATAAGATCTGACATTGTTTCTTCTGTTTTTCCTGAATTTTATCTATTTAGGCTGCATTTTGTTATGTTGGACGTCACAAGTAAGACTTCTCCCTTGCCAGAATGACTGACTATACCATAAACACCATCAACATAATCTATTTCAAACTGAGGAAGATTAGCTTCACAAATTTTATGTGTTGCTGGGAAGAAATTCATAGACTCATAGAATGGTTTGGGTTGGGAGAGACTTTAAAGATCATGTAGTTCCACCTCCCCACCCCCCCACCCCCTCAATGTGAGCAGGGAATCTTTCACTAGCTCAGGTTGCTCAGAGCCCCATCCTACCTGGCCTTGAAGATCTCCAAGGGATGAGGAGTCTCTCTGGACAACCTGTTCCAGTGCCTCACTACCCTCGCAATGAAGAATTTCTTCCTAATATCTTATCTAAACCTACCTTCCTTCAGCTTAAGGCCATTCTGCCTTGCCTTTTAGCTACATGTCCTTGGGAAAGGTCTCTCTTCAGCCTTCCCTTAAGTCCCCTTCAGGTACTGGAAGGCTGCTTTAAGGCCTCCCCAGAGCTTTCTGTTCTCTGGGCTGACCAGCCCCAGTTCTCGCTGCCTGGGCTCTGAGGACACGTTCTTGGCTCTAGCCCAAATTTTCATAAGTCCTCTGCAGGGCTTCAGGAAATACTGAGGACAATGAGTGAAATTCATGATGATCCTTCCTTCTATTTTCTTATAAAACTTGCTGTGAAGTAAATTTCAAGAATATTTGTTATGGAACTATCCTAAAATATGTTTTAGAAGATGCCAATTTCTGCAGTAGTAGAGAATTTAGTTTAATTAAAGTCAAAATTGAACTGCACCAGGACAGTAATTTGTTTGCTGTAGCAACATAGATTTCTCACTAATACAGAAAATAATATAGTTAAAGAGGAATTTTTTTGCAGGTCTAATTAAGATAAAGAAAGGCAATTGATGTATTTTTTTTTACTTCAACCCAAAGAAGAAATTCTTTAATAGTCAAGTAAAAAAATTCTTAAGTTCTAGAAAGCTAGAAAGTGAACATAAATGTGAACCAGAATACTGCAGATTTGATCAGCCTTTGACAACGATATCTGCCTACAAAGTAGATGTCTTGCTAATGGTATTAAGGAGCAATTTGTCTATCCAATGTAAAATCAGATTCAATTAGTGGCACTAGCATACAGACCAGGGATCTAGGAATTCTTCCTTGGTGTATTTTAATGTGAGAGTAAGGTAAAGGACTGTTAGCAAGTAGATATTTGCCGGATTCCTTGTTTTTACCTTCTTTGTTTGTCCCTGGTGGGATACGGTAAAGATGCCTTAATGCCAGTAGTGTCCAGCACTGGCAAAGAGATGTGATCCCTCCACTTTGGAATCTGTACCTTTTAAGTTTGCTCTAGAGTTACTCCAGGTAAAGCTGAAATTACTAAAGGAAGGCTGAAATAACTTCAGGTTCACCTGTGTTACAGAGGTTGGTACTGAGAACTGAAATCAGGCCAAAGACCACTTTCTCCCAGGAAATTTTTATTTCACAGAATGTAACTGAGCCACTCATTTGCCTGTGTGATTTTCAGCCTTTAACAGAGACAATAATTTTGGGTAGCTGTTATTGTCCTCACATAATTTTTCAGACTATTTCCGTATTTTTGCTATCTTAGTAGAATTTGTTCATTAGCCTTTTTTTTTAACAGATAGAAAACTGGCAGTATAGTCTCAATAACATTTGTTTCAGTCTTGCAATTCTGTGACTTCTGTGTACATGTACCTTTTAAAAACTGCAGAGATATTGGAACTCGCTTTCAGTGAACTGGATTGCTTTGATAAGCAAGTAACAAGCAAATTCATTAGAAGAAAGCCACCCATAGAAGCAGAGAGCTCTACCTGCCCTTGCAGAATAAATACTGCAGCCTAGCATAGCATTTACATTGCTTCCAGTACCTGAGCAAGTTCCTTTAAAATGAGGTCAAGATGTTCTAACATTACACTGCAATCTAGAGTTAAAACATATGTCTTTATCTATATCAGCATAGAACACAGATTTTGCTGGCTGGACATTGTTTTTCAGGTTGAATATCTCACTGGATTTTCTGATCTTTTCAGCTGCTGAGTTGCATCTTCTTCCACCTCTGCAGTCTAAACTGTTTCAGAGAGAATGTTGACCCTCAGTAAACTTTCTGGCAGGTTCCAGATACTTGTTGCATTATTTAATCTTGTTTTCTTGGTAGTTCTTCTGTCAATAGGTTTTGACACACTCCACACCATAACATTCTTTGTCCAGGGTTTCATTTCAATAATAAATCTATATATAGGTTTTAGCCATGCTGGAGCCTATGAATTGTTTATAGTTTTTTTCTATTCCACCTAATCACCAGTATTTATCTCACCTTCCTCTTTTTATCCTATCTTGAGTTAAAACAAATTTTTTTATCAACCCTGCAGTCTCTGGAGGTTCTTTATTTCCATCTTTTCTTTAATAAACCTTTTTTTCCTCTTTGTCACTCTCTATGTGATTTCTACAGCATCACCACCTAATTTTTTAAAATGTATCCAAATATGTAATGTTAAAGTTATTTGAATTTCATGGAACACCTTTGCGATTGCTGTAAAAGAAGTTGCAAAACTTATTCTGTATCATTAAGTGTCCATTTAATATTTCCAGTAACCAAAACCTAATGTAGCCTTAGCCTGTCCAATCCTCACAGCTTTTAGTTCATAGAGTGACCTTCCTGCTCTTCAGGAAGAAATCGGTCTCCTGAGCCTTTATCATTCAGAGATTAAAAAAAAAAAAAAAAAGCAAGCTGCAATGCAACTGATATTTTTCATTGTAACAAGGAGATACTCTGTTAGCTAGTAGGTTTCCCATAACGTTTATGTCAGGACAGTTTATTTTTATTTGACAGGCTGGTGTTTGGAGGATTGTCATAGAACTTACGTAGTCTGGCTAAGAAGTCAGTGGCTCAAGGAGCTTTCATTCTTAGAGTACTGAAGGAGCAAGTCTAAAGCAAGTAAATTAGCTTCAGAACTACAGGGTCACCAAGATGCAGCACAAGGACAAATTTGCCTGTGGACAGAGACCTGTAAAAAACACATTGGACCTAGCAGTTCCCATAAATCAAAGGACTTTACAAACTTGGGGTAAGAGACCTGGCACAGCATATTGTGTGTTTATTCTCATCTTGTTCATACACAGATACACGTGATGGTGCTTTTTTAGGTAAAAAAATATAATCTTGAGCTCTAAAGCAGAGAAGAACAGGCAGCAGTTCTGGCAGTTGCCTGCTCTTTTGGCCAATTCTCTGTCTGGAGAAGGCACTTTTCCTTAGGCAAAGCCTGAATATGCACTGCAAGAGTTGATCCCTTGAGACACAAGTGCAGTGGTCAATGGGAGAAGAAGGTACCCTGGAGGAGAGGAGGAACCTTGCCTGTACTTGTAGGTAGTTATCTTGAAAGTGCACACAGCTTTTTTAGATTTTATTCTTGCTTGGATGAACTCTGAAATTTTCTGTACTAGAGAGAAAAGCTGGAGGAAAGAGTTTATCCTGCAGGACCTTGGTGGGTAGAAGAATTATTCTGTGTTTTAGCTTGACTCATTCAGTAGATGAGTATTTTCCCTCATAAGAGTAACCACTTTTGTTTACTGCAGTCTAGTTTTAACAGTTGAAAGCTTGAGAGACAGGTCTATAATAATAGCTGTAAAATGTTTAAAAATTTTTTTTTCACATATAATATGGAATATATGTACATTTACAGAATACATTTAATTATGATTCTTGCTGGTTTTAGATAGAATCTAGAACTTCAGAAAGCTGAAGGACACAAATTAAGGTAAAGAAATAATATTCATATTTCCCAATTTTAAAATAATTTCTCATGTTTCAAAGATACCTTATATAGTTAGATTGAACTGGTAATTTTATTTCTGTGAGAAAAAAAAGTTATTAAAGATTAATTATAGGAAAGCAGGGAAGAAATAACTTTGAATAAACTAACAACTGAAGCAAATTATAGAACAAGAAAATGTAAAGGACATCTAAAATGGGGAAAGTCATCTAGTGGCTCACATGGAAAAGTCTTGCTAGATTTTGCATCACATCAAGCACAGGAGGGAAGGCATAGAAGGCACAATTTGTACACCTGAACATGGCCACTAAGTAATCCACGCTTTCTTTTGCCTTTTTATCACTCTTTTTAAAGAAACGGAAGGTGCCAATTACTTCTGTTCTTATCTTCCTTGTGAAATAAGATAAGTTAAAGAAACTGTCATTATTGAAAGATTTGTAACATTTGGTATTTCTGTTGTTTTCACTACCAATTATTCTTTGCGAAGGGGCAGATTAGTTCATTAGTTTAATCTCTATACATAGTTTTTGGTTTAAGTTATACAATTAATTTCTATTTACTAATAGCTTTATTATTTCCAAGGAAAATTTGGGGTTTAATTGAAAGTTTGGAAGGCTACAGTCTACTATCTTGTATGAGAACATTTAGTAACTGCAAAGTTTTCAGGTCTGATATCTGACTACTTTAATTGTCATTGTAATTGATTTTACGTTTGTCTCGGCACTGTGATTGCTTTGCAAATTGTTGATGATGAATGTCTGTCCTCTGGTTACCCTGCTGGTCTAGGCCTAAGACATAAACCAGGCTTGCTTTGACTCTGACTTGTCCTAAGGAACGACAAAAACTATTTAGTTAAAAATTATCATAAGGGGAACAAGGAGACTGAGCACATTCATGTCATCCTCATCCTCTCAGCTCAGCAGATGGACACCTACAATAGACTTTGCAGAATGCCTGGTTACTTTTTTAAACAGAGATGCAAGGGCACTTAGCTGTCCCTGCATCTAGGGTGGCCTACATTGCTTACCTTGCATTTATCTCTGGCATGAAGGAAAAAAACTTTTGTGCACAAGCCACAGGCAAAAATTTGTGTCCTTATATATTTACCTAATGTTCCTTTTCTAAAGTTGAGATGTTAAAGTTGACCTGGGTCTAACATTCAGTTTAAACTGAGATTTATCTGAGATTATGATTTTGTTTGGGTTTGGTTTTTTTTAGTTTGGCTTGGTTTTTATTTTTGTTGTTATTGTTTGACTTTTTTGTTCTTGTTTGGTTTTTGTTTTGTTGGGTTTTTTGGTTCTTTTTGTTTGATTTGTTTGTTTGTTTTTATTTAAACTGTAAGTGAAAACATGAGCTTGTGTTTACAAAGCAATAGGGTTGCAGCAGATGAAGGTACTCTCTTATCAGATTCTGGATTTCAGACTGATGTCTCTGGGCCCTAAATATAAGCTTTATGGAGTTCTCAAGGAGGTGCTATCTTTTTTTTTCTTTCCAAGTCACTGAAATAGCCTACAATTTCCTTGGTGTTAGGAAAAATTTCATGTTTCTTCCCAGCTGTCTTAGATTCAAACTTTTCTTTCTTTTATCTCTTATTTTCATGTAGAAATTGAGAAAAATGTAATATCCATATTCCTCGATGTGTGACCTATTTTCCATCATAAATTCTAAGCTTAGAACCAGTTAATAATCTTCAGTGGCAAATTTTCAGCTGTAGCCGTCAAAGAAGTAGCTGACCTCCAAAAGGGACCATAATTCTGGAATAATTACTGAAGTATTTGCTCAAGCCAATCAATACACTTGTCAGTTTGTTAAAACAGAAAGGGATGAGATGCCAACCTTTTTTTGAAAGGGTTCTAAGACTTCCCCACACTGACATGCAGTTGAATTTATCACTTTGCAACTTTGTGGAGTTCCTTCTCATGTCTGTCTCTTCTCCCTGAACATGCTGCTAATGAAGGCAGGTGAGGTGCAAGTGAACAAGCACAGAAAATCACTTGGGCTTTCCACTGCCATACAAGTATCCTGCTTCTGTAGTTGGTGGGGCAGGGAGCAGAGGAGTTGTGCTGTTAATCAAATATGGCCAGGCAAAGGTTGAAAAGCATCTATAGGTAATTGGGCTCATCTCTGTGTTGATCATTTCAAAACACACATGAGCAACTTCAGCAGAGTAATTGAGAAAAGCTACTATGAAACATCTAAAAATGGTGAATCATGGTATTCAGTGATCTCAGGAAATGGTTATAAAGGGGAAAATCAAATTTCCTCTTATGAAATAAGAAAATCAACGCACTTTATAAAACCTGGAATTTTCTTTTTAACCTGCATTTTAATGATAATGAAGTCTTTAATGCCAAATGTAATATCTGTAAAAGTGGTAAATTTCAAGACTGTATTAAAAACTGAGGGGACATTTACTTTGGAAATGATATATGACATGACCTTCAACTCATCATAATTTAATAAGAATGCAAGACTAACTAATTACACTTCAAAATGACAGATAAGTGCTAATTATAATACCTTTTGAATAGACAATAGAAGGTTTTAAAAATAAATGTTTTAGACAGGTGGCAGGATTTTGCTACTACTAGCAGAAATACAGACATTGTCTGCTAAAAAAATACTCTCTTGGTCCAACCCAGAAATAATTCTCAAGATTTTTTACTTTTAAAAGAAGAAGTAGATGCAGCTCACTCTAAGTCCAAGACTCAGTTCTAAAAGATAATACAATGAGAAAAAAAAAATCTTCATGATTTCTCATTTCCCAGTTAAAACCTTACAGAAAACTTTGGGTTTATATTGTTATTTAAATTATACAAGTTGGATTCCAAATATGAGGTATCTGATTTTTCAAAGTAATTTATTTTTCAGAACAAAACTTCCTTAAGAAAGATTACTCTGCAGTTCATATTTCTACAGATCAATTTACAAAGTGATCATTCAGCTATTCACTGTGCTAAGTTTCTTGATTTATCATATAACAAGATCTTATGTACAGAAATACAATGTTAAGTTTGGATAAGTGTGCTTTTGGGTTAAATTAAACAAAAGCATAACTCAAAAAGGGACATTATTGAAAAAATCCCCACCAAAAACGAAGCCAAACAATCCCATTGCAACCTCTCACATTTCTGGAGGAATATGAAGAAAACTAATGGAAGATATGACACATTATTCTGCAATCCTACCCTTTTGTAAAATATTCTAATTTAGTTTTGCATGGCAGATTTTGGTCTTGGGGGGGATGCAAGGTCGCTTCTGTGAGAAGCTGCCAGAAGCTTCCTCCATGCCTGCAGATGCAATCCCAGGCAGCTCCAAGCACTGCTGGCAAAGGCTGAGCCCATCAGAGATGGTGCTGGGATGGCACAGGGAGGGGGAAAAGCTGCAATGAGTGAGCAATTGCACCCAAAGGAGAGTGGGGTGACAGCTCGTGGGGGGGAACAACTCTGCACACATCAAGGTCAGTGAAGAAGATTGGAAGGACTTGCTCTGGGTACTGGAGCTGAGACTCCTCTGCAGCTCATGGAGATCCACAGGGATTCAGAGATTCACCTGCGGCCTGGAGAACCCCACACCAGAGCAGGTGGTCATAAAATTTTACTTATAGCATAATACCTAGTTACAATCAACTAAATTCTTCTTCATACATAAAATTTTGCAAAAAGAGTGTGCTAATTTGTAAGCATTAATAACACATATCTTAAATATCTTCTCTGAAGAAGATATTTAAACCAGCAATTAAATATATTTAACCTATTACAAACCCAAACAATTAGAAATAAAAGGAAAAAAAACCCATAAAAACAATCCCTAAAGCCATTCAAAGATGTTATAAATATTTATTTTTAATTGTACTGGAAAAACAAAACAGCACTCAGCATCTTTAAGGGACATTTTTACAATAAATTCAAGAATATTATATGTGTAGAGTCCCACTGGAAACATAGAAAAATAGTTAATCCTCATTTGTTCATAGAGAAAAAAAATACCTTGGTGGTTGCATATAAGTTATTGCAAGACTTTTATGCTTATTTACTTAAAGTCACTTATGGACTAAAGAACAAAAGAAGGTAGATTTAAGATGAGTGAGCAAAATGAGATCACCATGGCAGAACAAATAACAAAGCAATACCTCTGAAATTTGCAGGAAATGAACAGGAAGGAATGAAATATTGTGAGAGTGACGAGCTAGATATGAAGGGAATGAACAACCCATAAGCCATCTGAAATACCAGCAGGGAAACCAAGAATTAGAACTGCAGGTAGATGACTCCTGTAAAATACAGTGAAGTGTGCAGAGAAATGAAAAAAACCCCAACCATTTATTTATATCTGATCTTCTCAGTTCATGGGTTACTAGGTAAAATTATATTATAGTTGATAACCTAAATTTCTAAATATAGAAACTATATCAAACTTAGAGAACCCTCCAGAAGGGATTAGTGAGATGGGACAGCACTCGGGGAATACTGTATGTTCTTGTTTTAGTCTTACACTTCTTTATCCAGATCTGCTGACAGCTGGTGCTGGAGATGTGGTAGTAAGATGGATTGTCCTTTGAAAAATACAGTATGCTCATTCTCATGCATTTGAGGGGTGCAATTTTATGAGAGTGTGCACTTTGTTATACAGCTCTGAAGGGAGCTTGCACTGAAATGGATACTTGCCACTTGAGAGTGAGAGAGGTATAGAAGAATAAAGGTGTGTTTTTACATCAGGATAACTGCATCAAATGGAGAGGAGAGTGGTGAGAGCACGGGTTTATAGTGTATTTAAACTACCAGCAATAGATATTTTTTTTCTGTTTGAAATCCAGGTTTAGACAAACGGCAATTGTTTCTGCAAACAGTAATTTAAGCAGGAAATGTAACATGCGATGTGTCACGGACAAGAGCTTTCACAGGTCACTAAGCCCACCTGCCTCAGTTCCTGCTCTTGCATGTCAATTAAATCACCTGTGCTCTTTGGGGAGGGAGTATTTATCACCTCTGATGGGCATCTACAATCAATAGAGAAGCGGTAGCAAACACTTACAGCAAGAATAATAATAAGAGGCTTTTGGAGGCTAACAAAAGCCAGTAACATGCAATTTACTCCAATCATACTCCTCTTGGCTTTTGATGTCTGTAAGTCACCGCAGATCCTGCCTTTAATCTCTACACATGTAGCTTTAGCAGGACTTCTCGGCGAATATAAATTGAATGCAATACAGGCAGGGGAAAGAGTATCTGATTTACAAGCTTTCCGAATCCCAGGAGTACTAAACTGCTGTTTTACTTGAACAAACAGTGCACAGGAGCAGCTGGACCACTAAAGGGAGACCCAGATAAGAATTACAACATGGTGATGTGTGAGCTGGCATGGGCAGGACACTGGGACAACCAAAAAACTGCAGATGCAAAGAGGAAACTCATTTTTATTCCCTCTCCAGCTGTGGGATGTCTGAAGTAGGGTGTGCACAGAGGCTCACCAGCAGGGATGCAGGCACCACAGTCCATGCTAGAGATCACCCAGCCTGCTGGTTCCTCCTGTATATCAGGAATTCACAGGGCTGTAACGCACCACTGTACTTTGATCCTTCCCACAGCAGGGCAGGAGCCTCAACTGTGTCCCATAGGGTACCTCTATGTCTGTCATAGGCCTGTGTGATCTGAACACTGATGTTGTACTTGTCAAATATGGAAGGCTAAACAGCAGTTAGTGTGGTGTTTTTCTGCCCTCCACCTGCAAGTCACTTGGGTATGTACACAATCTGCCTTGTCAATCTTGTTATTTTCCCACAGGTGGGAACCTGTTTTACCTGCATGGTGAAGTGGCACTGTTAAGGCACTATAGAGCAAGCAGGGGTTGAACTTATTATTGCCGGTGTCAGTATAGGACCCAAAGCTACTTCAGAAATGGGAGGAGGGCCACAAACACCCTGGATATTCAGCCATTTCCCAGCTTCACCAAGATTGCTGTCATCCAGAGGCAGTGGAATAGTTTAGGGTTAAATCCATATTTGCTTGGCAGATGGTTTCCTAATAGCACCAACACAATCTGTTGCAGTAGTGGCTGAAAAAGATGAGGGTCAAATGGAATTGCTGTCCTGTAAAAAGCACAGTGTCATGTACCAGTTTGTTAGACGCTTTTCTAGTGTACACACATAAAATTATTTCCCCCCCCTACAGAGCAATAAGGGACTATCTGTTGAAATTAAAAAAATATATATTTTGAGCGAGTTCAGGAACCAAACCACCAAAATTTCAGTGTTGCCAGGTTCAAAAATTGCCTTCATAACTTTGCTTCAAAATCGGTGTTAAAAATATGGTTGCACCTAAAAAAAAAAAAAAAAAAAAAAAAGGGAAAAGAAATGATAGAGTTTTGCCAATTACACAGTTTTGTCCTCTCTGGTTCTGGAGGCTGCACCATATTGTGCTGTTACAGGGCCTCAGCAGCACTCTTGGTGGGAACACCATGTACTCTTGCTCAGTGTGTGTTTCTTGGGCTCATCAATCTCATCTATCCAAGTGGCTTAACCCTTACCAATACAAGCAGTCTTTCTCAGAAATAAGAAAACTGGTTTTAGTGAGAAATGTTTCTGATTTTCACTGCATAGGTCTCCAACAGAGCTGTGATGATAAAATTTAGACACTGAGGCCCTGATTTCAAGTTTGGCTGGTTTGATTCTGTGATTTCTCTTCAGAAATATTATAAATATTTCTGAGAACATTGTATACAGCCTTTTTTTGGTTAGAAATATTTTACATATTTCAGTGTTGTGGTGAAAAAATTTTTCGACATTCTCCAGCTGATGCTTATTGAAGAAACTGTTATGTGCAGCGGCTGTTACAAAGTTAATCTTGCATTACAAAGTATTTAATTAAAAAAAATAAAGGTTTTGTTTAATTGCATTTTATAATTTATTCAGATGACATTGATGAAGTATTTACATTGGAAATTCTTGTAGGGTACCTTCCAATCATATTTATGAGTAGTTTTTCCTTCATAAACAATCATAAAAAGTGGATATTAGTTTGCAATGATTTTTTGATTGCATTAGTATACTGTCAACTTGATGTAAACTTGAATGCCAAATTTGTTATTTTTACATTTTTAGTGGGTACAAGAATCAATGTATATATCTTAGTGCAGCTTAAGTGTCAGTCACTAATCTCAAGTTTAAAAACTTTCCTTTATGGATTGTTCAAATGCTCCTAATTTGGGAAATAACTAGTGTTTGCTTGTTCAGCTCATCTTTGCCCTGCTGAAAGAATCAGTGATATTAACTTTTTCTGTTAGGAAAGGACAATTAGTAAATAGAACCCAAAATATGTGAATTATATTCACCATAACAATCCATAGTGCTGTCTCAAAGAGACTCTATTTCTTCAAAGAGTCTATTTGATTGTTTAATAACCAAGTCACAAAACATATTTAATAGCAGAGCTATTAGTGAGAATGGCAAGTGGTCAACAGTCCTTAGCATGAGGTTTTAAAATTTCAGATCAGGTTAAAAAAACCTCTCTTTAAACTGTCTTTAAATACTTAAACCAAATTACCTGGGGTGCTGAGCATCCTGACAGGTGTAGCTTGTAGAGTTCAGCTGCGTCTTGTAGATTTTCAGATGCTTGCCTTTCATTGATTTACAGGGGAATATCATCCATATTTTAAAATAATTTTATTGGAGGATCCACTATATTGTCCTGCATTTTCTTTGTCATAATCATGACCTGAAAACAAGAACGTGTACGACCTTGCTGAGTGATCTGCCTTTACTAAATAATGAATATTTGCAAAAGTAGTCTCATTCCTATTGACTAAGACAGTTTCTGAACAGATGAAAATAGACTGATGGTAATATTCTAGTTTAATTTTTGAGGCTGCTGCTAGCTGGTCTTCCATTTTCCTTTTAGAGACAAATAATTTCTGTAATAAATGTGCACACAGAAATAAGTGTTACAGAGAGGTACCCCAGTACTACTGAGTGATAGCACCAGCTCCTCTGGCATTACTGGATTGTGTGGCTGTGTCTGCTGTGTCACATCACCCTGTACAGGTTTGCAAAGCCACTGAGCAGAGAAAGGTCTGTGGGCCTCCTATTCCTCACCATAAGCCTCCACCCTCTGTCTCCCAAGACTCTGGTAGCAGGGAGGAGTAACTTCAGGTTTTTTCCCCTGTATCACCATGGAAACTCAAGAAGATATAATAAAGTTTAATTTCAGTTTCTTCTCTGCCCTGACTGCTGCGACAACATAGAAATGTCCCAAACAAACCTTCAAGTTTTGAGGGTGTTGGCAGGCTCTGGAGCTCATGTTGACCTCCACCTTCTGGCACATGGAGCATTGATCCTTGTTTATGGTAAAAGTGGACAATCTTTCCAGACCAAGCTGCTGCCTGGCCTATTTAGTGATCTGGATGACATTTACATTCAGAGGGAGCACAAAAGGAACGCAGTTATTCTGAAAATAACTCCTGGGAATCTTCTGCAGCTGATTTGCATTCAAATGCTGGCATGTAGAAGTTAACGAGAAAACAATGAAGGTTTACATATGTAATATCTCCAGAAAGTGTGACCAAAACATAATCATGCCACGGAATATTGAAACAGTATTGACATTCAAGCGGCACTGCAGTAATTACCCTCCGTCCTAATTGTTCATAAAGCTGTCCAGTAGCCAAACCACAGTGCATCACTTCACACTGATGCCAATTCACATGCACTGAGATTTTACTGTGGAAATTAGTGAAAAGTCTAATTTTGCTATATTTTTAGCCTCAGAACTTGAATATCAACTAGAATCAGTGATTCAAGGAAATCAAGCATGAATGTCTAATGTGTTCAGAGTTCATTCACTCCTGAATGAGGTAACTCAAGTTGTCTTTTCTAACACTGCATTAAACTCATGTGGGAGAAGGAGAAAAAACAGTGAAAATGGGTCCCCTTGAAATGTCTGCTTTTTTATTATCTTTCATGAACCTGTTAAACTGGGACAGTATTTTTATGTTTTAAGCTATTCTTAATGGATATATTGTTTCTGCTAAGACCCTTTGAAACACATAAATCACAAACTATAGAAATGAAGCTTTACCTCAGCAAAAAGAGATCTAATAGGTTTTGTTAGGTTCTCAAGAATGTATTGCAAATAAAATTTTTAAAATATTGGGAAAATGATGCTTATTTTCTCCCTTATACTGCTGAAGTGTCCCTATTCTTGCTTTGTCCTCGTACAGCTCAGGACGAGTACTTCCAAACTACACCTGATCTGAAACTATACTTTTCCTCTAAAACTCTCTTTATAACTTGTCTGAATCTGTCAAAAGTCTTATTGTTCATGGTTTGTGGTTTTTTCCCCTAGAAACTGACAATGAGTTTCATATCTGTTGTTGCCTGAATTAGTTAGGTAGCCTTGTAGATTGACAGAGCTGCTGTGCTTTGCCAGTCACTGAATATCACCTCTGCTCAGAAGCTTAAAGGATTGTACTTCTGATGCTTTGTTCACACTTGTCCTTCTAGCTATTTACAGCTCAGCAGTTCTGTTGTCTGCACCATCAACTCTCCTATTTTGATCTACATCAACTCTCCCCCTGCCTCCTTTTTCTCCTGGCACTGTATTGCTCTCCTGCTTTCTGCCTTGAAAGCTGTCCTGTCCTTCCAGCATGCCTGGACTGTTTGGATCTGTATGGTCAGCAGGGATTAGCACTTTGTCAAAATGTTCCTTCTACCCTGCTGGCTTTTCCTTGGCACTTGTTGTCAGTTAGCCTTTTTTTTTTACTGATTGTACTCTTGGTTTGTCTAGGCTACCAAATAGCTTAATGGATGCAGTTTAAAAACAGAAATTATTTCTGACTGTAACAGTCTTTTAAAAAACATGAAGTGATGTGCTATGATTCAGGATGAAAAGTTGTTTTTGGGAAGAAGTGCTGTGCAGGTAATATTCATAATTAGTGGTAAATGGAACAAAAAAAACGACCCCTTAAACATACCCTTCTGTTTCTTCTCACGAGAAAAAATTGAGAGGGACAGGTTTAACATGTCAAATATTTTAAAGCAAGAGAAGAATTCTGTCTTGTGAGCATTTGTACGTGCAGGCTGCATGCAATGAGACATGGGAGCATATCCAGAAAATGGAATAACAGGCATCAAAACCGGATTTGCCTCCTTTAATCAGGATTGGAATCAGAGCTTTTCTCATTGTCAAGCCATTCTTTACATCCACAAAGGATGTGCTGTGAAGAGATATGCCTCTTAGAAATATCCCTCTCACTTTAGTTGTCTTCACTTCTTGCCAGTTGTCACTGTCTCCCTGTCCTCTTTCATAAAGGATTTCTTGCAGTTCCCTGATATCTTACTCTGCTTACAGCTTACTGTGATCTATAAAAGACAAATTTGTTCTAAGGAGAAGGAAATGTTGAAAGCCAGCTTTGTTTGCAATGTTTCCCTTTTTTCCCCCTTAATTAGATAAATGACCTTAATGTTTGCCTTCAGTTTACAGAGTTGCATTTCCTTATGTGCTACTGCCTCCACTCACCTAAGACCATTTTGAAGTACAGTAAGTAACTTGTCAGTGTTATTGAGTGTATTCAATTAAATGTCAAGAGAAAATTTCAGCACTGACTCTTCCATGTTGCTGAAATACAACCAGTGTTTTACTTAAGATAGTTCTGTGGCTGGCTGTTAGAGGAGGGAGAGGATTTCTTGGGAAGAATCCTGTTTTCACAGAACAAGGGAGATAATAACCTACCATGGTCTTGCAGTCATGAATGTTCATCCTCAATTATGAGCAAGCTACAGTTATTATTTTTGTGGATAAAACTATGTATAAGAACAGTTAGGAATATACACAAAGTAAATAACATTCACCAAGGTTGTTTAAATTAGGAAACATTTCCATGAAGAGTACTTCATTCTAACCTAAAACCAGAATGACAGCTTTAAAAAACAACAAAGCTGTCTGGAAAATCATTCTACTTTTAGCTTCAAGCTGCTTGTCTGTTTTTTTCTTCTAATCTGGGCAACTATTTAATTCACAGATGTTTCCAGGAACATACACAAAGCCTCAAATACTTCCTGTTGAACTGGTAAGAAACACCTCTGTAGAGGCAGCTATATTTTGGAGGAAGTTATTGTTTGGTTTATCTGCATCCTTGAAGCAGTCCAAAAAGTCATGCATATATGCAAGTAGAAGCAAGGACAGATAGACTAGTTTCACTATACTCATGCACTCTACTTCCAAAAAAATTGTCTATTTTTTTAATTTATTGGTTTTTTTAGGGTACTGTGTTGATGTAGATTTATCTAGAAATCATTCTCAGAGTCATCCTGTGACACTGCTTCTTCCACGCCCATATAAAACTTTTGGGAAATATATTTCTTTCCCTGTCTCCCTCCATTCCTTTCTTCTTGCCTTTTCCCTTTCCTGGCTTTCATGTTTTCCTATAAATCCACCTATAATCATTTAGATCATTATTTTTGAGTGAAGTAATACTATTTTAGGGAATAGATAGGAATTTCTCCTGAGGGCAATGATAGTTCCATAGAATGCGTTTATGCAAAGTCTTAATTTGCAGTGAAAATGATATAATATTGTAAATATTCTACCTTGAAATGCTAATTTTAGCATAGATTCTTCTAATAATAAATCATCAGTTTAGTACAGTGTCAGCATTTGTCTCCCAGTTAGAGCAGGACTCCAGTGGACTGGGAAAAGGCAGATATCATAGTAGCTATCTATAGAGAAGTAGATTCCAGAGAATTATACAGCAAGGACCCTAAATTCAGTGCTAGAAAGTTATTGGAAAAATTTATTAAGCAATCAATTTGAAGGTACCCGGAGAACAATAAGGTGGTAAGAGAAAGCCAGTATGGATTTGCTAAGAGCAAATAACAACAAACCAGACTAATTTCCTTCTTTGACAGGATAACTGGTTTAGAGGACAAAAGGAGAAGCAGAAGATACAATAATTCTTGACTTGAGTAAGGCTTTTGGTGATATCCCCTATGACACTTTCAGGGAAATATAATGAAATCACGCATGGTGAAATTACAGTAAAGTTGCCACACAAGTGGTTGAAAAACTGTAGTGGAATAGTAGTAATCAATTGCTGCCTGTCAAACTGGAAAGGTTTATCACATGCAATATGACAAAATCCTAATCTTAGTTCAGTGTGAGTCAATATTTTCACCAATATTTGAGAGCACTGGAATAAAGAGAAACCATTTATTTTCAGCATGATGAAGGGCCTTACAAATGTCTTTAGAGGCATGAGTAGAAGTTGGCTGAGCTGAGTAGTATGAATGATGAATGATGCCACCTCCTCCTCCAACTTTCCTCCACAACCTCTGCTATTCAGCACCTGTGATGACAATGTATAATGAAAATGAAGTTTATCACTTAGTAGTATTTTTAATCTTTCACACTCTCTGTCTCAATAGTCTTCACAAGTTCTGCACATTTAAGTCCATTCATACCTCCATTTAAAAGGAAACCTGGAGAAACTCTTTTTCTCCTTTTCCAATGGTTTGCCTTATTTTTGGATTTGAGAGGTGAATTGACATCAGCAAGATTAAATCCAACTGCAAAAGAAAAAAAAATATTAAGGTAGAAATTGAGTGAATGGAGAAGGTCCCTCTATGGAGGAGCTCCAGTCCTGTTACGAAGCAAACCAGTCAACAAACATGGCAGGTAATTTTCCAAATAGTAGGAAGATAATATTCTAAAGTATTAATAAGAGTATCATATGTAGGGAGATAATTGTTTTGGAGTAGCAGTAAAACACCCCTTACATGCTAGATAAATAACTTTTGATAACTGTAAAATAGCTTTCTATTTTATGTATCATGTCAGAAATAAATCTTTCACTGCTATTGTTTCAAGTAAATTGACAGCAAGTCTCAGATAAAGTTCTGTGCCAGTTTTATGCTGATTTTGAGATGGGTGTATGCAGGCTGGAAAGAAATGAGTGAACAGCTAAATTTAGAAAATATGACTACCAAGAAAAGATGGAAAACCTTCATTTTGGTGAGTCTGTAAAAAAGAAGACTTTACAGAGAAGATAGATGGGATCATGTGTAAAACATTTCTTATGGAAATACAGTGCCTATTGGTCTCCACATCTTTTGAGTGCAGGAACAAGAATTAATTTGATTTAATTGACAGTAACAAGAATTCACATCAGAATATTTTCTTGAATAAAAAACATTACTCTTTTGAAAAACATGCCTAGAAAATTTGGGAAACCCACATAGCTATATATCTTTAGGTATGCACAGTGGGAACCTGCACGAGTCAGAGTGATCAGGACAGACTCTTGACTTCAGTGAGTAAATTAAAATTCCTGTTTAGGTTACAACTTGCCAAGGTAGTCTTTACTAAGCATGAACTAGAACTAGGAACTCTAAATGAGGAATTCTTGGATCTGCTAGATGAAATGAATGAATTTTCAATTTTCTCTCTATTTCCCTCTGCCCACCCTGGTGGGGAGCTTTACTCTGGTCTTGTTCCCAGGCTGGATACTTCCAGTTGATATCTGCTTAGCAACATGTTTTCTGCAGTCCCTTATGGCTCTCCTGGAAAGTATCCCATTTGTTTCTCTTTCTAAGGCCCATCTGTGGACTTTTTAACCAGATATTGTCTGGAGTCCCATTTTGAGCTCATGCTGCAGCCTCCCTGATGGCTATGCCTTTCATGCTACACTCAGACCGTTCTCCTTTCTGATCATGCCTAGTTTTTCCAGGGAAAGAACTCTCCCTCCAGACACTCCCAGCTGACCTATTTTAATATAATATAACACCCAGTGAACTCTGTAGAACGAAATTGTCTTCAAATGATAACAACTGAATAGATAAATAGTTGTAGGAAAGCTTTAGATATAGTTGATTATGCCAGAAGTGAGGTGGCGAATTCAGTGGTCTCTCCCAGAGCTCCCTTTCTGAGTGTTTCTGGCTGAAAGAGTTTAGCAAGCTGCAGCTTGTCTGACAGCAGAGCATGTTTGTGTGCAGCTGCAATTCACTTTTTGGGCTCACAGGCATGGTGCCACATTACCAAAACTTTTAGTCTGCAGAGTGGACTCTGCTCAGATAATGTTCAGGGCTATGCATATTGATCTGATGTAACTACAGCCTGCAATTTCTATGTCAGCTTGGTATGAAATCTCTGACACTGTCTCTCATTTGCTCTTTGTTGGTGTCAACAGGTGATTTTAACAAATATGCAAACTGTTAGCTTTTGGATGTATTTTCTCCCATTCCCCCATTAAAAAAATCTTTAGAAAGCCTTTTGGTGATCTGTAGCTTCCAGGATTATATTGTCTAGGCAATTAATAGCCTTGAAAACATTTGGAAAATGAAGCTTTCTATGAAAGATGGTTAACATAATGACAGCATTTAGTGTATAGCTTGGATGACAAAAGTCACAGAAGTATAATGATAGCAGTCTTTGTGGGAGGTACCTACTGCAAGTAATTTGTATAAAGTATATGGATTTATATTTTTCTCTCTAGAGCAACCTCCTCATAAGCATGAAAAACTCTGAATTCTCTTTCGTGATCCCTACCTTATAGTATAGGTCTTCTCATCTGTGTGACATCCTGTCTGGCTACTTATCTTAACATTTATGCTGGAGAAACATTTTTGTAGAAAATATGTATTTTGCAAGGGTTTTCCAAAGTTACTCTTTCTGTGTTAGCAGCACTATGGAGATCTGTGGTGGTGGTGGGTGTTCCCTTATATCTGCTACAGTAGTCCTTTCCTGGAGCATGAACTTTTGTACAACTTTTGTGTAAGAGAAATTAAATATAGGTGGGAGATTTCTGAAGTCCTGCAATCTCAATTTATGTCTTCATATCATCAAAAATGTTTTCTGTGCTGGCTACCAAAATTCAGCAAACCTGATTTCACACTGGATATGGAGTGCTGACTCACAGGTGTCAAGTGAAAGTTCCAGTGTCTGTGGTGGTTCCTGGAACAGAAACTTTAAGACAGACAGAATAAATATACCAACAGGCATACAATTCTGCAACTCACAGTCTGTGTCTTGGAAAATTTCTACTGTTTTAAAAAACACCTAAATAATAGATTGTCTCCATTCACCTTTTACCTTCTAAAAATCTGCTTAAAAAGAATTTTTTGTGTGTGTTTATATGAAAAAAGTGTGTATAGAATTTATATTATTTAAAAGCAGTGGTTCTTACAATAGACTCTTGAAAGTCACCATTTCTTTCAGAGTGCACAATTTGCAGAGCGGCAGCATGGTGTGGCTATTGAGCATCACCAATTGTGCCCTTGAAGAGAAAATTGTTGAAGGTCTGGGTGTCTGATAGCTTTATAATCATCCTTGCTGCTGAAATATGTGCTTTTACATGACCTTGGTGGTTACATACTATGATAAAGTAAGTTTTATACGGAATATTCTAATTGTGAGCAAATTATAAGGTTGATTTCTGTCTCTTCTCAGAAAAGCATAAAAGTGATTAAAGATTTCCCCTGAATTTACAGAAACTGATATTGACTGCCTAGAATATGAAGGCGCTCTCTTAATCATTCAATTTTCAGTGCATTTTTAGAAGGGAATCATACAAGGTTTCCTTGAAGGTTGTAGTGCCTGTTTGTGGCATTAACCATGTGTGTAGACCATATCTTTTTCTTCACCACTTTCTACTATAAGAATTTCTTTCTTTAGAGGGTTTTTCAAGTCATAATTAAAAAAATGAAATATTTTGGACACTTTGATATATTTAATTGCTTATCTGAAGAAAATTAAAAGGGCTTCAACACTGAGATATTCAGAATTCTGTCTAAAGACAGGTGGCTAGAGAACACTCAGATTAGTTACTATCATCCATAAATGAAGAGAACTTGTAGTTGTAGGCCGTTTTGAAAGTATGATATTTATAATAAGTAACTTAGAAATGCAGTGCATTGTGTAGCCATTATTTCGACCTTGCCTGTTAACCACTGAACTCCATCACACTGTTCAATATTATACATCCCTCATTTATCAGTTTTCTGAGTGATTTAATGTTTTATGCCTTTGGATAAACTCCCAATTCTCCATGCAACTTTTTGCCCTATAAGTTTAACTGAGATCAATGTTCTGAACATTATTATAATCCTCCCACTCAAGATAAAATTATTTGCAGGAAATATTTCAAATATCAAGCTATATATAACTCAAGCTAGGTTAGAAGTGGGGGAGGATGAGCTGCAGAAAGGATTAAATCCATGTCAAAAATGCAAGAACTGGCTGAAAAACAAGCACAAATCATAGCAGACAAAAATCACAGCATACTACACACATAAATAAAACACCAGACACAATCTGAAGAAATACTACAGGGAGTTTAGTTGAGCTCAGAGTTAACATTTTTCCAACTAGATGCCAGATTTTAGCAGAACATTATTCTGACCTTTACCTTCTAATTTGATCATTTATAAAGAACAGATTTCCAAAACAACTGCATCTTAGTGATAGTGTTGATATTTTATTTTTTACAGTTTAGATATACTCAGAGCTAAAAAGAACTTAAAAAAGGTCAGAAAAACAGCATTGAAGCATTCTGGGAAAGAGAGAGATGAGCTGAGGATTGGATTTTTTAATCGAGGCTTCTCCAATTTGATAACTTTAATTAGAATATCAAGTAAGGTACCAGATGATGGATGTATCACTTCTTAGTTAAATTTCCATATCTACCCCCTGTAACTACTTTATAGGTGTCTGGACTGATTTCAGAAATATCTCAAATCTTTGTGTGTATTTGAATACACTGTCTGACCTAGGAGATTCCCTCCACTCCAAGGGGACTTCTCTAATATGCCCCTTGTCTGCATCATTTCTCCTTGTGTTGCTGCCAAGCCTAGTGTGCCATGAATAATTCAACCTTCCACACCTTAGGAAAAGAGAAATTCATAATATTTCTGAAAGTTCTACTCCTCCTACCACTGTCAATTCTCAGGTTTCAAGCCTCTGCTAGCTGCTCACCCGACAACTTTCTGCTGCAAGGCCAAGGATGTTTGTAAACTGCTCTCTCAGTCATGGTCTGCAGTCCTTCAGCAGCTGAGGATGCCATCAAAAGCAGGAAGGAACTGGTTTCAGCCCATTGGTGAGGTGAATGATGTAGCAGTGGTGGCAGCTCTTAGCTCTTTGCCCCGAGAAGAGCAGTGCATGGTGGTTCCAATCAGGCACTGTCCCTGCAATGCCACCATGTTGGTACATGCTGGTCTTACACCAGCCCATTTTAATCCTTTTTTTGTAACATGCAGATGATACATAGAACAAAAAAAACAGTCATTCTGTAACTCTCATGTATTATGACCACTGGACAGCATCTTTTTGGTTTTCTTGCATGTGGAATAAGACTCTTGTTTTCTATAAACATTTCAGTGATGGTGTGATTCACAGGGACCTGTTTCCTGACCAGGGGTTTCAAGTTCTTCTGCCACTGAAACAATTTTGAGAACCATAGCTAGAGAATGAAGGTTTTTGCACGTAGAATAAGATTTGCTGCTACAAAACAGAAATTGGTAGGCTCTATCACTGAAAAAAATAAATGCATTGTAAAATACATGACTACTGCTTGAAAATTGTTCAGAACTGCACAGTTTTTTCTGTTGTGTTTTCTAACAATTAAAATGCAAGCATGTGTTGATTTGTGTGTATGTGTGTGAATATTTCTCCTCTCACAAACACCTTCTTTAAATAGGTTCTTTAAGCAGATTTCTACCACGTGAATAAGTCACTGTCCTCTGTGAAACCCTGCAACTTCCCCAGAAGTCTTTCCATTCAGTTATTTAACCTTGGTAAAGAAGAAAGGTTGACATAGTTATGGTTAATGAGCCAATTATTTAAAAATACCAGCCATTAAAATGCTTTATTCTAGTTAACTAGGTACATTCATTATAGTCATCCCAGCCTGCTGTTTTATTGCTCTTCTTATCAATGAGCCATTATCAATAAGGGTCCTAATTGCTCAAGAATCAAGATATCCCAGTCCACCTAAAACATCTGGGTTATGAAGTAGTTCAAACTATGTGTCCTTCTGCAATTTAACTACCAGTTAACTAACTTACTGTGATCTCCTCAAGAGGAGAAGAAACAAAGATGTTTTAATAGGAAGGTGCTCAGTTTCTCAGGTGTTGGGAGCAGTTTTTTGTCTCACGTGCCCCTTGCTGCTCTTGCCATGTCACAGCTCTCCCCTCATTCTCCCTCTTTATTGCTCCTTCCCAACTCTTACATCTACACCAAAATCCCTCCTTCCTCTTCTGCCTAGGCAAGCAGCCTTATGTGCCATGGCTAGTTTGCAGGGTGAGAAAGGTTAAGAGAGGTGTTCCAGACTTTTCCATTCCCTGGTTTTCACTTGTTTGCTAATTTTAATGACTTTTAGGAATCTCACATACTTTAAAATTCCTATGGCTGTGTCACCTTAATGTGAAAGTGACTGTGCATTGAAAGTTACTGGCAGATGCAGAAACCAACAAAAGGTGTATCTGTACGTGTGTACATGTGTTCACATATACATATATATATATACATATAGGTCATATACAAATGTGATTATATAAGCCTCAAAAGACAAGAAAAACCGGTGATACAGTTTTTGTGTTATTGGGAAACAACCATAACCTAGGAAGACTATATTGTCACTTTCTAAGTCTCATATGTGAAAAAACAATTTTTCTCTCTGCCCTTACATGATTCCAGTATCTCTGCATGAAGCAAAAGCCTAAAATGAGACATAAGTAACACAAAACAGAAAGACATAATTTAGTAGAAAGTAATGACTAGAATGAGAAGGAGTTATCATATGGACGCTGTCTAGATGCTGGCTTTTGTTAGTGAAACACAAAACACTTCAGAGGAGGCAGGAAGAAGGAATATGATGGTGGAACTTGCATCAGGGCTGATGTATAAAGTGGATGTATCCTTGAATAGTCAGAAAATCCATTTTTCAGCAGAAGTGTTTCTTAGACATATTGTGAGCTAAAGAGCACTGCTGTAGTGGTAGGTGCCAATTTTTCAAATTCATATTTACTCCAGTCTTACAAATTAATCACAAAACATGAAGTACAAAAAGTCTGCAGACACTTGATGACAGCCAAATGAAAATTGGTTTTAATGTGTTAAATTCTATTAAATATCAGTACTTATATTAACACTTTTTTACAACTACAAACCTTATAGTTTGTTCAGTAAAGGTTACTAGCTGCTGCTGTCCAAGATTTTTTATAAAATGAAAGTGACCCCATGTATACATTTTGAACTCTTTTTAAATTGTGAAAGTATTAGTTTAAGATGATTCAAGCCACTAATAGTATAGCTAAAATAAAAATTCCTATTTATCCCGTTTGTTTACTTCACAGAAATGAAAATACTAGACTAGACAAATTCAAAGGGACTTTTGTACAAATAGCTTTATTGATTGCCAAAAAGCAAATAAACTGGAGAGTAGAATTCCCTTCACCAAATGACAAATGCGTTATAAATCTCAAAGACATTTTTCATCTTGAAAGACTGCAATGTAGCTCCTAGAAAATATCAGAGAATATTGATCAGAGTGTTTTATCCAGTAGCATGTTATTTAACAACAAGTAAATTCTAATCTGCGATATTTTTAAAGCAAAATTAAAAAAGCATTTATTGCAGTTGCACTTATATTCCTTGTTTTTCCTCTTTTTCCTGCACTTATAGTTATTACTGTTTCATAAGGATTACTGCATTACTGTTTTGCAGTTTGGTTACTTCAGAGTTCAACCATTCATTACGTTGTTAACTTTTCAGCTATAAAGTCCTATAGTATTTTTGCTCTATAAATAGTTAAATTATGAAATATCTTTATAATAAGTATATCACTGAGGAAACAACTGGATTTTAATGAAAAAATTATACCCCCCCTCCCCAAATAAAAACAAACTGAAGACCTTTTGAACTTGTTTCATGGGATTTTTTCTTAATAATATTTACTCCAGCTGTTTTTCAAGGACAGTTTCTATATACTTTAAGTCTCTTTCAAAGAGGAGCTCAATTATACATCTATATCACCATTTGTGATGACTGAATATCTGGATAGTCTAGTAATTTTCAAGCTTTCTTGGTCTGTGATATCTTCTGTCCAGAAGCAAACGTAGTTAAGGATAGCCTTGACAGAAAATATAAATAGGGGAGGAACTTAAAAACAAAAATTGAATTTCTAAATATAAATATCATATTCTAAAATGCAGGCAAAATTTGTATTGCACTCAAAAAGCCTCTGCTTACAATAGCAGATCTAAATCATCCCAATCATTGCACTGCCTTTGGACAGCAAGTGTCTTACTCTGGTCCTTCACTGGAGCCATTTACAGTTTTCAATTGAACTGATTTAAATTAAATATCATGCAGGATGTATTAAACCTGATTTTGAGAAAACATCAAAAGCAGACATAAGAGGTAAAGAATCTCACAATAATGATTTTTTCCTTGCTGTAGTTACTGCTTTAGTGCTTTTTACAGGGCAAATCAGACCAGCCAGTCTTTTTTTGGCTTCTAATACTCCTTGAGAACCATACACACAGACATGAGAATGCATCTAGTGGCTACATGTTTTTACTCCCTCTGTGTCATAGCATGAATCTCAGCTGCTTGTGGAGCCATGATTACCATGCATTGAGATTAAAATTCTTTGCCCTATATTTATTTCTGCAGACGGCAAAGAGAACCAGTTCGCAAGTTCCAGTCTGATATATTTTTAAGCAGTTTGAAGTTCAGGTTTTTCATCCAATTCAGTCTACAAAAGCATTGTAAGGGAAGTGTTTTTTTTTTAAAGTCCTAATCTTTCAGCTGACAGTTGAAAGAAATTTATTGATAGAATGATTCACCTTTTTTATGCACACATTCAATTTCTCTTGCAGTAAGCAAGAAAGGGTGCAGTGTTTCAGTTGAACACTGGGATTCTAAATGCAGCAATACATTTTACATGCAACTAATAAGATTTTACTTATAATTGATTTGGGAATAATTAGGAAATGCAATTGAATTTAAAACTGCTGACTGACAGAGAAAATAGAAATATGCCCTAAAACGCTATAACAAAATTGCCAGACTTGGTGTTCATGCTAATTGCAGTCTATTCACTGAGTTATATTCTTGAATATGCCATGCTTTCAGTGAGATAAAACAGGGGAAAAGGTGCTACACCAGACAAATGCACACATTTAGAATCATATTCTACCAATCTCCTCTAATTACCAGCTAGGAGGTGTGTGTTTACGACTCTATTATGAAAGCTGCACATCATAATCACTGACACACCTCAATAAAACCTCATTAACAAGAAATGGTTAATTTTGAAGTCTTTAACAACTCTTGGTCATTTGACAATTTTATTCAAAAGGAGATGTGAAATTCCCAAAAATCTATTAAGATATTTTCCTCTTCTTTCAGTACTACTTATCCCCTTATTAACAACCCATGAAGCCAAGTTTACTTTTGACTATAAGGAGGGCCTTTTTTCTTGGATTTTCACCTTGTTGGATATGTTAGAAATGTTTTTGAATATAACAAAAGTCTGCTAGAGTTTTAAAAAATTGAAAGAAAAATGTATCTGATGTAGAGTATATATGTCTGGTACAAATACAGCATTCTAATGGCTTTAAGGACAGCATTCCTGTCTATTTTACTCCTGTGTTGAGTATCCAACATTGCTTACATAGATGTTGCTCTAGCTCTTTTGATGGAAGCAACAAAAATGTATAAAGGTGCTAAATAAGCACTGATCTGATAAAACGACTCCCACAAAGAAATAAAGAAAAGCTGAAAAAAATATTGAAAATCACTAGTCCCCACTGAAGATATGAGATCAATTTCTCCTTTTGAAAAGTTCAAGTGAGGAGGATGAAGTGCATCCTGTTCTCCTATATCCTGTTGTTATTTTTATGTGAGAGACATCAGCAAGCAGAAACAAGTCTCAAATGCCAAGTGTTTAATGGGATGATCACAGATGTTGCCCTGGATTTGCTGAGAAAGGTTATTACTCGTGAAACAATTTAAAAGTACTGTTTTCTTAGTACAGTTCTTAGGACAATTCTTATTCCCGGAAGAATTACTTTTCTCATCCATTAATTTTAAATAGTTTTCTTGCTCTCCAGACTGGGTACTCTAGGAAGAAGAAAGAACAGTCTTGCATTGACCTTAACTCCCTTCTCTTCCAGTCCTGGATGATTGATTGCCCTCAGTGATTCCCAGATTGTTCTCACTTTTCCCAGAACAAATCTCAGACTAAGGTCTGAGGAAAATATATATATGGCAGGACCACCTAGTAAAGCAGAGGACTTTGTTTTATTTTGTTTTGTTTTTTCTGCTTCAAAGCCTCAAACACCATAAGAGCCATACATACCTCTCCTGCTGCCTAGGGCTCAGGGAGAACAATTTGTCTTTAGACTTGGCTATTGTGAATGGAATGCACCCTCATGTCCACCTAAAAAACAGATGTTGCTTCCTCATCCTACAAGGACATACCACCCACATGGTACTTCCTACAACCCAGTTTTGCAGCTCACGTTTTTTGGTGTTATGGTTTCTACTACTTCAACCAAGAGTTTGCCTTCCTTTCTACTGAAGACATGGCTAAATCTAGATATCAATCTACTTAAGTAATTTTCAGTATGGATGGATTTCTCTAAACAAGAAGTAATCCTTGCTCTTCCAGCTCAGGCTCATGTCATCTACAATTCCTGTTACATGACACAGTGAAGAGACAGATGTTATATGTATCTCTTACGTCTAGAGATGAGGTCTTAAAAACCTTTCCCCAATATTTGATGCATCGACCAGTTTTGTCCTTACAGAAAAAATAGTGATTTTGCAAGGCGACCTAATTAGGAGCTATTTCTTTGTGTAGGTTCATGAAGAATTTTGGAATTTGAGCTAAGTTTTCAATTTTCTGAAGTAACAGAGAAGGTAAAAGTCACAGCAATTTCCTAACAGCACTTCCCAGTCACATCACATACAGACAGGTTATAAGGTGGCAAGGTAGTGTTCACTGCCTGTTAATGGTTCCTAAGAACATATCTGTGAAATGACCTTATACGGCTCTATTCACACAACTGTAAAACCTTTACAACAGATATTATGTCAAAAACATTCAGGCCCTATCCCCTTAAAAGTAGGTCATGGGCTGCCTAACTAGTGCTATTTTAGATGAGACAAGATTATGATAGACTTGTGCTCCAGGTGCTACTTTTAAAAATGAAAAAAAAAAAAATTGTAGACCCTACATCATGTCTCCAACCCCATGTCAGTTTTCTGGATGCTCTATGGGCTCCTGCATCTAATTTTCTGTGGACACATCACCTTGGGGCAGTAATGAATGGGCACATGGAAAATCACTGGAGGAAGAAAGAAAAGTCCTTTAGCAGAATGAGTATTCAAATTCACAAGTATATAATGTGAGCTGTGCTCCTTTTCCCATACCCCATCACAGAATCAAAGTATCATAGAATGGTTTGAGTTGGAAGGGATCTTATAGAATGTAGTTCCAATGCCACGATTGGCAGGGACATTTTCCATTAGACCAGGTTGCTCAGAGCTTCATCCAGCCTGGTCTTCCAGGGATGGGGCATCCACAACTTCTCTGGACAAGCTGTTTCAGAGCCTCACCACCCTCACAGCAAAGAATTTCTTCCTAATGTCTAATCTAAACCTGTCCTCTTTCAGTTTGAAGCCATTCTTCCGTGTCCTATCATTACATGCTCTTCTAAAAAGTCCCTCTCCATCTTTCTTGCAGGCCTCCTCTAGGTTCTGTTAGGCCACAGTTAGATCACCCCTAAGCCTCTTCTCCAGATTGAACAAATTCAATCCCTTTAGCCTTTTCTCATAGAAATCACTCCATTCCTCTAATTATCTTGGTGGCCCTCTTCTGGATTCTCTCCAAAAGGTCAATGTCCCTCCTCTGCTGGGAACTAGAGCTGGATGCAGCACTGCAGGTGGGGTCTCATGAGACTGGAATAGAGGGACAGAATTACCCTCCTTGATCACTATCTTTCTCATTTCCAAAAATCCCGGGGTTTTATGACATTGGTGCAAAGCTTTTCACCTCATTTTCCCCCACTGTTTCCTAAAAGATTTCAATTTTTGTAGATTTGCTAGTGTGTCATATAGGTCTCTTTGTCCAAAGGAAGGAATGTCCAGTCTACCCTGAGTTTTCCTTGGGTCCTTCCTTCTTCTCTTTTAGCATGGAAGTAGCTTTATTTATATTTACATAATATTAACTGCTTTTTCTGAATGCTAGTCTGTTACCTTTACTCCCTTTTGTCTTCCTATACGTCTTCCTATTTTTTTTCTCACTGTTACAGCTATCCCTTTCATTTAATCTCTTTGTTTTAGCATACCACATCAACCAACCTTTATTTCTCCTTTTGGCAGCCTCAGTTTTTGCCTTAGCACATTGTCCTATTTTTCTTGTTTCTCCTTTTCTCCCCCGAGCATTTTTACAGTGTCCTTTGTCTGTCTTTTTCTGTCACATTATCCTGCTTCTGCTCTCTATTTTCTCTAGAGTGTCATTTTGGTATAAAATGTATTGCATGTTATTTATTCTTTACAATTTGGGGTGAACTGACCTGCCTGTATATAGAGGCACATTTACACATAGTATCCTTCAATTACTTCCAAATTGTCACTATAATTTCAAGAGTACACTATATTTATAGTGGTTGAATTCTCCAATGTTTAACGCACTATAAATCTTTCATTCTTGTTTATTCACACTCTGTCATAAAGAGGCAGAATTTGAATTTTCTGTTCCTCATGTGCATTCTCTTAATGCCACAGGGCCAGACTGCAGCTAGGTGAGGATGAGCAGGTGTGTAAATTGGGGGCAATTGAGTTCTTAATCATGGAGCTCCCAGAGTGCCTGGACAGGAGTAGTCCTGCCAACACATGGGAGGTGCAATGGGGGTCATCACTCTTCTCCATGTGCTAGCAAGCTGCAGCTGGCAGCAGAAAAGGATGCAGGCTTTTCTATTGTAATCCTGCTTCAGTTGCCATTGCTTCCACAGGGCAGGTCTGAAAGATCTTAAGGATCCCTCAAAGCCTTTGGTTGGTGCTGTACTCTGCAGGGAGGAAGCCCCTGGGGTCTGAGAGTGGCTTTTCTCAGGCATGACAGTGACTCAGAAAGGCACAAAAATTGCATGTCTGGTGTAAAAATAAAGACAGTTATCTTGCTACTTGATTGAATGGCTTTGAAATACAGAGAAAATGACTGTATTCCGATGCTGTAAGAAAAGTTAAATTTTGTTGCCCTGCTTCATTGCTGAAGAAGATATGAAGAAGATGAAACTGGTTGGTGCAAAGCCAAAGTTTCCTTGAAAATATATGAGATGAAAATATCTTGGAGTGAGGTGATAGAATGGGCACAGGATTTAGTGTATACATCAAAGGGCATAATTTAAAATTTGCCATACCTTGAAAAGCTCATTGGAAAGAGACTTTAGGAGGTCACCTAATAATTTCTTGTTTTCTAAGATCTGCTCAATTTTCTGCTAAAGACCTCAAACCATGAAGATGCCTCAGGCTCATGTCATCTGTTAAAGCATTTCTCTTCTAATGTCTTACCTCTATTATTGTTCTTTGTGACTTCAGGTATTTTCTTCTCATATCAACTATGGGTGTCAAGTAGAGGTCAATTTCTTCCTTGACACTGCAGCCTTTAGGGAATTGGAGATTATTTTTAGAATTCTTTTCTCAAAAAATCCTACTTAATGCTAAACAACATCAGGTTTAAGTTTTTTTTCTGTCTGTTTGTTCCTTTAATGTACTTCTATGTACCATTAGACTAATAAAAACTTCTAACTTGTCACTTCTATCTCAGATCAACATTTTTTTTTTGCTACATAAAATAGGTATTACAGACAGATTTAGTTTGTAATAAGGCTACAAGCTGAGAAAAATGTGACCATTTACAGTACCCAGAGACCAAAAGACCAGTCTTTGAGCATATGTGACAGTCAAAGGTTTGTTTACTTCATTTACTGCACAATTAACTCTTGCGTTAACATTTTTAGTGACGCGCTATGTAATCCCCACAAGATGTTTGCTCTAGGGTTCATGGCCTCCGTAAGACAGCTTTTAAGTGAGTGGAAAAAGCTCTGATATCATTCATTACAGCACAGCACACATGTCAGCATGTCATGGGTTTATGATTAGGATATTGTCACCTTAACTATTACAAAGACACAGTTCCATAAGAAACTTTCATAATATTAAGAATAGATGATTTGTTACATCATTAAAGAGAACCCACACAGTCCTCAAAGTGTCAACAGAAATGAGCAAGTTGAATGTTATTTAACTAAAAAAGGAAGCTATACTAAGAAACTATGAATTTATTTCATCAGTAGTTTATTTAAGGTCATCCAGAAATAATGATAACATTTCATTGGTCTAAATAATTTTGTTTCAGTCAAAAAAGTGAGCAATGAGTTGAATTTAAGCCCTCTAAATCAAGGCTTTGATGAGGTTGAATCGCTTGTACATGTACAGCAGCACCAAGAACTGGGAGATCATAATCTTAAATCTCCCTGGAGGAAGAATGATTTGCAAGATGTTTTTGTTTGCTTGTTTTGCAATTCTTAATTTAATCATCAGGCTGAATTACATCCTGAGCCTTTTCTGTCACAGCATGAAGATCTTTCTATGCAAATGTATAAAATCTGTGATGTTTTCTGCCTTTACCACATGATTCTGCCCTTTTATCATAGTGAGGAGAATGACAATATTCATTAAGAATATATAAGACATTAAATGGTGGTGATAACCTATTGTGATAAACATCACATAAAGATCAGGAAATGACAGTCAATTCAGGCCTGAGGAAATCTTAAGGCTGCAGAGTGAGCGAATCTCTCTTGTCTTCCCTCCCTCAAACCATTCGTCTCTTCCCATTGAAGGCAATGACAGTAAGAACAGTACAAAAATAATCAATTCCTCTGGCATATTTAAAGTGTGATTTCAAGGTCCTTTTCAGAAAACCTGAATTTGGGCACTGAATATTACATTCCAGTTCATGCTTTCAAAATGATTTTTTTTTTTAAGGACAGGGTATTTTACATATCCAAATGCAAGCCCCAATTCAGTACATATCCAAAAAGTGAGACCTGAAAATTAGGATTTACTGAAATTGCCTAATGATTTGCCTAATCTTTGCTTCTCTAGGTAAAGATACCCAGCTTGTTTAAAAGTGGTTGTTGTAGGAAGACTATAGATTTGTTGTCTGCAAGTCTTCATGTTTTCTTTGTAAAGCACATTGGAAAGAGTTTTTGCTTATTCACGGCTTCTTGCTTTGGTAAGTGATTGCTCTAAAATCAATCATCTGTATTGCCCTACACTATTCCCATAATGTCACTATCATGATGGCATCTCTTTTAGCTCCAAATGCAATTTTAATGCTATTATCTAGTATGCTTGTTAGACACAAGGCTTCAATGAGTATTTTTCAGGAAGAGAAACCATGTCCAGGCTTCTATCAGCAGGAGGAAAATATACAGAACCTAACTGGCCTTGTGCCTCTTCTTGCAATTATAAGGCTTGTGCTTTCAGCTCTCTATTGCCGGTGTTTGTTTTGTACAGAGAGCAACAAGCTCTCAGCTGAAGTTGAATATTGTAAGTGCTAACAAATGCAAATAATAATTGCATGGTTTTTCTAAACAGGAATCCTTCCGTGATAATGTGACTGTGTTAAATGGGCATAGATTGATGGGGCTGTAACCTCTTCATTACCATTACTGCCTAAGAACAATGCATGCTGCTTAACACATGACAGAACAAAAACTGTGCAATGTGGATAGCCTCTCCCTCCCAAATACATACTCTTTCCTAGTCACAGTATTTCAGCAGAATCAGCCCTTGTGTTAGGTGCCTGAAAAAAGTCAGGATTGATTTTTCCAGAGTTTCCAGCACAAAACTGATGGTTCAGCTGATGCACTGAGTACATTGTTCTAATATGTTCTTTGACACAATTTCTGGCATTAAATTCTGCAGACTTTAAAGATGCAGCTGAGGGATACTCTTCAATGCTTCAGCACACTGTCTAATTTAAATTTATTCTGGTTGATGGAATTTCTTTCTCATTATATGTGAACGCTCAATAGGAGTTTAAAAATACACCTCCCTGCCCTTGAATATGGGATAAACAGATCATGTCATTTGCTGGAGTCAATTGTTTTCTGTTTTAGAGCAAGTTATATATAAGCTATTGAAGAGAAAAGTAGTTAAAGATTTTTATATATCTTACAAGCAAATAAAATAAAATAATTTTGGAATTTACATCATCAGAGGGATGTATATTCAATAGGTTTTACTTGCAGTTGGTAAAAAGGTTGATGCAATAGCACAATTTACCTGCAAATGGTGATTGCTGCCAAAAAAAACAATGACTGTTTTTCTAAAGAAGAAAACCTAAAAGCAAAGTCCTAAAGCAAAGTTTCTTTTTCCCAAATCCCTATAATTGCAAGCAGTTCCCTTACTGACAACTGAGAGGTATTTTCTTTTTAATGGGAAAAGAGGTTATGTTTTTCAAATAATATTTAATTTCCTTATCTAATTTCTTTGGCATAAACAAGATACAAAAGCTTTTGCTGCCTGAAAACTCCTAACAATTTCTCTTTTACATCAAATTATAGTAGCTTTGAAAGGAAATAATGCATCTGCAGATGGTGCTGAATTGCATGAAATTAATTAGTACATGTGCAAGTTCTCAGTAATTAATTCCATTGAGGCCTGTTAAATCCATTGTGAGCTGAATTACATGCTTTTTAGCCTTTCCTTTTCTACCTGGAAGCTGCTGCATCATCTTTAAAGCTGATTTTAAAACTGATAAGGAAAATATAGTAAATTTATCCAAGAAAATGCATTCAATTTTCTTTGTCATGCTCACAATGTAAAGAAATCAAACTGTTATGGATCGTGTGTTAGTACAGTGACCAAGCATTTCTAAATGTCTTCCTGGGAAGTAACTATCTGCTACTGATGTACATTCTGATGTGGTGGGCATTCATAATTCCTGGGATCAGTACCCAGTCCCTGCATAGCTTTTAATATAGTAAACATGAAGATCATAGACCTCAGCACTATGACGACTTATACCAAGCTTTTAATGTATTTTCTAAAGAAGTTGGGATGAGAGAGGATGTTTTCAGAACATATACCCTCCAGATCTGATGCTCAGGTAAGGCAGAAACAACAGTCTTTAGCCTATAAATCCTGGCAGTGCCCAGGTATAAGCCAAATGCTTGACTGATCAAATCAGCAACAGACCTTTCACAGATAGAGGAGACATTAGGGAGCTATATAGAAATACCAGATTGGTTTGGGACAAATGCAGGGGATTGAAAAGGATTTTTAAGGGTGAAAATTTTAGGATGATAAGACTAACCTTGCTGTTAGATGTCAACATGGTTTAGGAAGGAAGATACAGACTGCATGCAGAAATCCTGACAGTGATGGACTTTGCACAGGAAGGGGACTGTGAAATAGCAAAAAAGGGTTGAGAACTCCACTGGTTAATTACGATCTGTCTCCCAATCTGATGAATTCTGACTAGCCTGGACTCAGTAAGGACAGAGCTCATGATGAATCCCATGCTATTTAAAACCCCTGGAGCCAAAGCCACTCTACTATTTCCAACCAGCCATTTCGTCAGGATTCAGTCCTGTGAAAAACTTCAGTTGTGTCAGACTGGTTGCTCTGTAAAGGTAGGGATTGTGCAGGTCTAATCTGACTTCACAGTTCATGACAGCTGAGCTAATTTGCCTGGGACACGCTGGGTGCAATTGCAAGAGGCTGTGCTTGAGAAGACATACATAGATGTATATTGTTTTTTGCATTAGTTTGAGCCAAAGGAATAGTTTGACCATTCAGACTTACGGAATTTTGAGTGTCGCTAAAATAGAAGATGCTGGGACTTTATTTTTTTTCCCCAAAGACAGTGTAGGATAGCCCTGTTAAAAGCTGAGCAATCACATTTTCAGCATACTTGTTTTCTGATAGTTTGTTGTGTTATTTAATCAGGGATGTTCCTGTCAATCAGAACATTTCTGATTTGACATACAACTAGAGAATATGGTCTCATTGAAAAAATATTAATCCAAACAATTAACTTTATCAGTTTGAATTGAATTTTAGCTCTTGTCTCAAGTTTTAATTTTTTTTGTCTTTTATGAAAATCTAGTAGAAAGGCGGGGCTAAGTTTCCAGGTGGAAATTCTGGTAGGCATAGTAGGTGAGAAGTAATCTTATCTGCTGTCTGCTACATTGCACTTAAGAGTCTGACAAAGAAAATGAATAAAACTGTCAATCTCCAAAGTTGCTAATGCACGTCGATACCTTATGTCTGACACTCCCTCAGAAGACTGAAGGTGGAAAGAAGCTCTGAGAAAGGAACAGTATTTTCTCTGCCTCAGGCACTGAGGATATGTGACTTGCTGGCCTTTCTAATTTTTGCAGAGCCATGGTATGTGTGCTTCTATAACCTTTCAGTCCAGACAGCAACTGGGTAAATGCCAAGGAAAGCATGATCTGCTTTCTAATCAGCAAACTGGCTACTGCATGAACAAGGACAGTGAAAAACAGAAGGCTTTTTTCTTTTACAGCCCCAGTATGGTGGTTATAGTAACAGAGAGCATATTGGTTCAAGTTTGGTATTTTTCTATTTATCAGATACCAGGCTCACAAAAATAATTTCATTTTTGTTAGCTGAATTAAAGGGTAATGATGTGATTGACAGAGATTTAGAAGAACATGATGAAACTGTTTTAATAACCATAAAGAAATGCAGTTTGGATATTAGGATTTTGCAGAGACTTGTAGCAGTGGATTTCATTTTTTCTTTTACCATGTACTTGATAAAAGAAGTATCCTTGCTAAATGGGAAGCATCTGGTTTAACAACTATTTACATGAATGTCTCTGTTGTTAAAGGCACCTATATGTCACTGTTGAGTTATGTGAGAAGGATAAACAGGGATGTGGGCGTTGGGATTGCCTAAATACAAGTATGTAGTTCTACTTGAGACGGTCTGCTATGTCTAGAATAATTGTATGCAAGGCTGGCATGCATGGCACTGGACAATTTCAATCTGTTGGAGTTGTAGCTGAAGGCCAAGCATTCTCTCTTTCTCTCCCTCCCCGCTTCCCGCCTTTGCCCCCCCCCCCTCCGGTTTATTTCTTGTGTTTCTTTTATGAGTAGGCTCCCTTGAGACCTCAGGCCTTGCCATGTAGCAAACACCAAATACCTAATTTAAAAACCTCCCACTCCTGTTTGAAGTATAGCTCCTAGTTTTGTGTACTAATATTGATGTTAGAGTTGCTTCATCTCTGTCTAGCAGTAGGTACATAAATATTTGCAGCACACAGATTGCATACACTAGTGATGGTGATGATGGGACATAAATCTTGGTGTTAGCTTCACAGTCTCCTTATAGGTTGTGTCCTAAGGACACAATTGAGCAATGCTTTTAAAAAGTTCACCTTGATATACTTTCATTTTTTTCCCAAAAAAGATTCAATGCGTTAAATAGAAATTGATTAGTGGTTTGCTTATTTTAATTAAAATGTCAAGATATTTGTGGCAATACAAATAATTTTTCTAGCTTATCTAACTTATAGCTTGGAATTGAAAATGATCTAACAGTTTTAACAACCTAACTTTTTCTCACCTTTTAATCTTCTTGTTTGTCTGCAATATGACCTTGAGCAAGTTATCTAAGCTTCCCGTACACTTCGACTTTGCTACCCAAAAAATATTGATATTCATGTTTGTCTGGATGATTCATTTGTCTCAATTAACAATTATCTTTGTTAATATTGGAAAATTGCTTTGAGATCCACAGATGGAAACTAGGATGTAAATTCAAAGTATTTTCTGCTGTTAAGAAATCTATGACAAAGTTGCAAAAAGAGAGATGAATGCAGATATATTTCTGCGTAACAGATATTCTGGCCTCCTGGGAGCAAGTTAACATTTTTTTCTGAGAGGACTGATCTGCTCATAGATTAGATAATCAAACACAGACGCATTATACTGGCAAGGTGTTTTAAAGGAGAACCTTGACTAAAAATAAAGATGCTCCTTGGCTATTCTGTAAACATCAGCATGACATGTGAAAGGCCTTGATAAAGCTGAGGATTAAAAAAAAAGGCACCAAAAAGAGATGGGGATGAGTGTAATGAATCACATTTTGCTCTCAGTAACACTCATATAAAGCCAGAAGAGCTACACATTAAATAAAAAGGCTTCACTGAGGAGAACCTTCACCTTGATAAAAATGCATTTTTTAGATGAAATGTCTTTGGGTTTAAACCTCATGAACTTGAAAACAGAACTGGGGCCAGATATCTCTTAAATGTTCTAAATTTTTTCTTAGGTATCATAGAATTATACAACTGCTTAAGTTGGAAAAGAACTTTCATGATCTTTCAGTCCAGTGGAATTTTAGCACTGCTAAGTCTACCACTAAACCATGTTCCTAAGTGCCACATCTACATGTGTTTTAAATACCTCCAGGGTATTTAAACCAATTCTCTGAGTGGCCTCTTACAATGCTTCACAACCTTCAGTAGAAGAAATGTTTCATAATATCCAAACTAAACCTCCCCTAGCACAACTTGAGGCCGTTTCCTGTTGTCTTACTGTCTTATATGAGAGAAGACACCATGAAGATGGAACGGCCACAGCTTTTTTTTTTTTCAAACAGGTGATATTTTTCTGAAAGTAAAATATAGCCATTTAATGGGTCCTCAAACAAAACATTTTTCACAAATCCCCATAAAAACATATTAACATTTCTTAATTTTCCCTTTTCTTCATTGCTGCTATCTGGTTGCCCTGCTGCTCATCCATGTGGTCACCAGCAATCTGGCCAGGGGAGATCCTGAGTACGTCGGGAGGGGCTGCAGTGTCCTGGGCCAAGTCCATGGGGAATAGGAGCCCTGAAGGTGCTTCCTTGATCTAAGGGAAGGGTTTGGGGCAGGTAGGTCAACATATTGTGCAACAGCTGTGTCTTAGATGGGGTATTGGTTTTTACAAAAGCAAGCCCTAAAGCCTGAGAATGAGAGCAATGGGATCCACCTGCCAAAATGTGGTGAGTGCCTGTTTGCCAACAGAAATGCAGAGGAGGACTGAGACATGCTGGGACAACTGGCAGCTGGATATGTGCAATGAACAGGTACAAGCTCTTCAGGAAGTATTGTCAGGGAAGATAGAAGCAGGGGGACTGGAGGAGATGCTCTCTGCATGCAATAGCAGCTCAGTAATGGGGAACTCTCGTATAGGACAGACAATAGGCTGAGGTCTCCCTCATGAGCTCTCACTCATGGGTCAAAACCAAAGGAGAGGTAAGTGGTGGTGGTATCGTGGCAGAAGTCTGTGGTCAGAAACCTGATGTTCTTGGTGAGTCAGCAGACAAATCCTTTTTTAAATAACAAAGGTAAGTTTCTGGATTGCCATCAATGACAGAGCTGTCCTTCAGGGGGGTACCAGGGAGGGTGGAGCAGTGGGCCACGAAAACCTCACACAATGAAAGGAAAGATGGAAAGCACTCACCCGAGAAGGAAGAATCTTCTGTAACATTACAGGCTGGGTCTGCTTAGGGAGCAGCTCTGCCTAAAACTGTTGAGCTCTTGAACACATGAGCCAGCACTATGCCCTGGCAGTAAAGATGGCCAACAATGTCACAGAATAGATTCAGAGAATCATGGCCAGTAGATAGAGGGAATAGACTATCTTACTCTTCTTGGCATTTGTTAAACTTTGTTCTGCTCTGTACTGGTATGGCCACACTTTGAATACTGTGTGCAGTTTTGGTCACCAGAATGTAAGAAAGACATTAAGCTATTAGAGAGTTTCCAAAGGAGGCCACTTCTTCCCTTGGTGATTTTCAAGACCAGACTAGGTAAATCCCTAAACAACCTGGTCTTATCCCATGTCTGGGCCAGCTTTGAGTGGAAGGTTAAACTGGAGACTTACTCAGGTCCTTCCATACTTGAATTATACTAAGTCTATGATTCTAATAGAGAAATAGTGAGAATGCCACTTTTTGAAGCTTTAATACTCATTCTGGAAAAGTTTAAAGTAATTTCAATTAGTGCCAGGCAGGCATCATCTCCAGTGATTCAAGTACCTAATTTCCACTCATTTCTAAGTGAGGCAGGCACTTTGATACTTTTGAGGAATTTGGAGTAAGGGTGCTTCCTTTATAAGAAACACAAACAACTTAATTGTACCTATGGCAATTCTCCTTTATTCATCTTTTCTAAGAAAAGAAGTGGCAGGTGTGAGAGAAATCAGCTTCCTGATCCTGCAGAACTACTGAAACAGAAAAGAAGAGATAACACTTCTCTCCAGCACTGTATATTCATTGTACCTCTACTCTCATCCAAGCATTCAGAAAAACTGGCTACCTGTAAGGAACTGATTGTTTTCTACTGATTTTATATCACATCATCACGTGCAGAAAGAAGACCCATTCACAAACACAGGTATCTGAAAAAATGCACTCCATCCTTTTGCTGGAGTCTTTCTCCTATGGGAAAAGCAAACCAGCTATTTACCGGGGAAAACAGTTTTTCCTTCTTGTCATCAACATTAACAGGAACACTTTAAACTAAATCTGCTACTTTGTGGGAGATCAATGTAAGGAAAATAAGACCAGAAGGAAAATTGGAAGACAGCAGTAGGAAAGCAGAATTTGTTTTCTAGTTACTGCCATGCAATTACCTTAGAAACATTTTATTCAGAGTCTAGGAAGTAACTCTGTTAGGCTCAAAGGTCATTGTAGGTGTAAGTGTATAAGGAATGTATTTGACCTCTGAGCAAAGAGGAAACTGACACTTTAAAAAATACTGCCATTTTGCCTAAATCATTGAGTTTCTTGCCATTGTCCATAGCTTAAATACACTTAAAATTGTATGGGGAAGGGTGTATATATGGGCTTAAGCATGTTAAAGTCACAGAAGTCTGATTTTCTAGAAGACAGTATAAGGTTCTACATCAAAATTTCGGTAGGCATATGCCATAGCTGCACACAAAGGTGAATAAAGACAGTTGGAGAGGGAAGATTCTGCTTTTTCTGTTTTGGACAGGCAAAATAGGAATAGTTTAAACCCCCACCCAAATATTTAAAAAATCCTCTTTTAAGACTATGACATGGCCTTAAGAAAAAGCACAGGAAGGAAGGTGACTGCACTGAATGAAAACCTTGGAAAGTAAAGTTCATTTTTCTCTGGAAGCTGACTCCTTTGTCTAGGGACTGAAAATTCTCTGTAAAAGCAGCCGAACATATAAAATAAATCAAAATGAATTGACCACTAACTTGTGCTTCTAATTGCCTTGCTGTGAGCAAGCTGGTCAAAAAGATTAATTAACATTATAAACTGGTCCATGATTTTGGTACTATTTGGTAATATTTAGATGTGGGAAGCCATGTTCCCTGTATTCAGGTGTGGGCATGGACAGTTAAGCTCTATACAGACAGTGAATGAATTTCCTCCTGATTCATCTGAGAACGAAACTCTGACTTTTTAAAATTGTCTTGAAGGTTAAAGCATTGGAGAAGATAAGACAAAAAACATCAGTGTATTGAAAGACCCTTAGCAACCTACCAAACTGGAACACAGAGAAGAATCTGGAGCAATTCACTTAGAAAATAAACATCTGTATCCGCGACAATCTGTAGGCCTTCAAAGTTTATAGTCATATTTTGGGGCTGCCCCATAAGTTTGTCTGAAATGTAACAAGGTTCTCAATCATTTCTTTGCTGCACTGTAGAGCCTCAAATACTTAGTAAGAATGATCACTACTGAAATCACATAAGCATGCTGAAGACTATTAATTGGCAAGTCTGGCTCTGCATATTTTATGTCAAGAAAATTACCACATATAACTGACAGGGACTAAAACTGTAGTTACTGAGTTGTCTTTGATTAGATGATTTGGATTATAGCTTTTGTTACATGCAGTTTAACATACTTGAAGAAGTGATGTAAAAAGTTCTAGTAACAGCTGACAGGAAAGTAGCCAGCACCAGATATATCATAGTAATATAAAGACCTGAATGAAGTGATGTTTCCTCTATTTGTGTATATATAAACCCTATTCCTAAAGTTTAAAAATAAGCTACTCATATGCCTTGTGATCCTATCAAGTTAATTTAATTACATTGTTCTCATATAGGTGTTAGGAGTATGCCATGACATATTTGTGTTTGTGACCAAACCCCAACATAATAGAACTGTAACAGTCCTCTCCAAGGGATCTGACTTAAAGATCCCTAAGCTTGTTTTCCTAAATAGACTAATTTGAATGTCCATGATAATGCTAATAGGAAGTGGTGCAGTTCAAGGAATCCTGGAAGCAAACCAAAAAAGTGTCCTCTTTCAAGCACAGTACTTTCTGCTTCTTTTTTGAGTGACTTTTTGCATGTGCTGCATTTTCACTAATACGCAGAAGACAATCATAATCTGATATGAATGAGTCAAAAAGAGTGTGGTTACTTTGGACAAGAAAGACTGAACAAATACCTTTCTTGCTAGCAGTGGTCTGCACTATCCTGCAACAGTAGAAGTCAGGAAAGGACACACTCTTCTAAGAAAGATGGAATTCCCCCCTCTCTGTAAGGAATAGTTTTCTTTCTTCCCTACTATTCCCTCTTCAACTTATCAAGGTTACCACCAGATCTGTGCCGGTTTTAAAACCCTATTTTTTCGTCAAATCCAGCATCATTTGTGTTAAATAAAAATATGTCAGCAGGTTGAATTTCCTCTACTTGTTTTTGGTATTGAAGTTTAGAGTTTCCAGCTATACCCCTGCTACTTAGTCATCTCTCCTCAATATTCTCCTTAATTAAGATTATTGCAGAACACTTGAGGCACATGGTAAACTATTGAAAACCTTCAATGACTTTTTCTTCTTCTCCCTTCTGGATTCATCCAGTTCAGTAGGCCTACAATTTTTAAAAGTTGTACTTAGATGAAAAGCAGAATGACCTTTGTCCTTTTCTGGGAGAAGATTAAGACATGTCAGATTAACTACTGCCTTGGTCAGTCTGGTTTACAGAGAGTAATGATGGAGATACCATAGGACTGGAATCTCCTGTGATGGTTTCCTAAACTCTCAGCTGATTATTTGAAGAAAGGATGAGAGGTGTAATGATTTACACCAGCAAACACCTCTTAATTGTTCATATTAGCCAGCAGGGACATTTGTCCAACTTCTAGGCCATATGTTCAGTCCATGCATGGTATTACACAAAAATGAAAGAAAATATGAAAGACAGTGATGTGACAGGTGGCTGATTATGGCAGAGAATGGCTTGAATGTTCTGCCACAGCTTGAAGAAAACAAACATATGAAGTGACTTTACTAAAGGAATACCATAAAATACTGCCATCTTATACATACCCTCAATAAGCCTTTTAACCTTCTTTGTTTCTTTATTTCTGGTTTTCTGAAGTTATTACACAGAACTACTTTGAACTCAACAATTTTAGAACTGAGTGGTAAAATAGCCACTCTCAACAGAATATTCCTTGCAGGATTTATGCTTAGAAATAGCTTTTTCTTTCAGAAACACTGGTCTGAAATAGTCCTAGCTTTTACTTTAAAAAGCCACTATTTTAGAATCCAGGTACGTAGAAGAAGATTATTTCCATACCTGAATTCATTCTGTGAGTGTCATGGGAATTTCTGAAATATCTGAAAGAGGAATGAGCTTTTGTGCAGCATTTTATAGTTGGATTTGCAAAATACACATCTGTGTCCAAGAGACCAGTGGTCTCTGCAGTGATTTTGCTTGTGCACTTGCTCTTGTACCTGTTTCAAACTGATTGGCTTTATTTATACTCATAATCCTTCTTCTTCAACTGATATAGCAAATGTGAGCACATGTGAGTAAAGGCCTGCTCTTGGAGTTCAAGAGATCATAACAGTAATCTTAAATGAGAGGGGTAAAATCTGTGCAGAGGTTAAATTTACAATTACTGAGCATTTGTGGTCTGCTTCTTTGCCTTCTTTGGTGTTCTTGCTCTCCTGTCTCCAAATAAAGTGTATTTTTGTTTTTCTGTTTTTCCATGTAGGTGATATCCAACAGATGATTTTCCAAAGAGATGACAGTTTTAAAAAATACCGCCATTTGAAAAATAACCTGTTGGATCTCTGTTTATGCACCATAGAGGCATCATATATTTACTATTGAGGCACTACTTGCATGAGTTTTCCTTCCATGTTTTACAAACAGAAGACCAGAATTCACTCTAACTGCACTGTAAATGGATTTATTTAGAATTCAGCCTTTGTGGCAATAACTGATATTCAGTTACTAAACTACCATGCCCTGTTAGATTAATTATATAAGAGTGCTCATGAAATTTGCTTGATTAACCCACAAAAAATGTAAGCACTGTTGTAGCACATGAAGCAGCAGTATAGGTTATTTTGAATTCAGACAAGTTCATAGTCTTTTTTTCTAAATTAAAACATAATCAAGTTTCAATGAATCACTGACAGTGACTAAAAGCTTGAAATGGAAAAAAAAATATAGTACAGTATGGAACCACTGTACAAGTCAGAGAGGATATGTGAACTGTGGCATTGACAGATGTGCTCCCCCCCAGTCTATTATAAGGATAACTTAATTGAGAAAATAAAGATACAATGTTTATTTCCCTCATGACTTGCTACATTTCTATAAAGTAAGAAATATCTTTAAAATAAAATAACAATACTAATAATTGCAAAAATAAGAGCAAAAAATAACTTGTTCTGTATTTGGCATTCTTAGACCCTGTTCTTAAGACTTGGAATGAAGTTTCTGGGGACACTGTTCGTGCTTTTCTCAGCAGTTTGCTAATTTATGCTGTACACCCTCTGATGGTTTTGTTCATCAGACTGACTACAAGCATGTCTGCCAGAAGTGCAGTCTGAGCATTGTTTGCTTCTAAGCATAACCAATGAAGACCTCACCTAAATACAGTCATCCAGTTATCTGAACTTAAAACTATTCAAATATGAACATTGGTCATTAAATACGACCAATGCGAAAATGAAAAAAAATTTACCTGTGTTTACAGAGCTCTCACTGTGTCTGAGGGCTCTAGGCCTTCTACATAATGTCTTAATTTCATTACTTGGTTCCTTTCCTCATGAATCAATATTGGCACAGTCATTTTAACTTTCAAAGGTGTAATCAAAGATCCATGGTCACTGGACTGTCACTGGTGCCAACCTTTCTAAAGGTGGGGTACAATATAGGAAAAGTACAGATAAATTTTACTCTGTAATTCTAGCATATTTGAAGTCTCTCCTAATAATTCATTCATGTTTGGAAACAGTATTCTCAATATGCTTTCATATTTCTTTGTGAGCCTATCACAACTGAGATTTATTTTAAAAAGGAAATTTGGAGGTATTTCCTCTTAGATATGAGACAAGCTTTGCACACAGATTTTTGAAATAAAATTGCAGGAGCTGATCAGATAAAGGATGAAACCTATCACAACTGGAAGATGTCTTTGGAAGTGTATGCACTCCCAGAACCCTACCAAACTGTCCCCCGCCTTCAGCCTGCTTTAGGAGATCCCACACTAAAGTTAGCCTGGAATGTCATTAAATTACTCACTAATATATTGACTGAATTTTTTTATTTTGCTTATGTTACCCTTCTGATGTAGTTGTGATTGAGAGTTTAAGGATGTGAATAAAGTCAGACTTGTCAGAAATATCGTGTACTAGAGAAACAGGTATAGCTGCAGCAAAACACACCCCATGATATTCAAAATACAAGTCATGGAAAAAAACTTAGTAGTTTTATTCTTTACAACAACACTTTTTAATTTCTAATGGAGGCTACATGTAATGAACTCAACAGAAATTGTAATTTCTTAGCACATGACAAATTTTACTGCGTTATATATAAGGCCAATTTTACAGTGTCTCATAACCAATAATTTCTGTGTCATGCTCGGGTTAATAGAACCCTCCTTTTCCTCCCTTTCCTCCCTCTTCTCTCCAAATTCCAATCAACTCTTTCTCTCAAACTATCTAATTATTTAAGATAATCAAGCTAATCTCAGACCAACTCAACTGTAAGGCTTCTGCTTTTTTTCCAACTGTGTGCTTCAAAACTGTCTATTTTTCCCAAATTATTCCAGCTAATTTTTTTTTCAGTAAAGCTAGTACTTCTCCAGAAAACCTTGTCTGCACTGAAAATTCAAAAATAAAAAAAATTTTGTTTCTGTCCATGTTTTACTAGATATTTCTTGACCAAAAATTGCTTTCCTTTCAAAATGACACAGTCTTTATCCTTTCAAATTAAAATTTTGCATCTTTTTCACTCCTACTCCACTTCTAATTTGTAATTTTCCTCTGCTTTTGTATGTTTGTTTGATTGTTCTTTGTGTAGAGGGTATTTTGTGAGAAAACCTCAAAGCGGTAGCTCAGTCGAGAGGTAAATGAATCTTCAGCAAAGCCATAGACACACTTTAATACTTACTTTCTCTAGCCCAGCACAATGTGTATAACGATCTCTGAAAATTTCAGCATTCTAATTGGTGTTTCTCCTGTGAGGAAGTGGGGGAAATGGGAACAAGTGGGGCAGTGCCGTGCACCCCTTGGTATCCCTTTTGTAGTTTCAGTGTCCCAGAGCTCAAGGCTTGTGGTTTTTTCAAGCCTAACCCTGAGCATAGCCCTAACCCTAAGAGGAGCAGTAAAAGCTACCATTTTCTGAGGCTGAAGTGTTCAGCACATTGCTGGTGCCAAGGAGGAAGTGTCATGCTCCCTTTGGGATTTTTTTGTAGTTGCAGTGTCCTTGGAGCTGTAGGCTTTGTGGTTTTTTTGAAGCGTAACCCTAAGATGAGCAGTAAATGCAGCCTTTTGCTGAGACTGAGGAGGCCATTTTTCAAGGTTTATAAACCAGTTTAGGAGTGGAACACTGTGGACTGAGTGTTCCCTTTAACAAAAAGCTCTTCCAACAATCCCTTTCTACCAATGAGATCTTATGACTGATGGGTGAAAGTGAAAAACCCAACTGTTTATTGACAAGTGTGCCAACAGTGCATAAGAAAAAACTGTGAACAAATGTTAGCTATTGAACTCTCAGCCTCCCCTCCCTCTGCTTACACACAGCTACACCAGAATAAAAACCCCTAAATGCCAGGGAAAGAGAAAAATAAAACCCCAATGACTGCAATGTTGTGTGGAGGAAAAAAAAAAATAGTGCTGGCTTTTGTCTCAGGGACGGAAATAACCAAAGGGTTCCAGCAGCAGCTTGGGCAAAACCAGATGGGAACCTGGTGAATCTCTGATGTTGGTGTCCTCTTCACAGCAGTTGGAGCTGGTGAATTTTGTGTCCTTTCTTTTGCTTGGTCTGCTTTTCTGAGGTCTGGAGCCTGGGTGGAGCAGCTCCTCTGCTCCCCACCGGTCCCCCTCTTCTTGTGTTGATAGTTTTCACATGCCCCAGACCAAACCAAACTGAGCAGTTCAGGAGAAAGCAAAAGCTGCCAAAGGATTCTGCTGCAGTCTCCAAGGCCAGGGAAAGGAAAGAAACCTTGCCTAAGCCAAGAAAAAACTGCAGCAAGCTGAGCAGCAGAGTGATGCCATCACTGGGCACCACTGACTCTTGGTGTTAGCGTAGAAACACTTAAACACAGAGTGATTATATGCAGGTGCTTTTATTTGAAGAGCTCTGGGAATTGGGGTACCATACCCAAATCGATTCCGACACGGATCTGCAATGGATACATTTTTATACTGTTCCTTACAGAACCGTCACCAGTTAATTGTTAATTCAATATTGTTCTATTTGAACTTGAGTATGACTTTCTGTTACGATACCATTTCTATTACATATATTGTTTCTACCCAGGCATAAGCCGCAGCCCCCCTTCATCCAACTACCCCCCTATCATTTCTCATGATTGTTGTAACTGAATTATCGTTCTTACTTGACTTTACTAAACAGTCATCTTGTTATGGGCAATTATTGCAAAACCCACACATGAGAAGAGGTGCAGTTCACATGACCACACTTCTACCTAACAAAGACAACACCTAAGGCTTACCTACTGTTCCCACAACTTATTACAACCCAAAATCATTTTTACCCCTATACTATCACTGAGAGTGAGGCTTTGAAAAAGCCCAGGCAACAGCCCCAAGGCTCTCCCCTCCCCAGACCCACCTAAAGCTACTGCAGCCATTTCTGGGCATCAGGGAATAAAAACCCTGCCCAAGACAATTAACGATTTTCAAGACAAGAGCGTTTTTTTCTTTGAGTGGATTACTTGCACCTCTTTCATATAAAGGAATGAATACTTGCAATTGTTTTCTTTATCTCTCTTCAGGCCTGCTACCTAAATGAATATGTCATATGCATTGTCATTTTATTCTTGTTTTAAAGTCTGGTTCTTGAATGATGATCTAGCTGTGGATCATTTGGTAAGCATTAGATATTAATCTTCCTTGAATTTTTGTAATATAGTCATCTCAGTGAGGCTACTGGGTATTTTGTGGATACCGTCTGTCTGGAAGAATGATAAAGTAATGAGACTTCTTTTTTCCCCCCTAATGTATCCTATGAAGTAATTGGATGAAACTGAAGCGTTCAAAAGCAAGACAATTAAACACTTAGAGTAAAAATTTTGCCAAAAAATGTACTGTGATGAAGCGTAAGAAACAGTAAAGTTCAGTGTCTGGAGATTTGTTTAAAAATGTCAAAAAAGGCATTCACTCTCATAAAGGTTTTAAACTAGTTTACAGGGTTCCATTTTTAAAAAATTAAATACTGTGGTCTCTTTCTTAATTCCCTGAAATAGCCAATTACTTTCTCTTTTACATCTTGATTTTAATTTTTAATAATCTAGTATTGTTAACCATCTCTATTTTGAAGCCAGAGGATAAAAATATCCAGTGGTACAATCACCTGGCTGATGATGCACAATAATAGTGACATTACGGGATTTGTCTTCACTTGTTTTGTTAACACTATTACATAAATGGACTTGTTTAAAGTCATAGACATTGAAGTTTCTTAAAGAACAAAACCAACAAATTACCCTACATTATTCCTGTAACTTGATCTAAAGATGATTTTGCTAACACAAAATGTTAAGTAATACAAAATGTTAAATCATAGAATGAGACAGAGCATGAAATCTTTTGCTGGACATTAAACAATATGAAAAAATATTTCTGAACTTAGAGTGCTTCTTTCATGGTAGTATAATATTCCAGTAATAGCAATAGAGGAGATAGATAAATGGAATTTTTCATGTTGCTTAAATAACAGTTCTTATCAAAATGCAGTCTGAGCTAATGAAACATTTGCAATACAGAGGAAGTTCACTCATACAAAAAAAAAAAAAAAGACCTTAAATGAGAAGTTTTTTACCACTGGACAGGGAAATGCTAATTACAATATTTCTACTAACTAAACAAATGCTCCTTATTTTACTGCAGATTATATGTATTAAACCTAGTGTATAGTCTAAGGTTTGGAGGAAGATAAAGTCAGTAGCACCTACAAAAAGAAGGGAACAGAGAAAGTCTGAAGATGCAGGAATGAAGCTGGGATGCTGCTTCTTTCAATAGATACTCTGAAGGTCAATGTGGGAGAAAAGTCTCCAACAGTTTTCAGTTAAGCTCCTGGTTTCCATCTTGTATCCATAACAATTGGGCAATTTAATTTGTCATAGCAGGGCTCTAGAAGTGATCCTTGAAAATGTGGCATGCTAGTTCGCTCACCCAGAGCTGGGTTCAGCATATTTGAAAAGGTATTTCCATCTTCCTGAGTGCCAAGAAGGGTCAATTCTTGTTCGGTGAATAATTTAAGGTTAGCTGAGGAGCAGTTTGAAGATACATGTCTTTTGGTTATGCAAGAGTTTGTGTATGCTTGTTGGAGAAAGTAAAACTAAGGAATTAAGCAATGGCACTAAATGTCTCAATTCTTGTGGCAGGACTAATCCTGTATGTTAATAAGTTATATTATTGCTCTACAGAAAGAAGAATTTCTGCCAATCACTATGGTTAAAGCTGGATGCTGAAAGAAGAATTTCTGGACAGAGAGAAATAAGAAGAAAGAAACTGAGATATATTGTGAGGTATATTCCAGGCTACTTAGAAATGTTCTAGTTTTCAGTGTAAGTTTACAACAACTTGAAAAAATAAGTTTTCTGCGACTTGAACTAATTATTTTTTTAATGGTGAGTTGTGATTGCTATGATTGTTCAACCCTATAACATTAGCTTATTGAAATGAATTTTTTATTTCTTATTTCATAGAAATACGGTACTTAAGAACTCTATATCTATTGAAGTAAAACACCCTTGTACTTACATCTGATGCAGAAATAAAAGCATGAACATAGAATTTATGTTAATGAGGATTTATGCTTTTAACAATGAAAGTAGAATATCTTTGCATGGACTAAAACTTATGACTACTAAGTAAACTTAAACTGACAGCAGCAGTATTTTCTTTTTTTTTCTACATATACAATTTGGCTTTGCAGAGCACTAGAAAGTCATATATCACATGCTGAAATTGTGAAAAATTTAGTTAAATCACTTAAAAAAAATACTTAGATGCATATCAGCTCTTTCACAAAAAAACCCACCCCAAACCCAAAAAAAGAAACAAAAAACTACAAACTACCAAAAAAATTCAAAACAAAACAAAAAAACCATCACCACACAACTATTTCATTCAAAATAAGTGAGGACCTCAGGTGTTATTCTGTACATTTTTTTCCTCTAGAGTTGTAACAATGCATGCAGAAATAGAATCCAACAATTCTTCTGTTTAGAAAGTTAATAATTTCTGTCTTCTACCTTTGATAGTACAGTGACTTAGATGTGAATTAACCCTGTTTAATCTTGCTGTGTCATATGAACATGTATGTACTCTAGTTCCCATGTGCATATACACTTCTGTTCCCATGTGCACTACTAGCTTGTAAACAGTTAATAATCTCAATATAAAGCAGAGTTAGCAGGAGACCAGGAAGATCTGAGGTTAAATCAGAATTCCCATTCACATGCATTGCTTTGCAGAAGGGGTTTCTTTGGTGCTGCAGAGCAAGTTCTCTGGCTGCCTTCTAGGACACTTTCCCTTGTTGAGTATGCAGGCAACATTTTCCTGTTCGTCAGAAGAATGAAGCAAACCCGATTAGATTTGTTCTCAGTATGGGAGCAGGAAATTAACTTCGAAAATAATTTAAATGTCTTGCCTGGGGGGGGGCCTTTTGCCACTTTGAGTTCAATAGTTCAATTTGACAGAGCTCTCTGCCAAATTTCTAACGTATGATAAGTAGGGATAAGGGATGAAAATGAAGTCGTGTTTTTGGATTTTTATTAGCTGAATTTTTATATTTAGTTTGCTGTGTGTTTTTGTTCTGCTATTATCACAAAAACCTTCTCTGAATGGCAATTCTGGTAAAGAGGCTTATGGCTACATTAGTGTACAGTCAAGCATATTTGAAGAAGGACACCTGACTGAAGAAAAAGAAAGTATGATCATAGAATCATAGAATAGTTTGGGTTGGAAGGGGCCTTTAGAGGTTATCTAGTCCAACACTTATGTACATTCAGGTTCTTCAGCTGATCAGGAATCTGATCTAGTCCTACAGTGTAACGCACTTTGCTCCCTCAGTTCCAATCCTGCTGTCCATCCTCTTCAAAGGTGTGAAAAGAAGCTGTTATTGAAGACTGAGGCAAAAAAGCTTATCCCTTCTTGTTTGCAGTTTTTCAGTCTTGCTGATCTGATCTGCTCTACTTTCTTTGACCTTTTCTATCTGACATATCTATGGAAGCCTTTGTTATTATTCTTTGCATCCCTCGCCAGGTTCAACTCTGTCCACATCTTGGCCTTCCTGACCTCATCCCTATGTAACCAGGCAGCATTCCCATACTATTCCCAGAATAATTATCCTTGCTTTCACTGTCTGTTTATTTCCTTCTTGCCCTTTGCTTTGACCAGCAATTTTCAAATCAGCCATGCCAGTCTCTTGCATTTCTTGTCTGATTTCTTATAGCTGAGTATCCAGAGATTTTGCACTCTGTGGAAAGCATCATTAAAAGTGGGGAAAAATCTGGAAATCTGGCTATAGTGAAGGACAGAGGGTGTCCAGAAGGCAGGGCCAGGGGCTGGCCCTGCTGCAGCATCTCTGGTGCAGGGACTGGCAGCCCCAGGCTGGGCTGAAATGTGGTCAGGGCTGCAGACAGGGGGAGTGAAGGTGCTGGAGGTCTGCAGAGAGACAGAAAACAATGGTCAAACTCTCAGAGACCTCACAGCTTCACTAAATATCACCTCATTCCATTGACAATTGTTTCTCACTGCAAAAGTGATTACGCTTTTTTTACTATGACTGGAGATCCATATTAAATATTTGATCAGAACTTTCTCGAGCTTTGAAGAAAGTTGCACGTGGCTCCAAGTCCTGTATTTAAGAGCATTTCTCTTTGTGATTAGACTATAAAATAATTACAATGCTATTTCTATAGTAGTATGGTCAGTAATGTAACTCCATATTGAAATCGTATTTTAAAGTGGAATAATCACTTATAAAATACAGCTGTTCCTGCTAATGAATTGTTGTAATACTATGTGCACCACAAAAGGAGCTTAGTCTGTATTCCTTTCCAGGGGCCAGACACTACATCATAATAATTTCAGTGTATGATTTTGAAAACCATAATTCTGCATTAGAAAAGGCTCTAGAACAGGAAAACAACATAGATAGCAGGTATTTCTAATATAATAGGTGGGTTAATCACCTTTCACTTAGCTTGCCATGTGCCCACTTGTCAACTTCTGAGCTATCATCCTGACAAGGAAGAGGAGGTACTGTGCATGAGCTTGCTGACATGTAGTGCCAGTATTTAGAAAGGGGCAGGGAATGCTTTATCTTAACTTAATTTTCTTTAAGCCCAGAAACAGTCCAGCTTTCTTATCTTCAAGTGCAAAATACCAGAAATAGTTCTTTGAAGAGGTAATTTTTTGTTTTATTAATTTATCCCTTGTCCCTTCAAAAAAGTAGATTTTCTGTGGACTGTTCTGGCTTTATGACAGATTAATTTTAATATGTTTATGCTTCACTTTGCAAATATGAAATAAAATAGATTGTGTGATAGACAAACCCCAACAATTCATATTTTCCAATTTGTGCAATGCTTCTGACTTTAACAGAGGCACTTCACAGAATTTCTGGGTCATACAGAAGCAAAGACACTTTTACCATTAATAGGGATGAGACTGTCAGTTACACTTTCATATTTAAAAATTTAACAACAAAGTAAAACATAGAAGGACAAAAAGTTTGGAGGAACAAAGCATATAAATTGTGATGTTTCTTTTTGGAAGAAATACGAAGAATAATAAAATTCCCATCAAAAAGCAGAAAAGACTTTTTTATCCCCTCCCGTATGTATGAGATATACTTACAGCCCTATTGCACAGTAAGAAGATTTTCTTTGTGCTTGGAGGATAAAATTGCCCAAGCAAGCAAGTTCTTAAGGTGGAACTCTTACAAAATATACAGACTGAAAGGAGGAGGACATAAGTCAACATAAGGGAATAAACTAATTATGGCTGACTGGATCTTGAATATTTATAATGCAGCCAGTAGCAGCTCCCTTTGGGCCCCTTGTTTACCAAGTCTGTTGAATTTATATGCCCTGACAAGACACATAGTTCTGAAAAGCGCTATGAGCATAACATCAGATATGGCTGGAATACTTACAGGCTGTAAGGCTTCATCCACTAAGGCTGTGTCTTTCTTAAAAAAATACAAATTTGGAATACTTTTATTATCGAAAGGGTTTACAATGGATATCTAAAAAGGAAAATGTAGGAAGCTAAAAATGGGACCTAATATTTTGACAGAAACGTTGACCTTTTCTCCCCTGATTATGCCAGGGTTTTGCCTCAAAACCATTTTATTAAGCAAGGCACTAATCCCAACAGCCTGTCAAACCCCCATCACATTTCTGTCACTTTTCCTCATCACTGGAATACGATGCAGAAAGCAGCATTCTTTCTTTGAGGACCAGTACAAAAACAGGGTTTGCATCAATGGTGCAATTGATGGCAGAAACAGACGGAAATGAGACTCTGCCTTGGTGTGGGATCAAGCATCACACACCTTCAAACAGGATTTATGAATGGTTGTCCATCCAGGTGGCAAGTGAAATCTGTTTTTCCCACTCCCCTGCTATCTATACAGTAAATAGCTGACAAATTTTCCTGTGTGGCCTTTTAAAGTAGGGAAGACCAAGCAGGGGAAAAAGTGTTTAAAAATAACCTTTGGAAAAGAATGCCTTTGAAAAATGTAGTTGCACAATAGTTTCAATTGATATGAGATTGTGCTGTCAAAAAGCTTTCTCACCCAGAGGTTCATCAAATGCAACCAGACACTGAGCCAAGTGGAAGTCACAGGCATCTGAAATGGGAGCAGAATCATTTGTTACAAAAATCATGGACGATCAGTGCTGATCCAAAATTCTGGGGTGAGGGCTGTGTTTTGGAGGCTCTGGCTCTTCACACATCCCACGCTTCATCTGCATGGTGGCTCATGAGGATGTCCTAATTGCAAGCCATGTGACTGACAGCTAGGAGGACATGAATGGCATTCCAACCTGTGTTGCACATGTAATGACTTGAAGAGAAATAAAGCAGAGCTTTCTTCATCTCCTCCTCAGCCTGGACCAGTGGATGAGTGGAGGTCCTTGCAAAGGAGGATGATCTACTCTAGATCTGCAGAGTGAGCTTGTGATGAGCAGATAGAACAACTGTTAACAGGCATAAACAGCATCTCTCTTAGGCAGAGTAGAGTGAAGAGGGGCTCTGGGCAGCAATCAGCTGGCTGGTGGGCTCTGGGGTGGCACAGTACTGTGTCACTGCTGGTCAGATGCTACAGCACCACAGCTGTGAAGGTGACAGAACCAGGGACACACTGCACACAACACACGTTTTTACTGTAGTTTAACAACAACACTCAATGATACTGCACATATGCCTTTGGAAATGGGATTTTTTCCAAACATCCCTAAGAAAGAGTGTTCTGTCATTCAAGATTTTTTAAATTTTGCTGGCGATTACAAAAAGCCCTTCAACTCAAACAAACAACACTCTGTCCTTCATAGGTTTAAACGGTAATGAAGTAATGAGATTTTAAACTGATTTTATTTTAATGAGGACTAAAGTACAAAATCTGACAAAAAATACCATTTATGCTACCAGCATTGTAAAAGTAGCCTGCAAGTTCCAATTCTTGGAAGAAATTTTGTGAAATATATTCACACACAGAAATATTTTATCACTTCACTCTGTTAAAAAGTCTGTCCATTCCTTTCTGATTCATCAATGAACTGGGCAACGTGATAGTCTAAGACTCAGGCCCACTCAGAACATTAAAACCGCCTATGAATGGTGGGGGGAAAAATGAGTCAAGAAAAGATGATGAACACTGCTAAAAGTAGTGCTTAAGAGAGAAGGATGGGTGCCCAGCACAGGTATGTCATGCAAAACTTTTGGTATTAGCATATATTTCCTTTAAGCTTTATTAATGTCATATATCACATTTAAAATCTGCCAAGCACACAATGTGAAGTAGTTTAAATCCAATATAAAATCAGATCAACAGATTTAGAGAAGCATGCTGGATGAGGAAATGACACTGGGTGTCTGCATTAGCTATGTGGAATGCTACATGCTTCTCAGATCATCCTGACATTTCTCTGACAGTATTGACCTGTTTCCTGTTGGTGAGGATGCATCTCAAATGGTCATTAAATCTAACTCTTTAGAGAAAAAATGTAGATAGTAATTTTCAGTTAAAAAAAAGAAAATTAAAATCTTGCCCTTTTTTTTAAGGGACAGGACACACATTCAAAGGAGAAAGAGAGAAAAAATGTAAAGCAGTGAAAAGCAGAATCATAATAATTGCTTATTGTATATATCTCGACAGCAATAAAGATAAAATCAATGTATGTCTTCCTAGTGTGAGTAGCAGAAGTACCAAAGACATGCTATACCAGATTACTGATGTTGTACAATGTACCAACAGAGAAACCCTTCTGCCTTTCACTGAAAGTGGAAGGAGGTCAGCACTTCTCTTGAGTGGGTGTGGAATCCCCATGCCATCCAGCAGCAGTTTTTCCTCTCCCAAATTACAGTTTCCTATATAGAAATAGAGAAGAGTGTGCTGCAATCCAGCTCCAGTAGAAGGTATTTTAGGTGGCAATGATCCTGTGGGTTCCAGATCAGAGACCTGTGTGGGAAGGTCTCTGAAGCCTGAAGCCTTAGTTGTGGTTGATGATTGGTAGAGAGGCAGCACACTGACGTGCAGTATTAGCAGAAAGCTGAAATATTTCATGGAAATAGAATATAGTCCATGGTTTCATTCAAGAAGCGTTGGACATTTCCAGGTTTAGAAGAGAAAGCCTGTGTTGTTTGTTTAAACGGGTTGGTTTGTCAGCCTTGGTCTCCAAAATTTTCACTCTGTCACCAGTGCATAAAAATCACAAAATTATTTATTTACTCACACAATTAATTTCAAATACTACCACATTTTGTCTGCTGGTGTTATAATAATAAATCTGTTATTCTCCTCAAGATTTATTCCTTGCCCAAAAGAACAGTGACACTATATTTCACTGGCTCTTCCAGCAGAAAACATCAGCTAGAGCCTGTGGAATACTTTCTGAAATATGTTAACTACAGCTGCATTCTGGATTTCATTCCACACACTACAAAGGCAAGCTCTATGCTTTTCAGAGAAAAAAGTGCAGACAATTGCTCGCTTCTGAACTACAAAGTATGAATGCAGTGCTTATTTTTGCACTCATTTTGCATCCCAGGAGTAAAAGGAAACTCTTCAATTCATTGCTGAAGTGTGCTAGATGTTTGTTTGCTTTGATCAGATGAAAGGATGATATTTCAAATGTGTACCCATATATTCCAATTTTGTAGAGTTTCTGATGCTGAAAGACTCTGTGTTGGCTTTGGGAATAAAGTAAATCATACGCTTTTGGCTTGGCTGTTTATCATTCATGCAGTATCCCATTGTTAGAATTCCCTGAACCAACTAAGTGTTTACAACTACTTATTTAAGACTGCTTTTCAGAGTCCTCAATATAGCATAAGAATATGTTATGGTTGTGACTCATACATTTATTCCTGAATCTTTTTATGGGGTGAATGTTTTAAATGCTTTTTTTTTTTTCTTCTTCAGCTGTGTCAGTAATAATTTCCAGTTTATTTTCTAGGGGGTATTAGACAACCTACTGAGACAAGGCACAGTGAATTCTCATTCTAAATGCAATATATTTAAAAATAAATTTCAGTGTTTTCATAAGGAGAAAAAGTAGAAGCACAGCAATACCAAACATTTTTAAAATGTAAAAATTAATGAAAAAATTTCAAAGTGCATCCTTTAATTTAGACACAAAATATCTGTCTAAGAATCTAAATCACCCAAATATATAAGGAGAGCAAAAACCAGCTGTGTAATGAGTGTAAGAAATTGTGGCAATACTTCAAGGTCAAGTGTGTTACACTTTGTAAATCTATCATACCTCTTAAAAGCTGCACTTTCACTTTGTTTTCTTCTCAGTCTGTGTTGATTGTGTTGAATAGCTCATGAATATTCAAGAAAATTGAGTTTGACAATTGTGAAGAAAGTTATAGAAAGAAGGTGCCTTTTACCTGCATGGCATAGTTGTACACTTGCCAAATCATAGAACATATAATAGAACGGTTTGAGTTGGAAGAGACCTTAAAAAAAAATTCTAACTAGCATGCCATGGACAGGGACACTTTCCACTAGACCAGGTTGCTCAGAGCCACATCCAGTCAGGCCTTGAACCCTACCAGGGATGGGCCATCCACAGCTTCTCTGAACAACCAGTTCCAGTGACTCATCACACTCACAATAAAGCAATTTTTCTCTCTATTGTTATGGATCAAGTTGGAGCTTCAGATAAGCCCTGCCTAAAGCTAAGATTTTTAGCAGCAGTTTGAATCTAGGTGGCACACACCTAAAATCATTCCAGCTTGCAAGTTCTAAGCATGGCAGATCAGGTCTAGTGTAAAATGAGTTACTTATTGAATAGGAGGTACCAGGTTTTAAACAGTTACTTACTCCACAGTATAAAACACAAGAACTATTTGCAGATTACACAAAACAGTGCATGCCGTTATCAAGGTACCTATATTAGACCTAAGAAAGAAATAGTATAGATTAGGACTCAATGTAATTTACCACTGAAATGATGATAGTGTCCTTTAACTCAACCCTCGAGGGAGTAACCACAAAATTAGTGTCCCAAGAGACTCCCACACACTTCCAGGGAATGTGCAGAAGATTTCTGCTTTGTGAAAGTTTGGTATGGCTTTCTGCTTCCACAGCAAGATGTTTACTGTTAGGTGAAAACATCAATTCTGTGGTGCTGAAATAGCTCAATACAAGACAAACTGTCTTGATGGAGTTATTTCACCAAGGCTTATGTGAAGCTCATGTGAGAGTGAGATGCCCTGAGTTATTTCATCAGCTAACAAGCAACAGAGAAACTTTCCTGGGGAGGGGGCAGGGGGAGGTGGTGTGAGTGAGATGCCCTGCCGCATATATAATTTATCCCTATCTTCTTTCAGCTTAAACCCATCCCCCCTTGTCTGTCACTAATGCACTTTTAAAAAAGTCCCTTTCAAGCTTTCTTGTAGACCTTTTCAAAGTATTGGAACCCTGCTGTATATGCCCTGGATCCTTCTCTTCTCCAGGCTGAACAGCCCCAACTCTCTCACCCTGTCTTCACTGGAGAGGTGCTCCAGCCCTCTGATCATCTTTGTGGCCTCCTCTGGACCTGCTCCAACAGGCCCATGTCTGTCTTGTGCTGAGGACACCAGAGGTGGACACAGCACTTCAGGTGGGGTCTCACCAGGGCAGAGCAGAGGGGCAGAAACACCTTCCTTGACCTTCAGGCAGCTCCTCTGATGCAGTTCAGGATGCTTTTGGCCTTCTGGGCTGTGAGTGCACATTGCTGGCTCATGTTTTGCTTCTCGTCCACGAACACCTCCAGGTTCTTCTCCTCAAGGATGTTCTCAACCCATTATTTGGCCAGCCTGTACTTGTGCTTGGCATTGCCCCACCACCATGCAAGACCTTGCACGTGGCCTTGCTGAACTTCATGAGGTTCTCACAGCCACACCTCTCAAGCCTGTCCAGGTCTCTCTGGATGTTTTCCCTTCCCTCCTGCCTGTCAACCACATCACACAGCTTGAGGGTGTCAGTGAACAGCTGAGGGTGCACTTGGCCTGCCACTGACAAAGGTGTGAAACAGCATCAGTACCAACCTCTGAGGTGTGCCAGAGGTTGCTGCTCTCCACTTGGACATGGAGTCATTGACCACAACACCTTGAGTGCAACCTTCCAGACAATTCCTCATCCATCTGTTAAATCCATGTCTCTCCAGTTAGAGACAAAGGTGTTTGACACTGAGGAAGAGGGTCAAATTCTTCACATAAATCTTAGATGAGCTTTCATTAAAATCAAAATATGCTCCATCCCCACTTTTTATGGTTTAAAACCCAAGCTCCTCATAGGTGCTTATAAGCAAGACACTTTTTTCCTTAATCCACTTGTTTTCAGTTGAGGAAATACCATAAATGTACATGTCATGGCACAAGAGAATTATAACTTGGTATCACACAGGAGCTGCAGCCAGTAAGTAACTTCATTCTCACCTAAGTGTTACATTATCTGTTCAGACACAGGGTTAGATTGGTTGTCATAGCCTTACATATCCTTTCCTCATCTGTTTGCTGTTTTACTAACATTGCCTGAATTGGTTTTTGTTTTGTTTTTTAAACATCATGTTTAGGCACACTGTATTTAATTCTCATTTGGTTGCATACTACTGCATACTTGGAAGAGTCAAGTTTTAAGTAAAATCGTTGGGAAATCAGAGAATGTCACCAAAAATCTCTTTCTGTTTCAATGAGAAAGCTGTACTGTACTGTTTTAGTGAAAATTCATGAAGCATGAACATGTTATTTTTCAGACTGAATTTTCTCAAAATCTATGCTTTGACAGAAGAGGCTGTAAATGAACTGTGATTTTTCTGTTTGCAATATTTTAAAGATTTTTTAAAAAATCTCTGACACCTGTACACCTCCTGTCATGGTAACTGAAGTACACAATCAACTAGTAACTAATAAGAATGCTAGGTAACCATCTGGCAAAGATATTTCTAGGTTTTGTGTCTATATAAAATAGATCAAGAATATCTGCAAAAAAAACAGTGTGGAAGAAAGAAAAGCAGCAGATTCACTGGTCCAAATTATCTGAGTAGAGGGTGCAAGTGAGCCATAAGACAGACCATCCCGAATTCAGTCTGAAGGTGTCACTCAGGTAGTGGCTGGTAGCAGAAGCACAAGGACGCTCCTAAAAGGTGAAATTTCTAAAAGAAGTTGTATCTGTCTAAAAGAGGGCAGACACTGAAGGATCCTTCCATTCATCCACTTGCTTCTGGCAAACTGAGTGTCACTATCTCACCAAAGGAATGCTTTGTGGTCATTGGGTGAAGTCTTTCTGATAGTCACAGGGAAATTCTGTTTGATTCCTTCTTAGCACCAGAGCTTTGGGTGATGCTTCAGCATCACAGTGAGTTCCACATTTACCCAGACCTGCAGACTTCATTCCTTTCCTATCTGTGAGTAGTGGCCAGAATCAAATAGGATTATTTGACTGATGCCAAAGATGAGACAGACTTTTTAGGCTAGTACTGTAATAGCCAAAGAAATTCTATGTGCAGCTCTCTTCCTCGTTCTTCAGAACCTAACTGAATCACAGATCTTTGAGGAGATATTTAAAGAGTTTTTTACAGTGTGTACTGTTGGCATTGAAGTGGCTTTAATGCAGAGAAAAGCTTTAAAGATTTTTCTGATTTTTTTAAAGTAAAACAGAATCCAGCAGCTCTTTGTGAGGATAATTACATGGAGAGGGTTTGTCTGAAGTGTGCTCCAGAGAAATAAAATATTCCTCAGATAACACTTTATGGTCTGTCGTTTTTGAAACTTTTAGCTTCTCTGAGTGAGATGCTTTAATCATAAATAGGATTATGTAAACCCAGTGCTTGAAAAATCCCATTTTTAATACATAGAGAGAAATTATTCTGTTTAATGCTTAAGATCACCAAAAAATATGACATTGCTTGAAAAAGTAGACTTATGGACCTTCCTTTTCTTAAGACAATAAAAGTAAATTTGGCCAGATTTTACTGAGAATGGTTACAAAGTTTTGATGATCTGTGGACCCTCAAAGGAGCAGAGAAACAACTGAAACCACTGATAACACCACTAGCCATTTATTTGACTTGGAACTAGAAATAGGATGAAGTAAAATTAGGTCTTTCTTTAATAGTGCCCAGGTGACAATGCTCAGGACATAAGTAAGCTACACTAGAAAAGAGGATGCCTGTTAGAGCACAAAGAGGCAAGAGTCTGAAAATTGCTCTAAAGGAAAAAATATGTTTTTACTCTTAAAGGCAAAACTATTTATGTAACATTATAAAGAAAATTTGAAATTTATTTATTTTTACATAGTGAAAATTTGAATGAATGTTGCAAACAAAAACTAGCCATGGTGTTTCATAAATTAAAGAAAAATATTAATTATTTTTATTTCCTGTAAGAAAACATCAGCCCTAAATATGTCCTGTTAATAACGCATTTCACCTCTGGTCTGTTACATTTAGAGCTTCTGTTGTGCATTGTAATGGCTGAGAAATTGAGATTTAATGAAAAATTGATGTATATGTATAAAAAAACATACAGGCAGTTTTAAGGGAGGTAGATGCAATTTAATTTAATTTTTCTTCTTGTGCCATCTAAACCATCATAAGATTGTCTGCTTGTTATTCTGGACATTCAAATGATGAAGAGATTCAGTTGCAGGAAGTTTTGTGCTTAAAAGAAAATTATTCTGTAAGATCAAAATGATATAGTATCTGTCTTCACCCTTTTGCTGATCATGAATCTGGCTTGCCAGAGCTCCTTGATTAATAACTATGACAGTTTTAGATGTAATTTCAAAGTATTGCTTTGGTCATTCTAAATTATGAAAATAACTGAAATGATGCTGAAGACTGATAATTCAGACTACACTGGCCTTTTGTGTTGGTAATGCCAATCAGGATAGAATTTTTACTGGTAGCTGTTAGGACAACTCACCTATTTAATACAGCATTTGTATATAAAATATAAAATGTGTGTTGACGCTAATAACTTCAGTCTCCTTAATGTGAGTCAGACTTGGCAGCAGTTTAGATATGATGGCAAGGGGAGAATAACCAGAAAGTATCTGAGCAGAATCTGCATCGTACCAATGTTGTCTGTGCTCATTTCCTTCCTCCTCTCCCCACCACAGATCACTGCTGGGTGATGTAAGACAGTCATTTCCAGTCTGGGACTCAAAGAGCTGCCATTGGCAAACAAGAGAGCAATCCAGTTATGTGATGGGTTTTCAAGAGTTAACTGAACTCACATTAATCCATTAAATCATGCCATGGTGTTAAACTCCCAAGAGAAACAATTAGTGGCTAATTTCTTTTCAAGTATGATGTTTTAGAAGGTGGCGCTTGTAAACAAATATGATACCATTTCATTATATAGCCATTATACCTCCCAAAATGGCAGGCTTTTTCACTAAATCAGACTGAATTTATTATCTTGTGCTCAAGCATCAGGAATAATGTCATTATTTCAGATCTGGTGATATCTGGAGTTCAGGAAAGAGGAACTGAAGGTATTGAGTCATGTGCATACCAATTTTGCTAGCACCCTGCACAGACTACAGTGCTAGAATGTCAGAATTTAGTAGGTCAGAATTTTTAATTGAAAAATTGAGTGAGATTGAGTATTATAAATGTGAGTTGGGTGTTTTTTTTACTGGGCAGCTTAGTACTTATTAAGACACAAAGCAAAAAAGATAGAAACATCTAATGTGAAAAACCCTCTTAGAGACCCAAACATTCAAATTTTGAAAGGAAATCTTATGACATGGTTAATGCTTACTAGAATATTTACAATAGACAAATACTCAGTAAGAAGTATGAAATAATATAAAAATATTGTAAGGAGACTGAAAGTACCTGGACCCTAATTGCAGTCTTCCCTTATCGCCTGTTTGTTTGCCATTGTACAGACATGGCTATGTTGGGCTCACTTATATGAATTTCAGCTACTGCCAGTCTTCTTGGCAAAGCAGCACAGGCTGCTTTTCCCAACATTTGTTTGGCTGACAGGAGAGTTCCATTTCTTTCCTGTGTTCCTAGTTGGGGGGGCTTGGGAAATCATCCTTATGACTCCTTTTGGACAACCAGAAACCACAGCCAATACTCTCTTCTATTTTGTGTGCTCAGATGAGTGGTGAATAAAGAAACTAGGTCTCATTGTAGGGGAAAAACAAATCTAATCCAGTCATGCCTGGATGATGGAACAAGCCAGAAGGTCTCCCAGGATGGGGAGTCAGGAGTCAAAGATTAAAAAATAATTACAGCAAGAGACTCATGATGCAAGGTGCTCTCAGGAACTTTCTCAACTTCTTTTTAGGTATTGGCAGGAACTGCAATCGGTAAAACTAGCAGAGCACAGTAAGTCTTTACAAAATAATTTTCCTTAGCTAAAGCTTCTGGCACTGAAATGGTAAAAGGGCAGCTATATTTTAGATCACAAAGCTGCTACATTTTCGTCAGAGTGCAAGAAAATGTGGAGAGATTTAAAGAAAGTAACAGGAATTCAACATTTGAGGACTGGATTATATCAATCCAGCTTTTTATCATTCAGCTCAGTCTGAGCACTAAGTATAAACATACATAAGGGATGCAAGGCACTTTCTTCTGCCCACTGAATGGCTCAGGCCATTGTGCAGGTAATGAGAACGGTGTAGGATATAATTCTGGAATTGCATCAGGGACTGGCGGCTGATGCGATAGCAAAGAAAATCCTACCTTTCCAGCTACCTTCGGTCATAGGTCTCTTTAACCCATGGAAAAACTTTGCATCTTAATGTAGTCATGCAGTCCTGTGACATTTCAGACTCTGGGTACAAAGAATATTCCACTGACTCTCACCCCTCACCCGTCTCCTCATGTGTTTGTCCACGGACCTGACTATGGACTCTGGGTCACACGCAATCAGTCTGCAGTGCTTGGGGCCCATAGGCTGGATATATTTTTAATATGTGGTCACAGCATGGCAGAAAGGTGCCATTAGCTGCATGTGGAGTCAAAAGCAGGGCTGTGGGTGCAAAGAAATGTTTCTAGGAAGTCCATATATATCTCTGCTGCAGTTAAGAGCAGCAGGCATTCTTCTGTCATATTCTGAGAATGTGTGTACCGTGTCATGCTCTAGGACTGCATGCAACACTCTTTTCTGTGTTTGGAAAAAGAACATTCCCCTCGGCTCCAGTGATACAAACCTTCATACCATGGTTTTTAGCCAGGAGCCTCATCTCCCAGCTTACGTGGATTCCAAAACCTCACATTCACCCCAAAGACTCTGAGTCATGAAAAAACCCCATACTGGCCAGGCATGGTGACCCTGAGCACTGGTTTGCAGTTATCTGTAATGGGAAATTTTTATTGTGCTACCTGGCAAAAGTCTGGGCCAGGTGAGCTACCACCTGGCAGTGCCAAGGTCCAGCCCATGGGACAGGACAAGTTTGGGACCTAGCATGTTCTTAGCAATTTAGGCACCCTTTCTAGCAGGCCTGATGTTTCTGACACAAAACATAATGGGATCCATTCTGTTTGCTTTATAAAGCGTGAGCTAGTGCTTGTGAGTGAGCTCAGCAACCTCTAAACTGGACATGTCCTTCATGCACAAATAGCTCTCTCCCTCCAGAGCAGTCTTGAAAGGTGACTGTGGATGGCCAAGAAGGCTTTCAGCAGGCAGACAAATTTTGTTCCTTCCTATTTGTATGGATAACTTGTCTTAAGACCAGTAATGACAATAGAGTACTTGTTACCATATTCTTTCCTTCCCAAGCGAGCTATTTTTGGAAGGTAATGTGCAGCTCAGACTGATGGACCATGCTGCCACAGCCATGCTGATTTCAGTCAAAGGATTTATCCTTTGTATTCCCACATCCTCTTGTCTTTTTCAGTTCTGCCTAACAAGAATGCTCTGTAGCTAAAGGCAGGAAGAAATCTGTCACGTACACAGCTCTCCTTCCAGCATGCCTTCCCCCTCTCTTCGTCTTGCTCTCTCTCCTTTAATTGGGCTAGAGAGAAAACATTTAGCAATTTCTCTCCCTCTTTCCCCTCATTAGGCTAACGATGACATATTCTGTTTCCAGAGTGTCTGCAGGAGCACAGTGTAGCAGCCACTGCTCATTATCAACACTGGAGGAAGAAAACACTGGCGGCTTGATCCAGAATTTATGTAGATGCATGTAAATGAGAAGATATTTCCTTGGGATCAGATGTAATACAGAAATGAAAAATCAATCAGGAGAATTTCAGAATCTTGCTTGGTGGTGTTTTGAGCCTCCTATTATCTTATAACCTCGGTGTTTTGAGTGCTGATATTATCTTATAACCTTACTGTTCCTAATGAAAGTATATTCTTCCTCAGGTACAGTGATACAGACAAACACTGGGCTTTTTACATAATTTTTTCAGTGCTTTAAGATTTGTTTTTTCCTGATTTCATCTATCACTTTTCTAGTTTGTTTTTCTCACTTTTATCTATATACTGACAAACCTATGTGCAATAAAATTTTTTTCCATATTCATGAAATTAGAATAGTTGTCTTTCTTTTTATCCAGCCTTCCTACTTTTTATTTACTTCCTTTGTTTACAGTCCTTCCTTCCTTCCCCTCTGCCTGCTTGCCTTTCTTTCTTCATCTTCACCTTGGAAAAAGATAGTAACAAGCTCTAATAAAATCTCTATATTTAAGTTACCACTGCTAATTGCAACCAGACGTATCACCCACTTTTAAGTTATTTTTATTACCATTTAAACATTCTCAAATCCTAGTTACATTACTGACCTATTTGTCTATAGGGCTAAAATATATATATATATATATAAACTGATAATTAACCTACAAACAGTACAGGCATCTATACACTAAAGGAAAATTCATTTTAATTGCAGATTTGGACAAGATAGCTGAGGTGACAGAAGAAACTATTTAATGCGACTGTATTTACAGCAGAGTGAATGATGTATAAATGCAAAATCAATATATTCAATAGTCACTGCCTGCAACTTATTTAACAAAATTATTAAGAAACAGAAGTTCTTATAAATTTTAATCCTGATATTTAATGTGTCTGGTGACCTCCATCAGAGGTGTTTAAATACTTTGGGGCACTGATTAGTTAGTAAAGCCTCATATGATGCTTGGGAGTGAGACAAATAGTAGGACCTTCATGCAAAAGAATAAACTGCAGCACAGAGTAAAAGTGGCTACTAGAACTTCACAGCATCACAGTTGTATCTCAAATAAATTAAAATGGAGAAAATCTTGGGTGAAACTGCAGCTCCATGTGGGCCATGTATAGCTTTCTCCTTTAGAACAGCATTTGGTTTGATCCCCTTTTGTCTTCTTCTACCCCAAGCCAAAGCTCACAGGCTCTTCTGCTGGCCAGCATCAGCTGGCACTTTGGTGTCTCTGAGGTGTGTCTAAGCCTCTGTCCACAGGTATCACTTCCAGAGAGCTGCCACGGTAATGTGCATGCTCACAGAAATTTCATGCAAATAGAGTGTCAGGACCCGACTGCGTCCCTGGGAAATATGCAAAACTAAGGATGGTTTAAGTGAAGGATGAGCTGAGCCCAGCGTCCCAAGCCAGCAGAGCTTGCAAGAAGTCTCTGTGCAGATTCAATCACTGCCCTCTCTGCCAAGACTGTCAACAAAGGTGCCAATTAGTGCCAGTTGTGATGATGATTTTTGTGATGCCAGCACCTGTCCACCATGAACTGGACTGTGACCACCCTCACATTTCCCATTAGATGCTGAGCAGCTGTCAGGTGGTAGCAGAGCTGAATGATGTATTAGCTTCTGTGCACATCAGTAAGTCAGGCTGTATGTCTCTAAAATGCCTTTCATATCAAATTATTTTAATCTCTCTTTAATAATGCAACTGACTTTGTTCCTTTGATTTTAGTCTGTTTTCTAGCTCATGGATTATTTATCCATATAATACCAAGTAACATTGTGTGACAAAACAAAACAAATTCAAATGCAAGTATAACAAGAATTGGAGCTGCAGGCACAAAAATCACACTTACAAAAATGTACTTACACAGCCTTTTAGAGGCAATAAATTCTGTAATTATAAGCCTATCTGACTTCCGGCACAGTGTCAGTTTGATAAACAGAGACCTGTGCAGAGGAGTGTTTGCAGTGGACAGGTACAGTTTTTAATGCATGCAGACTTAATACTGTGCACCAGTTCATTTTGGAGAAAAAAAGCAGCTTTTTATGTGCAGATAAAAAGCAGATATGCCTGCATACATGTGCTGAGATCCTGACCAGGGGACCACTGCACCCAGAGGAGTCAGTGTCTCACACAGCCTGCACTGAGCTTTGCACACAAAATGTGCTGTGCACACAGAATGACCTCTAGCACTGTGCTGGGCTCTGCACATCCTCTGCCCGCTGGATAAGCTTGGTTGGCTGATGGGAATGAAGTAGCCTGAGGGCAGCTGCGACTGGGTCACACCAACTTTACTTCCTTGCCTTTACCTGAAACTGCAGCAAGAAAGTCCAATGTCTATTTTTTTTTTTTTTTTGACAGTGAAAATGATTAATGGAGTTATTTTGTTTTAGGAAGACGTTACAGGACCTCAGAAGAATGAAATATTGGGTAACCTTTACATGAACAAGTTCTGCACAGGATACTGAGCCTGCATGGAGGCTCATTCAGTGGTCCATGACTGGGGCTTCCTGGCATCTGAACAGATGCAAGATCATCTGTGATAACCTTTTTTCTTTGAAGTGTTAGCTGCAAGAAATGGTATTTTAAACCAAATTTCACAGAATCTGGTTGTCCTTCTTCCTGGGATTACAATGAACCGGAAAACATTCTTTTCCATAGGCACTTTTGAAATGTACACCCATTAGAGATTTTGGTCTGTAGTTTTGCAAATCCTTTGAAGCTTTGAAATAGGTTGCACATTGCCAACACATTGAAAAGCAATCCTGTTTTATAGTTGCAAAACAAAGGGTGAAAAATATATTTACAGTCTCCAGTGGAAAATAAAATCACCTAAAAAAAAAAAGAAGAAAAAAACCCCAAACAAACCCACAAGTATAAATATACACACTTATTCATTCACTTGAGATCCTGAACACATGTTTTGGATATGGTCATTTTGTCTCTCTTGACCAAAGCAGAATGGCTTTACTTTGCTGCATGTACTACAGAAAAGGTTTTTTTCAAATGTATTCTCCAGATGGTGTGGGAAAAAGAGGTTCAACGTGATTTCTAATTGTGAGCTTGTGCAAACCCGTGTAGGTCTACTTCAGCCAGTAATACTTCAAGACTTTTTTATCTCTGGAACAACATAAAATGTTTAATGATTATTAATATCTTTAAAATCTAGCTTGTAACATTCTTAGGTAATTCCAGATTTATCATATCTCATGTGGACTGCATATAAGTAACTAATACAGGGGCATGCCACGTACTTAATTTTTTCACTTTTAAGAATAGAATTTGTTCAGTTGCCATAATAACATTTAACATGAGGACCCTGGTGGTGTATTTTAGCATTAAAATACAACATCCAGTTCCAGAAGATTTTTTCTCCCCTTAGACCTATAAAGCAAAAGGAGGAGTCTTCATGCAGATAAGGATTAAAGGCAGGAAATTCTGACAGTTCTTATATTAAAACAACCTATTCGATATACTGCACATTCCTTTGCTTTCAAAGAGTTCCATACCTTCAGAGACTCTCCAAAGCAGGACACATGCAATGTGTTGTGAGTTGGAATACATTATCTCTGTTCTTAGGTTATTCAAAGAGTGGCTGGAAAATCTGTATTTTCAGCAGTGCTGATGCAGCGCACTATTTGTTGCAGTTCAACATTACATGCAAAACCTTCTGTCAACATATCTTTCCATGTTTAAGACTAGAAAATATTAATGGAAAATGGGTCATATAAGCAGAAAAGTGTGTTGTAATGGAATTGAAACAAATAGCATGCATGCTTGGCTCTTTGCTTGGCTTTGGAAATCTAGACATAATCCACAGCTGGACCATTAAAGCAGAAAGGGATTTATTCTGTTTAGTTTCATTATCTTGTTACAATCTTTGTTGTAGAAAAAAAGAAGGAACCTTGTGCCATTTTCGGTTCTTGTTTAATATCTTCTTCACAGGAAAATGCTGCCAGGATATTAAACTCATCTGTTCTTTTGGATAATAAGGATGTAATGTACCATTCTGACCTTTCCAAATGCTGTGTTTCAAATTACTGTTCATTAGACTTTTTTTTCTTGATTAAAGTCTCACTAACCTGTAGAAACAGAATGAAATAAGATCTAGTCAAGACATAGCATATCAAGCATGACCAAAAGAAAACCACACATTTGTAGAGCTCAAGGGCCATAACAGATATTAACAATTTGTTGTGCCATATGATTGTCATGTTCATTCATAACAAAGAAGCTAAAATGCTGTTTGTTTAAATTTTTCACATGCTAATTTCGAGTTGCAAACTGAAGAACTTTTATTTGGTTCAAAGTTTAATTATGAAAATAAGAAAGACTCTATTTCTGTGATCCTGTAGAAAAGTTTCGCAGATGAAGTCAGAACTGAATTATAATCCTCAAATGGAAATGTAATTAAATGATAAAATATATATGACTGAGGGCCAGATACTGTTAACCTTATTCATTTTTATTTAGATTCAGAAATAGATATTAAGGGCAGAAAAATTTATGCATTTTTGTCTAGTCTAAACTCCTGTGTGGTCCCAAAATGTTATCTAGCAGCCTCTGTAGCTTCTGAATGAGATGCAGGATATCTTTCTAAGAGACCCAGATGGCTCTAATGGTTGAAGGTTCTCAATTTTAGTTTGGTGATGGGGGAACAGACTGGAGTTCTTGGCTTCAGCTAATTACACATTCCTTCCTCCTAAATTAGGGGGCTCTTTACTGTCAGGAATACTTTTTGCCTGTAGGTACCTGAAGGCTGTAGTCAAGTTATTTCTCAGTCTTTTCTTGACTGAATTAATAGCTAAGAATTTATTCAGTATTTCATTTTTGGTACATTTTTCTATTTTTTTTTTTTTAGAATTATTTTCTGTACCTCTTTTTGACTTTCCATACCTTTTCCAATAAAGCATAAAGGTGCATGACTTTTTAGTAAATTTGACAAATGTGGGGAAGAAAAGTGCCAAGTTCTGAATACTGTTTACCTATTTACTCTTACAAAGATTATATTTGTCATCAAACAGCATCCCATTCATAGTACATATCCTGCTTACATCTATAGTGACATTATCCTTCTCAAAACCATAATTTTTCTTAATATCTTAGGATTAAACCATACTTAAATCAAAATTAATTATTAATCTAAACAAAAACTAGATGCAAGCTGTCCCTTTGTACACAATTAAAAACAAGCCAATACACTTCTCCTTTGTGTTCTCATTTTAATTCTTTTATCTGTAAGTGTCCATATTAATGGGACTTGAAACTGGGAGTTTAACACTTTAGGCTTGTTTTTACTTTGTTTTTAACAGTGAAGTGGTTTTGTCTTCAGTTTAACCTCTGCTGGGAGAGAACTGTCCAGCCTTGGGACTGATGCTACAGAATTACCTGCACACTCAGTGGTGATGAAATGACTGCTAGTGGTGCTCCTGAGAGAGAATAACTCAGCGTTGGTGTGGATGTTATGAATGCCTCCTGAGGGACTGCACCATCCATCAGAGCAATTGCTTAGCTGCTGTTTACTTTTTCTGTCTGTGTGCATTTTAAAAGCACTGAGCAGGAATCTATTAGCACTTATGAAACCAAAAGACACAATAAGAAAAAAATATATTGTTGCAATAAGGAAATTGCCCAGTCTGGGCAGCGAATTTCTTTTAAGTGGTGTGTCTCATGCTGACAAATACTAAGAGATGAACATGAGGATGCAATGACAGGTAACAATTCACATAATTCTCTGTAGGAAAAACAGATTAGAATCATCAAGAAGAGCAACAACCTGAAGTTCCATGTATAACACACTTCCTCAGATACATTTTTTTCCTGAGTCTGAACATAAGTATTAATGAAAAGTACATTTCCCTAGAAAAGAAGCCAAACTTCAGGAAGCAGTTACAGCTGCAGGTTAAAGCAGTTGGTTTCTGCTACAATGCAAGATCCCAGGAGAAGGGTTTAAAGTCAGGAAGGGTTCATGATGAATCTAGATACTGTATTAACTATTTCCTCATTTTCAATTCATATAGACAGCTCAATATCAAAAGGAAATAACAAAGCCAGAGCAAGTAATTGAAGATCCTTTCAGAGATCTATTGTCCCTATGAATGCACATGTGGTTAGCCAGGCAATGCACACACACATGACCAAAATGTGAATTTACTAACTTTTCTAGTGTCTATGCACTTGAACTGACAGTGTGGCACATCAGCTTCAGCTGTCCCATTCTGCCTGTGGTTGCCTTCAAGGACATTCTTATAGGAGGCACAAAGACTACATGTATGAACTAATTACCATAACCTATGAGAACCTCCTGCTGAATCCAAAGATTCCTTGGAGGAAATATTTCTCTTCTTTCTTTATAAACTGCAATCCTTGGCATCCTTTCCTAGCAGGGCACTACATGGAAAAAAGACTGAACTCCACAGCATTGCACATGTGGTAACCTGCATATGTTTAAGGATCAAGAATGTTTTGTTTTGGGCTATTATAAAACCAGCCACCCATACAATGGAGCCATAAGGCTCTTGCTCTTCTCAGACTGAGATTGCCATCACTCACCCTATTCAAAGTACTACATGGAGAACTCCACAAATACATTTCATTGACAGCAGACCAGGCACCTTCATTTTTCATCCCAATATGAAGCCTACATAAACTTCAGCGACATTGATTTTATGTTTTGTGTCCATGGGACTCTGAAAGACGGGCCCAGAGAATAACAAATGAACAAATATAATTTAAAATGAGGAGGAATAAAGAGTGAAGTCCAATTGAACAAGCATGTAAAATTGACATGTTATTTTGACAGCATTAACTAGTGACAGCTTGATTTTCAGAACATTCTGTCTTTTACTTTGAACAATAAAATTAGGTAGCAAAACTAGTTTTCTTGACAGTCCCTTGAAGAAAGGATAGGGATTTTACATGACAGGAGATCTCACTGAGTTTATGAAATTTTTTTTTATCCCCATATACTTTACCAGTAAGTCAAACCTATGATAACTAATTTATCAATGGATTGTAACACTAAGATTTTTTTGTTGTTGTTGTTTTCCTTCTGGTTTCTTTTCTGTTTTTTAAAGTCTTGGGTTTTTGAAAAGTCATACAATTTTCTCAGAAATTAAGTAGCTGAGCCTCTTAAGACATTAACTATTAATGTAACCTATAGGAATCAGCTCTCCTGGTAGCTGGATGGATTTCCTGGTAGCAGGAAGACATTTACAAATACAATTTTAGTTTGAAGTAGATGTTAAGCAAATTCCTTAAAACTCAATTCTCCAAATCCCACTTTATGCTTGCTTGGAAAGCCATTAGATCTTTGTATTTGCTTTTATTTCATGATAATTTCCTTAAGCTTTGTAAGCAATATACCAGTCCTTAATCACTGACCTCTTTTGATAAAAAAAAGCCTTTTGATAAAAAAAAGCCTTTTAAATCACTGACCTCTTTTGATAAAAAAAAAGCCTTTTAATTCTTGCAGGGCTCAGTAAAGTGGCTTGCAGATACACCTTATGAATATAGGTGGTCAAATTTCACAGCAATGATGAAGTAAACTTGGCTACTTTAAATGCAAATGATTAAAAATTCCAAGGTACACTTGTAATTGTACCAATATTTTTTGCAAGCTTCTAAAAAAGAATCTGGCTTTAATATTTATGAATAAAAATACAAACAACAACAACAACAAAAGGTAAGAACCCTGAAGAAATTCTGCTAATGGTGGCTGTGATTGTCCATATTTTGCATTTTTTGAAATTAGGAAGAATATTTTTTTCTGTGCACAGAATGTTACGTTCTGCAACAGAGATGAACCCAATGTTTGAGATTCTCTATGCCAGTATTGCGGCTGTCAAAGACAACCTCTTAGATCAGAAATCAAGTATTTTTTCACCAAATTTTGTCTCCTACCTGCCTGTCAGTACAGGATGGCAAAGGATATGTGCAGACACAGACACCCACAGCCAGAGCAGCATTCTCAACCCTTACATTAATTTCTTGGCTACAACTAAAGAGGTTCAGACCTTATTTTTATGGCCTTGCTCAGGTGAATAAGTAATTAAGGGTGACAAAATCTGGAAAGATATGAATTAAATGAGAGTAGAATAATAAAACCAAGGGTGAAATGTGCTACTGTACAAACTATAAATACAAATGCACTGCACTATGTCAATTCTAGTATCAAGGTGATTGCCATAATATAATATGACTTTATATGGTTTACTAAGACCTTTTTGGCAAAAGTAAGGATACAGAAAAACTAGATTTTACCTGAATGGCATCAGAATATCAATTATTTAGAATTATTAACATTAAAAGTCATAACCCATGAAAATAGCTTTTCCTCCTGTTGGAGGCACAGAATAGATCTCCAACAGCTGAAATTTACACAGCTCATTATTTAATATGGCAAGAGATATTTTCCTTTACCCTAGGGTTAAAGGGATATCTGGTAAAATCTCATTCTCTTATGAAAAGGGAACTAGGTGAATACTGACAATAGGTTTCAGGGCACATATTTATGCTGCCAAGAATTTTGGATTTGTTATGACAGAGTAGGAATGAAGGCAAACCCTTCATGTTTGCATAGACAAGAATTAATTTGATAATTTTGAAGTCATATGAAAATTCTAATGGACAGAGCTAAAATTCAATATACAACCTTATTTAAAATTCTTCCCTTCTTCTTACAGAGTATAACGAAGTTTACTGTGTCCAGAAATTAATAACATGAAAATACAACATGAAAGAACTTATTAAAACAATTAAAATTACACTTAGGGATATTTTACTGCTTTTATTTTTTATTGTTTTGTAGCAGTTTCAAGACATCAAACTTTTTTTTTATGTGGACAATTCCAGTCTTCCCTGAATCTTAGAATTCACTTACAGCCTAACAGATTTGTGAAATAAAAAAAAAATGAGTGCACCTGAGTACCTGTCACAAGTGTGCGTAAAGCTAGGCAGATTTCAGAAGAAATGACTGCTTCCCTGTTATCTTGCCAAGGGCAACAGCTGGTGAGAGCCCCAGGCTCCGAAGAGGTGCTGGTTCAGAGATGTCACTGCCAGATCCAACGTGTTGTTACCATTCCATACCCTCAGGAGCAGGGGCTGCAGGAAACGCCCTCACCAGGTAGTTGACCTGGAGAGTTTTGTTCTTTCACCTCCTCCTATGGACCTGGAGAAGCTTCTACAACTTTTGGAGACCCTGGCATTGCCTGGAAGCATTGCCTGAAGGGTGGCTTGGAAAGAGCAGGACTGAAATCCATGAAACCCCAGCTTGATCAGGGCTTGTCCTGCCGGGATCCAGACAGCCAAAAACCACAGCACAAACCAGAAGGGGCAGACATTCCACGATCACTGCTTGTGACCCTGGTTCTCAGCACCAACACCTGCATTTTCATTCTCTTTCAGCACCAACACCTTTAATTCTCATTCTTCTCCATTTTTTCAGTGCCTTTCAATAGTTGTGTATTTAACCACGTAAAGAAAGAAAACACTATCCAAAAATAAATTACTTTGGAAAAGAATTTCAAATTTCATTCCCTCAGCAGTACAGTTAAAGAAGTTTGCTCATTACTATAGCTTTATTTTGTACAATGGAATTATCTGTACATATTCATTCTGTATTACACATATATGCACTGTAAATATGACAAGACAGCAATTCCAGATCTGTACTAAAACACTTAACAGTTATTGAACGCAGTCCATGGTGCAGTGGGATGCTAAAACTCTCTGTATAAAACCAAACAGATTTCAATGACGGTACTCACAAGTCTATTCTTTATATTTTCTCAAGTTCCTTCTGTATCAGATCAATACACTCTTTTAAAGCGGTAAAATAAATATACTTCCATTTATCTGATTCTTAAGAGTATCAAATCTCAATTCCTTCATATTGGATCACATGCGTAGCATTGAACTGAAGGCTTGATTTCAAATCTTCTGAAGGCAGTGAGCATCACTGAGGGTTTGTGCTGGCTTGAATTTAATCACCACTGTCCTTTGTGGTCACTATGCCAAAAAGTCACAGCATTTCCAGTCCTGAATAAAGAATGCTGGTCATGAACGCAACACCAAAAGTGAAAAAATATGTGCCGGTAGGTCTACAACAAAGACTGAGGCTTTCTATTTTTTGTTAATCCAAACATTTGTGTTTCTGATTTAGGGATTATGGTTCAGCAGATGCCAACTGTTTACATTTCAGGAAGGGTCCCTCTGGTATGTATGAAGGACTTGTCCTGAAGTGAGTGTGCTTGATCTCTATAAATATTTGGAGGTAGCGTGCTACTTTAATGGAATTAATAAAAATTGTGGAGAGCTTTATTGGTGCACAGACTGTACTCCACAGAACACCTTTGAACGGACTTAATGTAGCCCATTTATTAAACTGTGTGCTGTACTCTCATATTTAGCACAGATTCATTTTAGAGACAGATCTTACCACCTATACACCTATGGTGAACAAGATTTCTTACTGTAGTAAGATATGATTTTTCCTTGTATTTTACTTTCTTTGTCTGCCTGACATTGGAGCTTCCTTACAGGTATCAGTTCCTGGAGTTGTACAGAGTACTGGGAGAGAAAGGAGTATCTCAGAAACCCCAATAGGCAATTCTTAAAGGCTGATTTAATGACATCTTTTATAGCTTATGATAAGTCAACCTTCTGTGGTTTTAGTAAAAAGCTTAAATGAGTTGTCATGTTTATTTTTCACAGTTATCACATTTATCACTCTTAACTGTCCTTTGCTTGGAAAAGGATCATTGAAATATTTTTAATTATATGCCTAAATATATTATTTTCTGTTGCATCGCCCTTCACTGTCCTTTTGCCCTTGACAAAATCAGTCATGCTGACCCTTTTTCCAGTTCTCCCAGAGAACCAGTTATGCCAACCAGTTTCCATGTGCTGGCAATAGCTGCCCTTTTGTTGACAGGACAGACCCATGCAGGATTCTACTTGGGTATCTGCATCTCTGAAGCATATGCATTGTATTCTTTAAGTGAACCATTTGCCACAGTAACGTTACACTTACCTCATTCTGCCAGCTGAATCCACAGATACTGGGATGAGCTGAATGATTTTTCAACAGTTCACAAATATTTACAAAATAAGTGGCTTTTACTCAAAAGTGTATTTACAATAATGCTAAACATAAAATAACATTGCAGAAAATATTTCTGGGACACAGGGCAAGTAGAAATTGTAAGAAAGAGATCTGGAGCACAAGAACAGCAGATACATAAAGAACATAGATTACACTTTTTTATTTAATTCAGGATAATTTTTTCAGTGTTTTCATTACATGATTCATTAGAGGAGCCTGCTAAAGTCTCAGAGTCCTTGCACCCTCTTCTCAGGTACTCTGAAGAGGTAATTCTTTCTCATTTCATAGACAAACTCAGAGTGAGTTCCTAAATACTCGAAATATTTTCCATTCAACTACAGATTAGAAAACCAACCATTACAAAAAATCCTGCTCTCTGTACTATGACAGTACTGTCATTATCTTTTTATCTCTCTGGACCAACGTTGACTGGGAGAAGTTAGAAAGCTGGATGAGATTCTGATAAAAAGCAATAGGAATAATTGGAAAGCCATAATAAAAGGCTAATGTTGCACCACTTGGTATTCAGATAAAGACTGATACTGAATACACTTTAATTAGAATATAAGAATATGTGAGATGTCAAAATAGGAGGTGCATAAAAATTTAAGTAGGATAGAACTGAAAAGACAAGACATCTCAGAGATTATGTTAAAACGGGCCCCTGAGAAGTGCATCAATGTGCAACATACATTTTGACAAAATACGGGAAGATGTTCTTCAGAACTCGATACTGATTTATATTCCTTGATTTTAGATTCAATGGATTAATAGAAAATATCTAGAAAATAAATATCTTGTGTCCATTCCAAAAGCTTGATGCATAAATTATGTGCAAGGAATAGTAAGCAGTTGAATGGGAAGGGAAATTACAATATTAGATTGATTTATAGCCAAATAATCTGCTTTAATCTGCATCTAAAATACCTGAAAAATTCTAGTGGTTAAACTGTCAGCGCTCCCTGTAGATAAACATTTCATTATTAGTTTAATTTAGAAACATGCAAAAAGAGAAGAGCTCAGAGAAAAAACTTTTTTTTTTTTTTTAAATGCCAAATGAGCTTGAACAAATCACTATGCCTAATTCCTAGTAAGCACTGAACTGAAATGCTTCTAATACATGTCATAAATATTTGTTTATGTGCATTGGGAACATAATTCTGGTGAAATCATTACTCCCTAATCCCTCAATAACACAAACATGGAAAACTCCAATTTAATCTTCTAGAGGACCCCTAATGTTGAATTTTATTCTGTATATTAAACACAAAGAAATTCTAAAGCAATGTGACATCTTATTAAAAAAATAAATTGTAAATTCTTCCCCTTTGAGACAAAAATGAGACATCAGACTCCTGAGACTGGGGATGGACTTTCTCTGTTGGCAGTGATTCCTCCTGGGTAACCCATCCCTACATTAGTAACCTCAGCTTAGGTTTGGCACTGGTTATTCAACAGGCCATCTCTTTCTGGGTCCATACTGCAATCTAAAAGAGGTCTCTGTTTATCAGTGTAACTGCTTATTTCACCAATCCCCCATGCTGAAGTGGAAGGTGATTATATAGCACAGTGCCAACACACAGGGCCTTTATCTGTGCTCCATTTGCTGAGAGATGAGGGTGCTTCATGCTGATCATTTCAGTTTTTAACCATCTAAGAGTATGAATCCAAGAGTATGTGTTATTTCTTATTTATATAAACACGAATAATTTGTTGCCTGTTTCAATACTATGGAAAATGATGTGTGCATTGCCAGCCTTTTCTTGACAATTGCTTAAAGGGAAACAAATAAGCCAAAAGCTGGGTTCACTTTAAAGACTTTAACTTCCTGTAGGTTTGCTGTTAAAATTACAAAGTGCAAAATCTGTTGCCCTGGCAAGGAAATCTTCTGTGCTAACATCCAGCCTTCTGCTCATGTCTGGGCACAGGAGTTTTCAGGAGCTGCTCCAAGCCATCCCTTGAAGTCTGGGTTGTCACCTGATTTTGAAACATCTTGTACTCCCTGGGTCTTTATGGGTAATTTCTATGCAAGCTGCTGATATGCAAGCACAATATCCTTGTTCCTCGCCTGAATTTCAGTTGTCCCTGCTAGGCAGCATCCAAGACACATGGCTTTTTGTTTTTCTGAGCAGAAAAGAATTCCCTTTTGCTTCGTGTTTCTAACTTCCATCTTGAGATTCCAGCCTTTCTAACTTTCTTAGTGCACTTATCTAGTGACTAAGAGCATCCAGTTGCTTGTACCAAGAAACTGCTGCTCTTAACTGAAGTCTTTGAACTTGTAATTATCTTTTGAAAGTCTTTAGTGCACCATCTATGTTCAAAAAGGTTTTTCAACTTAAAATGACAAGTTTAGAAGTACATTAGAGAAGACAGTCAGAGCACACAAATATAACTGTGGAGATGAGTATTAAATATTACTTTACAAGAAGATGAAAGTGCATGGATTGAATTTCCATGTTGGATTAGGATTGTAACCACAATTTATTTATACTGTTTTATGGTTCTGTCTTCTTTATTTCCTTCACACTCCCATGAATACTGGCATTTTTAAGTCACAAAAACCTCTGCACAAGTCTCATATCAACTCCACAGAAGCTATGATTAGCAAAGGTAGGTAATAGAAAGGACAGGAAACTGCAGCTGTGTGAGAGAGGCATTTCCAAAGAGTCTCTGAAAGGCAAAACTGAGTTTACTGTTTCAGCAGTGGGAAATCTGCTCCTAAAAGAGGCCTTGAAGAAGAGCAAGTCCATTTCTTTAATGGAAAATTAAATGTTCACTGTGCAATATGGAAGACTTTGGAACTGCAGGTGTTAGTTATTGCCCAATTTTAGGCATTTTTGCATAGTGAAGTTCAAACCAGACATTTTTATTCCAGCCAGGAGACATCCTGTACATTATCTCTGCATTATCAGAGAGACAGAATGGAAGCAAGAAAGTTAACAAGACACTAATTGGACTGATAAATGTTAGGGAACTGAGGAAAACCTTGATGGGATAGGATAAGTCTCTTCCAGTCGACTGGAAAGTAAAAGGGAAAAGCTGGTAAAAATACCCAGCTTTGTCTGTGATCAGAAAAGGCTGTACTTCTCATATAGGACATTCAAAAAATAGGCCCTACTGTCTCAAACAGCAGGAGAAGTAGGTGGTATCATGGAATTATTTACTGGGATGAATGAAGTGGCATCATTTTATCCAAAAGCTTGTATCATTCTGTGTAATTGGCATCCCATCCAATTTATTGAATTCAAAAAAGGTTTACAGAGAATACATGGAAACACCTGATCTTTCTCTTCTCAAGTGGACTACAAAGAAATCAAATATATTCCAAGGAGAATTCTGTGCTGAATTTTTGGCCCTGCCAACTCAGCACAGCTATCCCAGCTCTCAGAGGATAATTTGGAAATGCACAGTGACTTCAACCCTGTATATTTGTTTTCCTTGAATGCAGTAGACAAGGACTCTCTATGGACACTGCCCATGCTTAGTCTGTCCTCCCAAGAGCTTCTGAGGAAAGAACTGATATTCCGCAATAATTTGCTGCTGCAGCATCTTACTCTGCTTCAGTTGTGTTGGCTATTCATACACAGCTTGTGCTCTCTAAGAGAGTGAGGGTATGAGAGGGGGCAGCATATAACAGTTTCTCCACAACCATGTTCAAATTCAGAAAAATATATTAAAAAAAGCTTTTGGTTTTCCCCCTGCCTTATTTCACATATTAAGTCTAAGTAAAAATTTATTCTTCTGGGTAATTTCTAGAAAAGTAAAAATATGTGCATGGAGTACTAACACACTTGCCAACCTATTAAAAAAAATTATGCACCTAAACAACAGGAAATATTCAAAGAGACATAATAATAACAACAACAACAGAAAGGGGAAACTGAGGAAGACTATGGAGGGGAGAAGGGGAATGTACAAAGGGAAAAAAATTTATGGCCTTCAGAATCATCAACAGTAGTGATGAGGTATAAATCAACAACTAGCTACTTGATCTTCAGGCCGAGGCAACAGGGTGGCAATTAGAAAACTGTTTTCACTTTTAAGCGGATTTGTCTCATTGGAAGTCACCAAGAGACAAAAATTTGGGGCTCAGGATGCCTTTTACAATGCAATCAAACTTCAAGGAGAGCTGTGATTTGAAAGGGAACATTTATTTTTCTGCCTTACAAGGCAGTGTTAGAAGTTCTCTCCATTTCTCCCTCAATAGCTTTTATATTAGCAAATGCTCATTTACTCAAGTGCAAAATTACTGTGATAGAAAAAGAGAAAGGGTTCTTTTAATTTGCTTTGCTATTTTGAACATCTAGTGACCTGCAAAACAAGGATAAAACCCATTGGTTTATTCATACACTAGAAGGCTTTAGAAATATCTCTTCACTTTTACAGGAGTGATAACTGCCAGAGTTATGATATTTGGTGATTACTTCAGATGTTAGGAATAAACATTGGTACCCCTGATGTGCCTTATATATGTTAACAATAGGTACAAAAGTTGTTGGATTGCATAATATTCACTTCTAACCTGGAGAAGACTTAGGATATTATTCCATGGAAATAACAGAATGAATAGAAATCAGTTAACAGGATTAAATCCACTGTAGAGAGATGTGAAGCATAAAGCCACAGTTAATGACTCGTGATCTTTCTCTCCCTGCCCCATCAATACAGTTTCTTTATTCCTCTTTGGTCTCTGTAACTCATGTATATTCCTCTCATCTAGCAGTTCACGACCTAGTTCAAGTACTTAGTATTTTCCTTAAAAACTCAGATAATGGTAAGATTACTTTTTAAAAATAGCAGTGAAATGTATTACACATGTGTGAATAAAATGAAAAACATTAATTCTGAAACAGTATCTCTATTGACTAAAAATGTTTATGTTAATCAAATTTTCACATCTTTGTTCCAAGCACTCCAAAAGAAGATGTGATGCTGAAACCAGGGTATCATTTTGGCATGCTTACTCCTTCACCTTATAGTCTCTCATCTCTTAATATCTGCATTCTGGTTCAATATCACAAAGCAAAATATGTACTATTCTTTCCTCAGCTGAGCCACTTGCAGGATGTTTCAGAGTGTCTAGATTGAGACAATATTTCATAATACAAATATCTCTGGGACTTAACTCTTATTTCAATTGACAATAGAAATGTTTAGTATGTTTCTCATACTAAAAAGATCTCAAATTTCACATTTTCCTAATGACGAGATGCATCCCAAACTCTTAATGACTACATAACATATGTACTATTATTGAATAAAAAGAATTTGCATATCTAAATAGAAGGAATTGAAGTTTTGTTTAAAAGACAATTGAATTTTGAGTATTGCTTCAAGGACAGTATCACTTTACTAAATCATATTGTGGCTTATGCAAAATATTTCAATATTTCTAAAACTTAAGATTAGAATTAGCTTTTCTTTAGGTGATGAAACTCCAGAAAATACACTGATAGATATTTTGAAGGCAATTGTTTCTTATGGATCCTGAGATTTATAAAATAAATCCTGGAGGGAAGCCAAACACAGAAGTCAATTTAACCTGTGTCTGAAGTCTGCATGCATAGTTAGGATAGCTCTGTGGAGTTAATCTATCAACACTGCTAAATCTTGGCTTTCTTCTAACTGGAACAAATTTTAAGACCATTCCAAATTACTATCACTCTCTTGGCACTAGTGCAATAAAGTTCTGATTTTAAACCTGGAAGAATTTGCTCCAATAGTATTGCTGTGGATGAAATACCACACTATTTTGTCAATATCCTCTGAGTATAATATTATTTGGTGTGAGGAGTGATTGCTGAGTAACTATTAAGAATTACATCTTAGACTTGGAGGTATCTTTAAAAAGCGGAGGTTTTTTTTGGCAATCCTCTTTCTTTGCCATTGTCCAAAAGACACAAATTGAGCTGGCAGTGTGCCCTTGTGGCCCAGGAGGTCGATGGTAGCCTGGGGTAATCAGGAAGAGCATGGCCAGCAGGCTGAGGGAGGTGATCCTACCCCTCTACTCAGCCCTGGGGATGCCACATCTGAAGTGCTGTGCCCAGTTCTGGGCTCCTCAGTACAAGAGAGACATGGAGCTCCTGGAGTGAGTCCAGTGGAGGGGAACAAAGATGATTACAGGACAGGAGCATTTCTCTTACAAGGACAGGCTGAGGGAGCTGGGCCTGTTAAGCCTCAAGAAGAGATGACTGAGAGGGGAACTCATCAATGCCTATCAGTATCTGAAGGGAGGCTGTCAAGAGGATGTTTCCAGGTTGTGCTTAGTGGTGCTGAGCAGTAGGACAAGACACAATGGGCAGAAACTGATGCACAGGAAATTCCACCTGAATATGAGGAAGAACTTCTTTACCTTGCAGTGACCAAGCACTGGAACAGATTATCCAGAGAGGTGGTGGAGTCTCCCTCCTGGAGATATTCATGCATTATCTTGACAAAACCCTGTGCATTGTGCTCTAGGGGGACTTCTTGAGCAGGGAAGTGGGATTAGGAGATTCACTGGGGTGTCTTCCAACCGTACCCATTTTGTGACTCTGTGAAATTCCTTCCCTCTCAAACCTGGGCATGTGGTTAAATCAAAGGACATCACGTTTGCTGGAAAGGAAGATGGCAGTACAGCATCCTAATCCTTCTGTGAGAGAAGATGGAATTTGCACTTCAGAAAACTTTCAACCCTATAGAAATAGGGTTTTAACTCTATAGAAATAGAGGTCTGTGACAAGGGTCTGGCATGGAGTGAAAGTCTCCCACTCACTCATATCCCACTCATTGTCTGCAGATGATTTCCAAAGAAACTCTTTACCTTGAAGTTAAAGAACAGTCAGAGAGAAGGAGGGATGAGTAAGGCCACACTCTGCCCAGATTAATGCTTGTCAGTCTGCTCGTGGGCCTGTCAAGTGTATGCAAAGTCTTCTAAGAGCAGGAAGTGGATTTGATATCAAAGGCTACATCCAGGCAGCAGCTCTTAACTCAGGGCTTATGTAAGTGCATATATATAAGGACAGAAGCCTCTACTTAAATCAGCCAGTCAACAACTCTCTTTCTGAACTGTGGTGTGTCTCCAGAGATCCTTATTCAATTATTAATGCATCTGCTGCTAATTTCATCATGCAGAGTGTGAATTTGTCTTTCCACGACGAGCTCTAAAGGAAGTTTGTAAGAAATATAGAACTTGTCAGCACATAAGAGTCAACACATTACTGCTGTGCTGCAGCCATTTATAACAAAACTAAAATGAGCACTCACTTGTTTGGCATTAATTTAATGTCCCACTTAGCTCCTATCAGACGTAAATAGCTGCTTCATCCATTTAAGCATTTCTGTTCGTGCACATAATGAAGTACTCTGTACCTGTCAAGTAAGCAGAATTCATAACTGAAATAAGAAATGGATGAGAAAATTCAATGTTCTTAATATTAAGCCTCTACAGGGGTAGCATCAGACCTTTTTTATGGCTTCTGTGAGATTCACCTTTTATTCCACTGTTCAGAGCCCATATGAAGGCATGACAAAAATGTTTCTAAAAGGGATGTCTGTTCTTATCGCACAATTAACAAAAGCTGTATTTATTGAACAAATGTTATTACAAAATAAAATAGTTATCCAACCCCTCAGTATTTAAATATTTTTTATGCTCTCTATTTTAGAAAAACAAAATTTAATTTAAAACAGCATTCAAACTGTGATAATACTCTCTGGAGGAAATTTTCATGAGAATGAACAGAGGTAATGACTACTATTAGTCACTGTCATTAGCATAAAACATTAGGAATGACAATATTTATAACAGGCTATGACATGACTGTTAAAATATGACTTTCTACCACTTGTGCATGCTTTGACTACAGCTGGTTGCTATTTTCTAAAGTTAAACCGATAGAAGTCTGGTAATGGTATATTTAATAGCATGTTCATCATCAAATCTAATTGTTTTCCACCACAGGGTATGAAGTTTTATGTCCTCGATCAACCCAAAACAAACAGCCCTACTGCTTAATGGCTCTTCAATTAATGTTTATGGTGCTACTTTTATAACCTAAGTTACAAGGGAAAAAATCCAACAAAATCCCTCCATGAAGCCATTTAAGAATTTAAGAAGCTTAATGGGACTTCAGCCAATACCAAAAATTACTAAAACATGTATGAGGCCCCAGAGTTGAGAATGTGAAATAGAAAACATTAGAACGACATTAGAGAGACATTTGAAAATAGAAACAGAAGACATTGAAAAATTCTTCTATCACAATGTTGTAATTGCCATTGGAGGGGAGAACAGACCTTCCTGTAGGGGAAGATGGTTGAGGGACTTCAGCTTGGCTGCCTTGCAATTGATGCTCAAGCTGGGTTAAAACAGAGACCTGCTCATCCCAAGTCATGCACAGCTCAGACTCTGTTGCTCAGACTGCAAACTTATTCCCCTGAAAGTGATTTGCCCTCAGTAACCTAGATGCTGCCACCTACTCATAATTCTTTTCTCTATTTAGCAGAGCTCATGCTGATTAAAATGGAAGAACAGTTCAAAGACAGGTTTCTCCTTTAACTGCCTTGGAGCATATTAATTTTTATCTCTCCCTTTTGTACTAAGCCTCTAGAAAGCAATGTAAAACTACTGTAAATATGTTTTCACTGGAGAGCTGCCATTGTTCTAAATTATGAAAGTAAATGATTTCTGACTTGGGCTGTTAATTGTACACAGCCGTAATATATTAACCTTCCCATGATAATTCAGACACCCTGTTTTCTAGCTTTTAATGATGCATTACGAGCCTTTATTTCTCTGACACCCAGGCAATTAATCATTGACACTCCTCAATCCCCCAAAGTAGCTGGACACCATTAGACAAGAAAGAATCAGACCTGAGGGGTGGTCAAAATTTCTTTTCAGGAAATACTTGTTTTTTCACACCATAAACTCTGCTTGATATCCATTGCAGCAAATATATTTTAATAGAACTGCTGTTATTCTGCCTCTCCTCCCAGTCTCCCAGGAGTTTTTGTAGCTCAACATGACATTCAGAAACAGGCAAAAAATGCTCTGCGAAGTTTAAAGGCTGTCAAGCCTTCTTGGCAAATTCTCTCCAAGAGCACAGCTGAGAAATGACAAACCTATCACCTGACTGGCTGGTGTTTAAAGCTGACTGCTTTTGATTAGGAAGCAATGAACCTTCCCTTCTGGAGTTCATTCTATGTTTTATAAGCACCTATTCACTGAAAATTATGCAGTTGAACTGATTTGAATTTGATTAGTGTAACACTCCAGTTTTATTATTTGTAGTAAATACAAGCATCTCTTATGGTTTTACTGCACACTTAGGAGAATGTCAGGATAGTTAAAGACTTACTTTAACTTCTCATGTATTATTGCTTGACATTTAAAACAAATCCAAGAATAATATATGCCTGTATTGCAGTTACTCACTTGTTGTGCATTGCTCCATATGCACTCACATTCTACTTCCTCTCTGCTCCAGTGGGAAGAACAGGGTGAAGGCAATCCTGCCTACTCAAGGACAAAGTACTGTGTCTCCAGCAGGTGAGTGAGCTAGAAGTAACTGTGAACTGCAGCAGCTAACGTCCTTAATGGAAAACTCCTATATTAAATTCTGTGCTGCAGACTGATAATTCACCAGGCAGCATTGAGGAGGAGCAGGGCTGCTGCCACAGGGGCCAGCCCCAAACACTGAATCACTCTTTCAATGTCAGCCAGCTTCACGAGTTGCAATGTGAATGCTCTGGGAAGCTTGATATCCTTTTTCTTCTGACAGTCTTTCAATTATATGTCCTGTCATATCATTACATAACTTCCAATGATCTGCACCGTGGACCTCAGTAATAAAAATCCATTTCATGCCTGAAGAACACAACTTCGTTGGTAAGTCAGTTTAGACCTATACGGTGTATGTGACCAGAAACAAATGCTGAGTGGAGTCAGATGGTCAGGTCAATAAAAGCTAAAAATAATATTTGACTTTGAGAGAAAAGAGAGTACAGGACGCAGCCTAAAGGCTAGATTCAGCCCTTGCTACACATTTATCTCTGTATCAGTGTTATGAGGAGAGAATAGACACCCAAACTTACATCCTGCAGAGGGGTTACAGATTCACCTACAGAACTCACCAGTAAGGTCTGGGAGTTACTGAGAGCTTAATGTCATTATTACTAGTATGGTCCATAGTGTCTTATGTCTATTAGCTTCAGGCTGAGTATTCTCCAACATTTAATTTTACCTATTTTGAGAAAAATGATTATACATACACAATTTACCCCCTCATCTGCTCGCCTGATGTTTTGTAGACCATCATTATGGTGCATGACTATAGCAACATATCCCAGTCATTAGGGATGCTTTTAGAAAAACAAAGGAGGCTCACTTCAGCTGTAATTCCAGCTAATAGTGAAACATTCATGTGATATATGCATTTTCAGTACTTCTCCAGCTTTCATTAGTACTAGCTGACTGTCTCAAAAACCTGTAACATATTCATTTTAACACTATCTGTATAAAGATGGCATGACAAGAAGCACAAAAAAGTTGTTTTGGGTCAGGATATTTAGATCTTTAATGTCAGTGATGACTCCTGGTTTTTGAGAACCTGAAGCTGAGACTAGTGAAAGCTGCAGGCTGTCAGTACTTCTGAAAATGAAGGTATGTCTTCAGTGCTGAAATATAGAGTGAAGTGTCTAATCTATATTTTGAAAATGTTGAGAGTTATCAACAGAAGTGCCTGGTCCTAAACAAACTAAAAAAGCAATTTAAGAACAAATCCATCAGAGGAAAGAATTAGCAAAAGTTACAGAACAACAGAAAATTCACTTCTGGGATATTCCATAGGCCAATTTCCACAAGGTGAGTGAGGTGCACAAGAAGCTCAGAGTGAAGCCTTGAATGGTTTGTTCATAGCAAAGCTCTTGTGCATTGGGTTGTTCTTCTCTATACCCTCTTTTCAGCTTCCTGCTTGACAACAGGGCACAGACCAGGATTACCTCAGCCTCCAAGGACTAGCACATATGCCTCAAGCCTTGTTCTTCTCAGCTCTACACAATTTAATTAATGATATGACATGATATACACAATCTGGTGCTTTTAATGAAAGAAACTCCCACAACAGAAATTTAAAACCGTTCATTAAATGTTTTTAATTTTACCCAATCTCAGTTATCTGAAAGAAAGCTACATAGTCTACCTTAGGCATTTAGGCACATTTTCTAGACAGTAGAGGGCATTTCATTCCATTTGAATTTTTTAGACACATACCTGGAAGGTGGTGTAAATAGCCCTTTGGACCTGAACTGAGCATAAATGCAGATATCTATACACACACACACACACACACACACATATGCAGCTGGAAAACAGAATCAGAAAATACAAGGAAGTAATGGAATTAGATGAACCTTGGTATTTTGCTACATAGTTCTGGCTTCCTCAGGATGGGAAAAAAAATCAGACTTCCCTTTCTTCCTCTATAGACTTTTGTTCATCTTCTAGAAATATTTTATCAGTTATTAAAACCTGCAGTTACCGAATGAAAAGGAATCATTACTCTCAAGCTTCTAAGAATACTAGGTCATTTTCTTTAGGCAAAGAGTGAAAATGATCACCTGCTTCTAAGTCCCCCTTTTAAGCCATTTTAGGAAGTGTGGTAAAATGGATAGGAGTTTGGGCTCTAAGTAGAGAGTATTTTGTTTCTGATGAATAGCATTCTGTGATGGAGTGCAGTTTCCCCCTTCTTCTTCCATTTGTTATATGCAAAGCAAAAATAATAATAAATAAACAACATTTCTAAGAGCCCTAGATTACTATTTACAGTGTTAACACAAATATAATATAAGTAAACCTTCAGGAAATCTGCACCTTTTCACCCATTTCTTTATTTCACTCAAAGTCTACATAAAACTGGAGTGTGAATACTGTCACCTAGGGTTTATTTCCAGCTCTAGCTAGGAGAAAGAATCTTGAAAAATCCACTGAGTTTTTTCTCAAGTCTAGAGTTGTGTTAGGCTTGAATAGCTTCTGGCCACATTCTTTTAGCTCCTTCTCAGCAGAGAAAAAACATTTCTAAACCAGGGCATAGTTTAAATTTTCTTCACCATTTGCAAGAGCAGAACAAAAAATAGTGTGGGCAGAAAAGTGCCACCCCTTTTAGAACAAAGGGGACAGGAAATGGGGTCCCATATGAGGATTTCATGCTGCTCTTCAGGGCAGAATTCAGGTCTGTTTTCTGGTGTGCAGTCAGGAGAAGCAAGGGAAGGGCTGTGATTTTCCTACCAGGGTGTAGGAAATTAAGGTGTGTCCAGCTACAGAAAGATTCCGCATTAGCTACTAATGCTGATTTTGTGAGCTGAAACCTTTTGGATTACCTACCAACAAGTGACAATGGTCTTTTGTTACACGTGTTCTTTGCTGAAGAAACAAGTTCATTTCTAATAACTAAATGCAAGAATTGTATTTTTCCATAACATATGGATGTATATAAGCTTATTATAGAAA
>JAHLSL010000046.1:12115734-12225667 GCA_025920805.1 Petroica traversi | reverse complement strand
ACAGCAGCTCAATAAAGATACCAATATTTTCAGAGATGAACAAGTGGAGCACAGAGCAAAAAACCTCAGAATCTGTAAAATTTGGTTTTCACATGACCATCTGAATGAATTAACTTATCCCAAGGGAAGATGATTTCTTCAAATATTTGGCATTTAAAAAAATGATTTCTATGCTCAACACACTACACAAATATAGTTTATTTATTATTGTGCTACTTCTGTGAGGAAGATGATTAACTATTATATTTCTTTATGACAGAAAAAGTGTAAGAATTTAGATACATAATCAAACTGTCCTGTCTCAAAGTAAGAAGCACCATAGGTATCTCTGTATAAGCTTTTTTACAATGATAAACAAAGTTTAATCCTACTTTTTGCAGACTGAGGTGACCTAATTATCTCACATTTGACATAAACTAAAACCATATAGAAAAATACTACAGCTCACCTGATAGAATGGAAGATCACTTTAAGTCTGAGTGGTGGCATATCCTAGAGAGGGTGGTAATGGTAGGTCCAGAACTAACGGCTGTGGAGAGTCCCAACCTGAGGCTCAGTCCTTCAGAAGCCAGTGATTTATTGCAAATGATGTTGAGCACTCTCAATTCCCTGAACACCATTCAAAAGGTACAGTACTTCCCTAAGGCTCCAAAAATCTGAAAATCAAGACAAAGTTGGGCAGACATATTCAATGAAGAACATAAAATTAGATGTCACATTAATATTTTAGCTTAAATGACCTATGTAGCTTCACATAGCATCTCTGTGACACAAGGTTATAGTTTGGATGACAGAAAACTCTTGGAAGACATTACCTTCCAAATTCTGCACGCTATGAGATAAAGCAGTTACAAAAAATAACAGAATTTGCTACACAGTCCTAATGCATTCCTGTTCCTTGCAAAGCACAGGTAGAATGGGAGTGCATGTGACCACCTGCTTAGGATCTCTAAAATGATGAGTGTGAACAACAGAAAAAAAAGAGGGAAAGAAGAAAACTAAACACTGGTATATCTTGTTTTTTGTTTGTTTTTTTTTCTTTTCTAATTTTTGAACCATTTAGAGAAGTTACTGAATAAAACTTTAGCTATAATTTTAGCCTAGACTACTCATCTAAATTCTTTATTTTTATATTGCTACAAATTTATCAGGTGCTGCCTCAATCATCTACTTGAGATGAAGGCTCCTAGTCCATGCACAGTGGTATGAGTGTGCTTTTGGCAATGTATTAAAAAAGGAGGTTTGTGGGGGTGAGTTTTATGAACACCATCCCTCTTTATCAGATATCAGCGAGTAATTATATTCTTCCAGAGTAAATTACTTCTGAGTGCTGGTGTGGATGAGAATGGGAACTTGTAAGAACAAGTTGTGTTGGAGTTGTGTTTCATTTCTTGATAATATTAACAATATCTGGCCAATGACATAAAAATTAAAATAAATTCTTATTAAAATCAATGAACTGTGAGAGAATTTAAATATTTAGGCTGGAGAGGGAGGCATTTTTAAATACATTAGTCAGTATCTTCAGCCAGCCACCAGAGACAAGGTACATCCAGACAGTGTTTTAGAACATCTGGCTTTGGTACTCTGAATTATTTTCTGTAAGCAAAGATCACTCCACTGAATGTGTAGGTACCCTAGGTACTTGTAGCAAAAGTAGGTATTTGAAGCTAGGTGATGATGGGCTCTGTACTTCCCCAAGTGTTACACACCAGTTCACATAGAAGAAAAAAATCCTGATCAATGGAGCAGGGGATAAGACATCTTTTTATAGCTTCTAGCAAGTTTACTGAGTTGGCAAATAACAGCTTTGCAGATGTCTCACGAAAACAGATTTTCATGAAAGAATCAGAAATTAATTTTTAGGTCACTCAAGGGAATTCCTTATCCAGAGCACATTTATGATACAGGAAATCTCAATTTGCAAATTGTGTAAACCTTTCAATAAAGTTGTACACATTTTTCTTTGATAAAAACTATTGGGTAGGTATAAACATCAGGCTTGCAAAATAAATGGTTAAAGTTAGCCAAAACAACTCTGGATTATTCTAAAGGAAGTAATCCAAGTCTGAAGTTAGTTACATATCAGTTACATGTCAGTGAAACCAAAATTCAGGTCTTGTCCTGTATATATTTGATGTACTCAGTGTCATTGGGGTTTTTTTTTTTCAACCACTGAGTTAAAAATGGCTGAATTAAATTTTTTTTTCTGTTTGATTTAATGCATAAGAAAGGACACTGAAAGAACAGCTATTCACTATTTCTTTTATTCTCATAATTCAATGTGTTTTTCCTTTATTAATTGTCTAAATGCTATTCAAAACTTTAATTTTTCTTGACAAAATTCTGAATTTTGCAGTTGGCTTTCTGTGTCATTTGTGGTCATACTATGCGAATACCTCATAAGTGTAACTAATTGTTTATTATATTCCTGAGTTAAAAGAAAACATTCATCACTGTTACATTGCCTGGGAAAGCCAAGGCTTGTACCTTAAACCTTAAACAGCACTTTACATAGGCACAGCTGATGACAACATTTGTAACTCTGATGAAAATCAGATCCAAAGAGTCTTCGTAAGATATCAAGACACCAAGAAAAACAACCTTAGCAGGCTTTTACTTTGAGCAATTGCCTACCCTCTCACAAAACGCTGCTGATAGAGATGTTGAAGGACAATAAAATCTATTCCTCTGTTTTAGCCAAACTCAGCTGTTTGCCATTAAATACCCTCCACATGTAACCCAAATCACTGGGAATGTCTGCCAGTGGTTCTGTGGCTAAGAGCCTGTTTGGGCACACAACCCTTACACATCACCACAGACATCAACTTGTACATTAGGCAAGACAGTGCAAGTCAAACTTGAGCACCGGGAAAATAAGTCTGAGATAGGATCATTCTGGTGTTGTCTGATTTGCTAATACAGATAGAGCTTTTGCTTGTTCTACATATTTCTCCTGACTCCTCCACCATGCATGCCAGTCATCTTTTTCTGGGTCTGACAGAAAAAAGATTTTTTATTTTTCTGAACTGCTTAGCATTTTGACCAAATTCCTTCGGTTTTGCAGATACTCATCTTGGAAAATTTAATTTGAAGTGGACACAGTTGCATTTATAGAGCATCTTAATGGTAGATAATATGGCCAGACTTGCCAAAAGTATATTTACAAGAGAAATAAGAGAAATGGAGGCATGGCAGATTATAGCTTGTTCTGTATTTTATCTGTGAGAGCTCTGAATGAGAACGACTCACTGAAATAAGTCCAGTTGAAGAACCTGGTATAAAATGTTTTTGTACTAAAATACTAAATACTTTCTAAATCCTTAAAAGTATTCTTTGGGTTATTTTTGGTTGGCTATGTATTACAAAATCAGATGCCTAATTTCCATTAATTTAGCTATGCAGACTCCAAAGTAGAAAAAGTCAAATGAATGAATCTTAAGTTATCTCTAAACTGTCAACACTATACACGTTAAGAATATTTAGGTTTTCAGGGTCCAGTCCCACTGTGCTTGGTATTGTGGGGAGGACATTGGGTATTCCCAAAAGTCTCAAGCCCTTATCAGTGTTTCAGGGATGTCTTTCTCGTTCATCAAAGACATTCACCACGAGAAACTTACCTTGGCAACAGGTGATGCAGCTATAGAAAAGCAGGGTTATGAAGGAAATGGATGAAGATAGTAATAACAACAGGTTTCTTCACTGTAAATCAGGCATAGGTAGGTAGGGACCCTATATACACACATGCTGCTGGGCTTCATTCAATTGCCTGGAAAAGTCCAGCAGGCACGAAGTGATGACAACGCAACTGAACAAGGGAATTCAGTTCTCAAACCAAATCCCAGCTCAGAATGCATCCTGTGTCTCATTTCCTGATGCAGCTTCTCACCCTCACCTGCTGCTTTGCTAATTGCACATTATTACATCACTTTGACCTGCTGAGTGACCTTAGCCAAATCATGCAGCTTCACTGTTTTTCTAATTCTCCATTATTAGGCAGAGATTAAAATACCTGCTGCCTTCAGTAAGCATGTTTTTAGGCTCTGTAGGTGCTATTTCAGCTTTTAAGGACTAGGCAGCATTATTGGGGTCCCCATAACTCTATCAAATGAGCACTAGGTTCCCTAAAGCACATATTCCACAGACCTTCACAGTCTAATGGGCAACCCATTTTTGCCTCAGATCTGCAAACAAGTTCAGTGATACAAAAAGTCTTGTGCGTCCTTCAGAAATTTGATAGTTCTCATGAAAATAAAGTGGTGACTACCATAAACAGATGAACCTGATTGCCAAGTTGAGATTTGAGTGAGCGACGGTCCCAAGCAAGTGCCTTCAACTAAATATTTTTCTTGCACATGGAAAAATGGGTTATGATGACATAAAAAGTAAAAATTTGATATGGTACTGTATCTGAAGAACCTTTCCTGGGTCAAACTTACTCCACACTGCTGCTAAGCAGGACAGGGTCTGGAATGATGCAATCCTGTCATGAACAGAATTCTGTTTGAATTTAATTAAATTATGAAACTGACTACAGCTCACATTCTGAATTTCATATTCCCTTTTCAGTCCTTGATGTCACCACAGATTTTTAGTATATGAAACCTGAGTAACATCTGCAGGATTAAATTCTCCATCAGAACGCCACTTTGCTTAACAGGAATTCAATGTAATGCAACATTCCTGTCCTGTCCTGTTGTTTGTATCTTTACATTATGAATTCTAAAAAGGTATTAAATACTCAAAATACCATACAGAATAATAAAAAGAACCCTATCAGTTTTAAATACTCAGAGAATATCACACTAAATTCCTATATTATTAGCAAATACCATTTCATTTGACTGACAGTGTCCTTTATTATCTTTTATTTAAAGTATTAAATATTATTAAAGTAGGTATATGAAACATTATGTTCTTCTGGGAAGAAGAGAAAAAAGACGGAAAAAAGAAAGAAGCTGCATTGGCAAGACCTTTCAACTAAATTTTGCCACTGGTTGTACAGGATTGTTATAAAGCTCTGGAAGAAATATAATGAATGATTAGCTGAGCAATGAATATGGAATTCAAAGTGAATATAGTAAATCATGATACAAAATATCTGCACATTTTATTCTGTGTACTGTACAGAAGTAATGAAAGCAAGCCCCCCCCAGAGTGCTGAATCCCAGATGAACAGTTTGTACCTCTGACTTGGTGGTGATAGCACAGTGTGAAGGTCTTGTAATGCACTTGTATCCACTGAGTATCCTGTGTGTATCCTGTAAGTAAGCCAGCCATCACCAGCTAATGCATCCAGCAAGGCAACAACAGTGCCAAACAAGAGATAAGCAGCTATTCTCACACTGTGTAACAATACTGTATAACAAGAAACTATACCTCTATTACATCAATAAGGTACAGTAGCAACAGAAATAAACAAGAAACATTGTTCTCATAATTAATTCTTCTCTTATCAGGGTACAGAAGCATTTCTATTTTCCACCTTGTACACCCAAATGTTGTGAGAAGGTATTAGAAAGTTCTGATCGTTTCCATGCAGCAACTTGAAAAATCCTTAGGGCACATGCAGGATATAGACAATCAACGGCACATCTTTTTCTTTCCTATTTTTCTTTCTAACATGTGAATGATGACCTATACCATTACAACATGGGTGTGATCTTCCTCCAATAAACCTTCCTTCTGATTTCCATATTTGAAATAACGTCTGCAACTTCATTCTCAACAAATCTTGCTATTCTCTGGTAAAGCATACTAGGTTAATTCAATTATTTTAGGAAAGGGGGCACTTATGTCTTTCAATAACTACCCAACACAGCCTTTTAAAAGGCTTTCTATAAGAAAGACAAACATTTAAAACAGTGACAAGTTTTTAATAGAATTTTAGAACTCTGCATTTTTTGCGCTTAAGTTGACAAAAATTGCTTCACTTTGAGAACGAAAACTTTGTTCCAGATATGCATGATTTAGAGATATAATTCAACATGTTCTGCCAAGATGTAATACAAATAACTGAGTCAACCACAGATTGTGAAAGGACAGAAAATTTTCCCTGTCATACTGGGAAAATTTTGACTGCCACTCATACTGGCAGTCTCAGTTCATCTTCAGATTCTGTGGTTTCAGAACATAAATAGTCTATACAATATGTCTCTACTAAAAGATACCAGCACACTCATGAGAAAAGCTCCTAAATTGTCTAATAGCTGTGCAGGTCAGCAAATCTTTCCGTAGGAATCATTTTCCTTAATGTCTACAAATGAACGTCAGCATCTGACTGTCAAGACCAGAAACAAAACCAGCTGAAGAAAAGGAAAGGTTTAATGATTTCAAAGCTTTCTGACAGGTTTCAATGATAAAAAATAATGATAAGAAAAATGTAATTAGCTAACGACAGAGTGGATGATGGTGATCATCTTTGAAGCTATAACTGGTTTGAGAAAGTTACCTGAGTGCCTGTTCTGTCTCAGCAGACCAGTACAGTAAAACTGATAACATGTGACATTTTTTCTGATAACTCTGGGGTTTAAATAACTGACAGAGGTCACAGAGTGCATCTACGTTTTTAATGGAGGACAAAAAACTTCCAAAGACATTAGGATTACTTTTCTGTTCATTATTCAAATAGTTTGCAGCTTTTCCTGTGATTTTACTTGTTAATTAAGATTCTTTTTGGACTTTGATTAATTTTTTGACAAAAGAGGATGGCATGAAATAATAAAAATGTGGTCTTTATTCTTTGGACATTAACTACAGCCAACCTTTCCAATTGTAGCCTTTCTTTTTGTGTAATAACTTTGTAATCTCCTAGTGAAATTAAATTTTTTTTTAATCCTACTTTGAAAAAAAAAAAAAAAGCATCTACAAATGAACTTTGTCTTCCTGACCCCTAAAATCCTGATATAGGGATAAATTGGTTGTCACGTAGAATTCTTTTAAAACCTATTCTATGATTCTGACTGTATGAATATTTTTCCCAAACTGCTTTATCTTCTAGTAATCTTGAGCCATATATTGAAGTTCTACAACATTATAAAAGAATTCAGGTAATACTTATTAAAACAGCAAAACTGTTTTCTTTAACATCTTTGCTAAGAAGTTGTTAGCAAACAGATTGTGTAAAGAGATTATAATCTTGTTTAGAGCTGGCATTTCTTTCACAAAATAAATTACAGAAGACAAAGGAGAACAATTTTCTGTCAAAATATGTAGCCATTTAAGACATTCAAGCAGAGTTTCTCAGTTGTCTTTTCATTTTACACAGCATTTTTCCATAAAAGAAAGGAAATTTACCAGTTAACTTTACAGAATATGAGGTATCTCTAAGAAAGTTGCATGAAAAACACCAGTGATGTCCCTCCTTAACTTTTACACAGTCTTGATTTAACTTCTTTCTGCATGTTAATGCAATACAATATGGAAAATGTTCTAGGACTTCCTTTCCTTAATGGATCTCTTTCACTCATTCTTTCACTCATTATCAAAGACTTTTTCTCTCCAATGTTTAGCTTATTTGATGATTCTCCTTTACTTCCATTTATAATTTTGCAGCTGCAATATTTGACTCTTGCAAAACTTTGGAATTCTTAGAAAGACAATTCACAGAGCAACACTCCTACTGCCAGACATGAAGGAAATACATCACTAATGTACATTGTGAAGGAAATACATCACAATGTACACAATACACTGGTTAGTTGTTCTTGATTTTAACCTTCAGGTAATAACCCTGGATGACATTTCTTCATGACTAACATAAATTCATATTATAGTGATAAAATCATAGGCATTTCAACTGGTGCACTTATATATGTTAATTATCCTGATTCTCATGGCAACTTGGTGCTAAATTCCTGATATGCAGCTCAGAACCTCAGTCGTGGCTGTGGTTTGGCAGCTCCCTGGCCCTTCCATCCTGCCATGCCCAGGCACAAGGTCTCACATCCATTTCCTGAGGGCTACCACAGACACATGACCAGTTTCTCATGCCCTCACTCAGCATCACTAACAGCAGGGTCACACAGTTTGGAAATCAGCACATGTCTGAATAAAATAGAGTAATTGTGGCTGGGCCATGGAAGGGGTGTGGAGTAAGGGGGTGGAGATCACTTGGCTTTAAGGCTGCAGCTCTGACACTGAATGGAGGTTGAGGACCTCATTGAGCTACAAAAAACATTATCATTATCCTCTGTGGTGAGGTCAGATATTTCTTGAGGTTCATAATTTATTCATATTGAGATGTAAGATCATTGTTTAAACACTGTAAGATAAGCTGAATAGGAAAGAGTAGCACATGGTGCTACTTAATTTTGTAATAAAAGTTGCTGCTCTAGAAATACCTAATTTTTTCAGTTAGAATGGCCCTTGAATACATGCAAAAAAGTTGCTAAACAAAATATAATATGCTGTTTTAACTACTAAAAAAGTATTAAAACCTATATAGCACTACTTTCTTCTAAAGATCAAAAGTTTCTATATATGAGGTCAACCCAGACAAACAAAAAACCTCTTAGAAATATTTGAACAAAAATTTTGCATTTTTGACTTCTCTTTCCCAGTGTTTTCACTTATTTATTTTGATATTCTTTATTGCTTTTTTCTTCTTATAACAAACAAAACTAACTGGTAAGTGAATTTAGCCAAAGAAAATGTTTGGTGACAAATGTCTTGGAGTGATCTGCAGCATGAGTGAAATGACGTTTTCTGGTGGTGCACATAAGTTTTCAGGACCTCAGAATTGTGGTTGACCTGATGGTGGATGTGCGGAATATGTCACAGGTTTTCATGAAAGCCCTGAAGACAGCTGTTAGTTAGAATAATCAGACTCTCTTGTTACTCTCTCAAAAATTAATAAAATGGATTATGTTTTTGCTAAGACATAGCTGATTAACTGCAAGGCTTCTTCAGAAACAGCAGTGAAATATACTTTTAGTTAGCGCTGAACAGTACATGCAGTAATGGGTAATTTTTCATACTATTTTCCTGCAAATCAATAGAGAAAAATGTTTGCATAAGCCGTTGCTTGCTTGCACTGACTTAACCTTCTTTTTCAAAATAATTTTATATAAGAATATTTCACAATGCATCATTTTACTGACATTTTCTGCCATTTAAAAAAAAATTTACACAAGTAATGGCTGTAGAGTGGACTTGGAGACAGGAATAATAAAGGACACTGCTCTGCTATAAAGCTATATTTATTGAAGTCCATTCTCAAGGAGTTCACAGCAGTTACCCTCACATAAAAATGTGATGCACAAGTGAGAAATTAATTTTATCTACTTTTCCCTGGATCTCACTCACATCAGCTATGACCTGCTCACAGCTTTGTGTTATTAATAATTTCAGTAAGGCATATGAGTATTTCCTGGAATACTTATATAGTAAAATCTATAATACATAATAATCTATAATCACAGTTATATCAGTATGAAATTATTTATAGCAATGGAAAGTGGTTTTTTTCTCAGTAGAGATATATACTGACCGAAGGAAATTAGTGTAACTACATGCAAGGTGAGTAGATGGAAGATTTTCCCAGAGTGGTACACTCACACTGATGTGACTGTAACATGCAGACAATCCTTAATGCCATATTTTATCACTTTGGTCTGTAGGGTGGTTGTAACTCATTAATGAAACCAGAAAGCAATTTATAAGGATCTTGAGGCAACTCTTTGGAGAGGAAAATTAAACCCTCTATATTTTGTTATACAACACAACTTGTGGTTTGTAAGTAACTGCTGAATACCACCTTACCTGGAAAATGTTACATCATCCAGACCACAGTCATGGGAAAAGATGGTAGAGAAATGAGTCTAGGATTGTGTATTTGTGTATATCTTATCCAGTTAACAATGATGAAAAGAATTTCTACCTTTTGTATTGTGATTAGGGTTCACACTTCTGAGTCAATGGAAAAAGCTGATTGTTTGTTTCCAGCAATGACATTTGTCTTCAGTCAAAAATCTCATCTATAACCTGAAGTCTGTTTAAGAAGGTCACCTGAGACAAATCTTTATGTTTAAATGCATTTAACAGAGAGATATAAGTAATGCCTCCATCACTGCCATATCACAGTAATATCTAAATGTCCCTGCCATTCTAAAGCATAAAACCCCCAACCTACCAAGCCTAAGAATAAATAACAAACTTCCTGTCTCTATACATTTTTCAGAGGAAGAAATGTTAAATATTTCAGAAGTAGACAAGATAGCATTGCATTTTTCTTTGCTATGTGACTAGCCAAAATGTAGCCATGCTTTTAACAACAGAAGCTCATGTTTTTAGCAAGAGTGCTTATAAAGTACACCATCTTAATATTTACCACAAAAAGGCTAGATAACAAGACTTCTTTTAATGAAATGAAGAGTATCGCAACACACACATAAATGTTTTGATTGCCATTATACCATAATCACTATGTTGATACGCAGAGAAACATTGTTGGAAAGACATTTATTTTGAAACTGTAGCTGAATATGTTTTTGTGTCTTAGTAAAAACAGATGCAGAGATAAAACAGGAAATAGTAAAACCCCCTGAGATGCAGCAGAGCTTACCTGATCACTTCCCAGCAGATCTGTGCTTAGCTGTCCAGTGCCTGTGAGTCCCTGAAATAGTGAGACAGAATAAACTCAATGTAACCATCATGTAGCCTACTGAATTCACTTTAACGCTTCAAAGGACAAAACATACTCATCATAAACTATTCAAAACGAGCTAGCATGCAACTCCAGCTGCAAGAGATTTTGTTCACAAACTGAACAGCAATCAGCCTGTACTTTAGTCGCATCAAAAAAGTAAACCAATCACATTGACAAAAAGCCACTGTAAACAAAAAGACTGTATTGAAAGGATTAACAGTTTTGGCATCCCTACCATCAAGTTTTCTGTTCTTTTTTTTTTTTCTTCATCAAAATTTAGGTTATATATTTTTTGTTAGCAAGAGTTGCATTACTATTATTGTTAATTTTAGTTCTGTTTATTACTTTGAGGGTTATATATTGTAGAATAATTTTGTTGTCACTAGTTAATGTTAATTAGCTGTTTTAATAGCCTATATACCTATTTGTTATCTTTTGGTAGGTTTACTTTTTTAACTATCAGTAACTTAATAACTGAGAATATTTTACATTACTGTTGCATACTCAAAATTACAGAGTTACTATTAGTGTTACCTGTTTAACGTTTAGTCATCCTTTGAGTCCTGCGACATATTTCCTTAATAATCATCAGCCATCAAGTCTGATAGTCTCAAAAGAAATATCAGCCCTCTAAACTGCCTTCAAGGGCGGTGATATTTAGCACTGAAAATTACAAATAAAGTTTTTGAAGTTGAGTACCAACAACTGGGCAGTGACACTGATGATTTGTTTATCAAGACAAATTGTTATATACTACGAAAAATGCAGTCAACGCACTCTTCTGAGTGAAAACAAATAGGTGAATCTATGCAATGCTTACATGTTGAATGGGATATTTAATGTGCGGGGAAACTCAAAGGTTGAAGAACTAGCATTTAGACAGTCTAACAGTGGTAAGTGGTAATCTTACCTCTTTAAACTCCATTACATTCTCACGAGAGACATGCTAATACAAACAAGTCAATCAGAGTTTGTGTTTAGCAAGATCAAGCTTAAAGGATAGTTTAAAATCCATTTATTGTTCTAAAGCATTTTTTTCCATTAACATGTTATACATTAGTGGATACTAACCATGATTCATGTAACAGTTTAGTTTGTTAACTTTTATATTATTTAACAACCAGAAGTTATTAATACAACTTTTAAAGTCTTACACAAAAAATCCTAAAACAGGCTTGGGTTCATTTTTGTAATTTTTATATAAAAAACATTTTAGGCATCTCTTGAAAAAGAAATAAAGCAGGCATTTAAAGCTAGAAAACAAGTAATTCCAAATTTAGTTTGTTACAAAAGGTTTCAGCTTTATTGACAAATTATGGCAAACATATTTGACAAAATTATGGTTTCCTATTTAGAGAAGCTTACACATGGAACTTTAAGTGATTTTTTTTAACAAATACAGGTTAAAACACTGAACAACTTCAGTTAGCTACATACATACAGTAGCTGCTTGTTTTCAACCCCATTAAAACAGCATTTAAAATTAAATTTACAAACTTAATATCGAGCATCTTAATCTAAACTAACATATATTAAAAAAGACAGGTTAAAACATCTTATCTACAGCTTGATTATTGTCTGGCTCAAAAAAAAGAAAAAAAGAAAGGAAAAAAAATCATATTACAGTCTTTCAGCAACCCTAAACAGAAACTCAGCCTTAGCTAGTATGTAGAGAGACTCAAGATCTGTAACAGTGTCATGCTTTTTAGTTACACACAGCAATGAATACAACCAACAGAACATCATCTTTGAATAGTTTATAGACAATGCTTGCCAAAGGTTTTTTGTCTCTGTTTTTTTAAGTCCGTGTTATAAAATAATACTAATGCCAATGTCACGCCAATGTTATAGGGAATACAAGTAGTACATAGGATAATAATGAGCAGTAATCCCTAGGATAGAAAAGAAATGGACTATTACTTGTCTTGTTGCTGTTTATGTGGAGACCACAGGCTATTAATTGTCTTTGAGATGAGGTCACAGATGAGGAGGACCTTCAATATCTACCATAGGGGTGTTCCCTGTAACCCCCTCTGGCTGACCTTGGAGGTGGTGCCTTTAGGCTGGAACGGGTTGTGGCCCATTCTTCTTGTGCTAAAAACAGAAGAGAAAAACAAGTTTTGTAAATACCTAAAACTGAAAGAACAAAGGTATGCCACTGCTAATGGCTGTCAAAATTCTTGAGGGTTTAGAAAAACTGAAAGCTTTGGAAAAATGAAATGAGGATGGTGTTATCATCCATTTCTTTATCCTCCCACAAAGAAAAAAAACCTCACAGAAAACCAACCTACTTCTCTACACAGACAACCTGTCTCTCTTTGGAAGAAAAAAAGCCTCACTCCTTCACTTTCAGCAGAGAATGAATAACTACTGTGTTGGCGGTGCAGTCAGCTCTGGAAAAATCACTGCGTTAGTCTGCCAGTTCAGAATTTATTTGATGTTTTGAGTTTCTAGCATTTAAGTTAAAGCAGAAATTTGAATAACATTTAATGCAGTTGGTATGGTAACAAGATAAGGAGTTGAATCACGAAAAGATACGAAAGATATGATTTTTACTTCCATTTGAGACCAAAAGGGAGAGAACAATGAAAGAAAAATGTGTAGAAGTGAAGTTACATTAAGCAAGAGGAGATTTTACTTTGCAGTATGTTTAGAACACTTTTTCAAATTTAGGGAATCAAATATGCTCAGGAAGAATAAGCTAAAAGGTGTAAGTCTAGTTAAGCTTTTACAAAGCTTCTACAAATCTTCTTCTTCCTCCCTGATGTGGTATTTCTAGAATTAAACCCTCCCAAAGGTGCAATCAGAAAACGCCATACATTCGTGGTCCAGCAGCTGGGCCCAAAACTTGAATTATCTCCTAAATCAGTTATTGGGTCATCAAATGATTTCTGGTTTTATCTCCTACTCATTTCATCTGATCATACTTAGGGTGATTAAAATGGAAATGCACAAACTGCAGGGTATCACACCACGCCAGAGTTCAACATTGCTGGTATCTTTTTTTTGCTAATGACTGCTGACTATTGTGGCCACTAAGAACATGAATAGCTTTCACTAGCCAAAAAATACTAAATGGTTAAATCAGGTATCAAAGATTCCTTTTGCAAAAAGATAATGCTATGTGACTATGAAAAATGAAAACATAAAACATAGAAAACCCTGTTAAAATTCTGAAAGCTATTTCCTCTCTGCAAGATGTCTTCTCTGCAACTGCACCTCATTATCTCATTGCCTTGAGGTATGAGGGGAGCAGCAGCTGTAGAACTGAAGTGAGTTCAGGCTGGCATGTATGGAGTGGGCATCTCTGGAAAAGATTTGGTAACAGTTGATCTTGCTACGGAACAGGAAACACTTCTACTGTGATTTTTTGGTGCACTCCATTTATTTTCCTTTTCTTTGAGTTCTTCAGGATGTTCTCTTTTTGAATATCAGGGGTTTTATAGTTACATGAAACCAAAGTTTACTGTGAAAAGCTACTGCCTAGAGGCTGAAGAAGTGGCAGCCAATATGATATAGTTCTAAATCCTCGGGTCTCTCATTCCTACAGGGAATAAGTTTCTGTATAGTGAATTTAAAAATCCTGCCTCTGCAGTATTTATCATTACACCCTTTAAAAATGGCATTTTGCTGTAAATTTTTTCCAGCTTCAATTTCCCTTTGCTGTAGTGTTGCTACACTTGCAGAGAGACCTTGAGGACAAGAGAGATTTATACAGAAAAGAGAAGCTTTATTTATATAAATGAAAACGACTGAAGGAATAAAAATATTCTGTAAATATGTGTCTGTAACACAAAGACAAGCCAATTCTTTGTTCCTTTTTAGTTCCCTCACCATTGCACCATTGCAGATTGAAGCACCTTCATATAAAGGTGAAATGTACAGTCTTTTTGGTAGCAGTCATGCAGTAAAAAATTACTTTATACTGCCAACTGGAGGAAACTGCTTTTCCTTGAGTGTTCTTAAAGCAAATTGCTCCTGTTACTATACCACCTTCTGATATGGAAAAAAACCTAAATCATAATTTGTGGTACAAGCCTCTTATGCTCTTTCTTCAGTAACATGGTGATTCTATTTGCTTGATTTCAAACTTTAACACCATCACTGAAATAGAATGTGATAGTTGACAGCTAACAGCTCCTGTTGATGTTTGCATGATTGACCCAACCGTATTAACAGGTCAATCTGTACCCAAAACAGATTGGAAGTTTTGGGACTACAGCCTTCAACTGGTGTCTACCACTTCTACAGCAGTAAAGGATTATATATTTATTGTGGAGAAAGCATGATGAAGAGGGAGCAATACTATCAAGAGTTTCTGAACCACACTGTGCCAATATATTGCTAGATGCAGCCACATGAAAAAAGCTATCAGTTTGCTAGTGTTTTTTCCTAGAGGAGATTTAATGAACAACAATATATCTGCATGATAGTAATTAAAGGCTCCTTGATATGAAAGCTGCTCTTTCATGTCTTCCTTCCAGTATTCCAAGGTAACCTTTTTCTTTCAGTAGCAAGGGAAGAAAGGGAGCTCCTGAGAATGAAAATCTCTGTCTTCAGGAGCAGTCTTAAAATGCTGGAGCTCCTATAGGTCACCTGAGCAGTCACTCAGAGATTAAGCAGCTCATTGGGTATCCAGAATGGACAAAAGTTTGATTACTAAGCTGAGTTTTACGATGAGAACAGAGCAATGAGCCTGGTCTTTCTCTGACTGTGCCAAAAGAGAGCCTGGACATATTTCATCTTAAGAAAGTGACATGCATTTCATCTTAGGAAAGTGCTGAGTTAATGCAATGGAAACTGAGAGGCATTTCAGGTGAAGAGCAGGCAGAAGTGACTTTGGAGAGAGAAAGGTAATTGGGAGAACTGCAAGAGACTGCCCAAGAGCTGATGAAAGGTGCAGGGTGGTGGTTGTGCCCTAATACTGATTCCTTCTCCTTTTATCTCATTCATGTGAAGGGAAACCCTGTGCAGTCTGACCTTCCCTTGGTGACATCCAAACTTCCATCTAGTCTTTCTGCTCTGGTGGACCACACTCATTCCTGTCCTTTTCACTTCTGACTGTCTCCAGTGCTATCAGGTGTCCAAGACTATGGTTAAAAAGAAATCCACACTGGCAGCTTAATAACTGAGGGCAGAGGGTTCAGTTTTTTCAGGAATTTGGCGTTACTGGCAACCTTGCCATTCTTAGGTAAGGAGAAATATCGTATGTTTTGCTTTCAGAAACTAAAAGTATAAGTTATTGCAGCATGATGAAAACTTAAGAGAGTTTACAGGTGAGGAATCTGAGAGTGCTTGGGTTGAAGGATTGCTTTGGATGCGATAGTAAGGGTCATAGCTACTTTGCAAAGAAATGTGAAGACATGGGCAGAGCCATTTCAATTACACTGCACAGTCTTTCAACATGCTATATACTCCTGTGAATTGGTATTTAAATTCACCTTTAGAATATCAAATTAATTCTTATTATCACAGGCAATCAGCACCCTTGGTTTATGGCTGATTGAAATTGCATGTCAGTGTTTTTGCACTGCTTTTCATGGTTCAGATGGACTCTTGTTTACTTTGAGTTATATAAGCGAGTTGAGTTACATAAATGATTCCAGTACCTTTTACAGACATAACTGATACATTACTTGGGGCTATCTTTAAAGATTATTTTTTGATCAACTGCTAGGAAACTCCATAGCTCTTATCTGTTTAAATATAGAATTTTAGTTAGGCTTCTTTTTTTCTTACTGAAGACTCAGAAGGTAGAAAGATCATAAAATTTTTAACCTGAGAAGTTTACTTGAATATGGGATTAAAGTGGAAACATTTAGAGCACAGAGATGGGTACATATAAAGTTGTTTCTGTCTCACTATTTTACCTATGCATTACTGAATCAACAGAAAAATGCAGTGGTCTATCCGTGTGTATATCATAACATGATGATCTATTCTAAATGTCTTCAAGTAAAGATTTGAGAAAATCACATAATCAGATGCTTTTTAAACCTTTCATTTTGCACTCTCCAACCTTATCATGGAATTTTCCAGAATGGAATAAAACTTTTTCAAAGACGTTAAGAGGGGAAAAATGCAATATTTAAAGGGCAGATCATAATAATGAATGAGTTAAAAATAAAAATATATTTTAATGGAATATAATTTGCATAGGAATTTCATATTTCCGAATTTATTTTTCTTGTTTATAGTCATTGCTTAGTCCTGGTACCAATCAATATCTGATCACTTTTTCTTCCCATTAACTTATTTAACATTTGAATATTGCCTGAAATTACTTGCCACAATTTTATTAATTTCTGGTCAATTATTTTGGATCAGAAAAAGATTAGAAAGAGCTATTCTGATTAGATAGTTAAGATGTATAAAACAGCAGGTAGTGTAATGGTTCAATTTGATTTTTTTTCATTTACCTTTTGGTGTTTTAAAAACAGAAGTTGATTTAGATTCAGAAAAAAAAAAGTTTTCCTTCTTGTGAGAAAAAAAAGATCTTTTCTACAGCATACGTGGAGAGAGCACAGGAACTTTACTCTTTGTTTTCTCAGTGACCTAAGACAATAGTTCAATGGTTTGTGGTATGGCTTCCTCACTGGTAGAATGAGAAAGGAATCCCTCCCTCCCTGGGTTGTTCTGAGATACAATTAATTGCCTGAGCAGTAAGAGAAAAATTATATAGATGTGCTGAGCAGAAGACCCAATAGAAACCACAGGTACAGCTTTAAAATGAGAACTCTTAAAATTAGAATGCCTTTCTTGGGACAATTCAATTTGTGCTGTATTTCTAGTAAGCCTCCAAACTTCTCCCTTCATAGAAAGATGGATGGAGAATAAATACTGCTTGCAAACGGCTGGAAAATTTGTCCTACGCAGGCTAATGGCTGAAGCTCAACTAACTTTGACAAAGACAGTATTTCAGCCCAAAAATCCACACAGAAAAGGTAGCTGCACTTTTCTTGTGTCATAATTGGACAAGTATATAATATTTTAGACAAAAATGCAAGAACAGATTTTGTTTGTTTTTTTAAGGGGAACATGCACTTTTTTCCCCCTTCTTTTCATCTGTTTTTGGTTATCTGCAAAGCTTGCAAAATACACAGGATTTTCTGATTTGACATCTATGCATTTTATTATTCTGTGAGAAGAAGAGCTGAAATGGCTATCTTTTGAATCATAAATGGTGCCTTTCTTATTTGAAATTTGAAGTTTTGTGAAGACAAGAAATGTTTTCAAAACAGGCTCGAACCAATTAATCTTACTTACATCATTCTAAGTACCCTTCATTTTACTAGACCTGCTGTATGAAAAATATACAGCTCAAAAATTAGAAATTAATGGAAAACCTTGTGGTTTAACAGTCTAGATTCTGAACATTGATGCAGTTCTTCAAAAAACCACTATATGTACCACCCCTATGCTTGACAGTACCTTCTTTTCAGGAGGACAAACGATTAAACTGTGTGGCTGCTTCAAATCTGCTTTAGGGTGGTGATCTTCCCTGGCTTAAACTGGTAGTGGAGGATCACAGATATCCTCCAGCTGACTGTCCTGGAGCAGACAAGAAGGGCTTGTGCAGCCCCTCTGCCAGCCCTCCCTGCAGGATAAGTAATGACAGTGAGAGGTGCAGCAATGGCCACTGGAGAAAATGATTTCTTAAAAGACTTCAGCCACGTCTGTAGTGAGCAACTGCCACTGACAGGGAAGGAGCAGCATCAGAGTACTCTGACAACTACTTTGGGAAACTGCACTGCCAAGAGGAATAAGACTTTTATCAGTGGTGTTGTGAGGTGAGTGTGAATGTTACAGTGTAGAAGGAGTTCTATTTTTCACTTATTTTCAGAAAAAATTATTTTTCCATTACTTTATGGTCACGCAACATGAAACAGGCAGTGATACACCAAATCTGGAATTAAATAGATGCACATTAATATTACAGGGCTTTTGTCTTAGATTCTCCAACTCTACAGTTCCCATGGTGTAAGGCAGTGAAATTACCATATGAAGTATTACATAGGAAAGTTTTGCATGATTTACTTATTCTTATTTTGTAATAGAAAATGATTTATAATTCAGAAGTAATAGAGAAAGCACAATAAGTTGCTATAAATTAAAACCAACCTTGTGCTACATGCATAATTTTTTTCATTGTCGTAGCATAACTGGACTACAAAAGTTTTAGGATTTACAGACAGTTAAAATAATGTGATGAGTTTAAATATGGAACTTTCTAAAGAATTATAGTCTAATTAAAACACTGATTTGACAAAAGAGCAATAGCTCTAGTATCATCCCCCCATTAGTTGTCATAGATGAATTAAAAATGTGCTCCTATCCCTGTGAATTTTCTAAAACATGCTTTATGAAAATCATAAATCTCCTTTGAGTGAATGAATGCCACTTGTGATACAGCTAAGGTGATTCCTCCAGTATAAGAACTGATAAAATTTTGCAGAAAATCAAGAAAACGCATTTGTCAGTTCATTCTGTCCCACAGTAGGAATGCTGCTATCAGTATGCGAATGATTGAAACAGGAGATTAAAGGAGGGAAATTTATTTGGTGCATCTTCTGTCCATATGCAGTAGAAATCTTCAGTGCCTCCTTCTTCCAGTGGAATAAAAAACTGAGCGCTGTAGACTCAGGAGCACTTCTGAGTTCCCTGGGCTGGGTGCGCATCTCCCTCATGCTCAGCAGGAGACCAGATGGCTCCATCAGCCACAAATGAAGGTGGTCACACAGGAGCATGACACAGTGCTCGGAACCATGGCACCTGCAGCGAGGTTTTAGCAGGGACAGCTTGGGGGCATCAGGATGCAGGTGCTGTATCAATATTAGCACACAGTGCACACCACCAGGGATGAACTGCCAAGACAAACAGTTGACACTGAGGACCTGATAGTCACAATATGGCTTTTACAGGTATTTTTCATTTCAGACTGGCCCTAGTTTGAGACTCTGGAAGTGAAATTTCACAAGCAGTTGGGATTGCATCTTTTGCTTTGGTTTCAAACTAGAATTTATGTACTTCCAAGCCATGCAGTGATGTGGAAAGAAGATCTATAAATGCAGAAAACTGGTAAGTCTGCTTCTAAAGAACACTCCTGCTCCTGTGCTAGTGCAGAAACACCCAGCATGTGCTAAACAGCCAGCCAGGTGCTCTGTCAAGACACCACAAAACCTCCACCACAATGGTACAATCTGTGTCTTATTGTCTCTTAGATACCTAATTAATAGTAAGATGGATTAGGAAGTGATTGGAAAGTTACATCCAGAGGGTAGTGGTCAATGGCTCAGAGTCCTGATGGACATGAGTGACAAGTGGTGTCCCTCAGGAGTCCATATTGAGACCAGTGTTATTTAATGTCTTCATTAATGACATTGGCGAAGTGATCACACTCAGCAAGTCTGCAGGTGACAAGGAGCCAAGTGGTGCTGTTGAGACACCTGAAGGACAGAATGGTATCCAGAGGGACACAGACAAGCTTGCGAAGCGGCTCATGGGAATCTCATGCAGTTTAACAAGGGCAAGGTTCTGCACCTGGGTCAGGGCAACCCCTGGTATCAATCCATGCTGGGGGATGAGCAGGTGGAGAGCAGCCCCGATGGGAAGGACCTGGGGGTTCTGGTGAATGAGAGGCTGGACATGAACCTCACAGCCCAGAAAGCCAAATGTATCTTGGGCTGCATCCAAAGCAGTGTGGCCAGCAGGGTGAGGGATACGATCCTGCCCCTCTGCTCTGTTCTTGTGCAGTGCTGCATCCAGCTCTGGGTTCCCAGCACAGGAAGGACATGGACCTGTTGGACAGAGTCTAGAGGGGGCCACCAAGATTGTGTAGAGGGATGGAGCACCTCCCCTGTGAGCAAAAGAGAAGGTTTAAGGGTGAACTAATTGCAGCCTTCCAGTATCTAAAGGAAACTTACATGAAAGGTGGAGAGGGACTTTTTATAAGAGCATGTAATGACAGGAAAAGGGGAAATAGCTTCAAACAGAAAGAGAGCAAGTTTAGATATTAGGAAGAAAGTCTACTGTGAGGGTGGTGAGGCAATGGGACAGGTTGCCCAGAGAAGTTGTGAGTGCCCTATCCATGGCAGCATTCAAGGCAAGGCTGGATGGAGCTCTGAGCAACCTGGTTCAGTGTAAGGTGCCTTCATGCATGGCAGGTGGGCTGAAACTAGATGATCTTTAAGGTCCTTTCAAACCCAAACCTTTCTATGATTTTATTATTCATCCCATGATGATTTTAAGACTCAGACACCAAGGAGAGTTTTCTTTGATGTGTTGCCATGACATTTTCTAGTAAACACCAAATGTATACACTCAGATGATATAAATGAAAAATTGGTGCACATTAGTAAGACATTGTTTATTAGTGTTGGTAAAGACATTGTAATCACAAACCATGTGAAGTCAAACACTGTAATGATGAAAATCAGACCTGTCTCCTACGTCTGCAAATCAGTCACTGTGAATTATTTGAGCACTTGATTTCCTTCATTTGAATATTTAAATAAGACTAGGCTAGAAAAAAATAGGGCAAGAAACCCTTAGCATGCTGAGCATAATGAATATTAGGAGCAATGATCTACAATACCAAAGTTATTAAAAATGAGGAAGGAGCTTGGACCCAACAGCTGAAAAAAACCTCATATCTCCATCTGCAGAGCAATTGCTAAGAAGTGCTTTTTCAAAATTCACAAGTATTTTCTCTGTATACATTGTGACATGGCTTCATTTTACTTTGTTATTGCCATAGAGGGTTTATTTCACACTAGGGTGGCAGTTCCTTGAGCTTCTCTGTGACATGAACATGTTTATGTCTTTTAATGAAGTATGAGAATTCATGTCTCCTAAGGTAACATCTCATCAAGCCTTTATCAGAATTCTAGAGGTTTGAACCCTCCATACACGCTTTCCTCCACAAATTTCATCGTGAAATACTTTTACTTGTTTAATAGCAGAAACTATTATTGTTATTGTGGAAAAACCTAATTTACCAGATGATACACTTTTTAGGACAAACAGAATGAAAAAATAAAATGTAATAAAAAAAGTAGTGGAATATTGCTGAACATTTTTATTTGTTAGCTATAAAGTCTATAAAGAATTTGTTTATGAAGTGCCATCGCTGTAGAGGATTACTTAGTAAACTAATTGTTACAATTGCAAAGCTCTTATGTAGAGTGACTGGAAGGGAACTATTTGTGAAATAGTTAAATCATTGTGGCAGCATTTTACAACTTAAATGATGTCTTACATTAAAAGGAATTACACCAAACAGTTACACTCTCCAATTTTAATTAAAGATGGAATTATCCTAAAACTGAATACCCAGTTCTTTACAAGTACTTAATGTTAAACTGGAGTAGAATATGCATCAATAAAACATGGCCATTTCAGAAAATCTAAACAGCTGAAAAATTTTGGTGAAGACACAAAATATTTAAATAATGTCTCCTTAATGCAATGGGAACACAGTAAAAGGCCTTGCAAACTTCTCCTGAAAAGCAGCAGTAATGTAACTGGAGTTCATTTATGTCTTCCCTCTTTGTGTAGGTGGCAAGCTATAGATTAACCTCCCTAACTCTTGCCTAAGGCCTTTGGCAGATGGTGTTATCCCAATTTAAATGTGGTGGTTTAGGAGGTTATAGACTTCAACCTATCCTTTCACTCCTTATCTTAAGATTTCTGCTTTTTCGGCAGTAGCAACAAGAAGTCTGAGTGTACTGGTCTCTCAGATACTGCAGTTCATGACCTGACATGAAAACATAAAGGCCATCATTTGCAGGTAATACACAGGGCAGGATATGCAGCAGGCTGTGAACTGTGGCATGTAACAAGAGGCACATTCACACTACTGTGGCAGTGTCCCTTTGGAAGCAGGGCCAAAGCCTTGTGAACTTCCTGCAGCAGCAACTGGCAGAACTCACCACTGGAGTCTCTAGCCTTTGGGAGAACTAATAAAGAACAGCTGATAAATGAAGTTTGGAATGCTCTGATCAGTGCAAGGGCAAAAAAGGATGCAGATGAAAACAACAATCAAGCAGGTCAGATGTAATGAATACAGCTTCTGGCTGGGCCTTGCCAGCAAATCATATACTCTTCTGTTATCTCTTTAATGTCATCTAACACAACACAACACAACACAACACAACACAACACAATACAACATAACACATTTGAATCAAGAATGCTGTTTCCTCTAAAAATAAAAAAAAAAATAGGGATGAGGAGAAAGAAATGAGAATATGAATTGATTACAAAGGGCTTTTCTTCTACAGTGGTCCTGTCCAGGGAAGATGCTTTTTGGAGTTGGACATGATATTATGTAAGGGCAGGAAAGATTCTTTGTTACCAAACTTTAGGTGTACATTTTATCCTAATCAATTTGTGAGACGAAGCATTAAATTCATGTTTTCACTAGATATCTCTTCAGATGACAACAGTGCCAGAAGGGAAACCACAAAATTGCTAATGTATAATGAGAGCAAGGAAAACAAACCTTTCATTCATAAATTAATCCAATTTCATGCCTTCTCTTTTAAAACATAATCATCAAGTTAACAAGACACCATTATCTTAGTTTAGACTTCTCTGCAGGTGTCAAAACCTTCAGTGACAGAAGTATCACAATTGGTTTTTGAATGTGATTGGAGTTGAGGAGGCTTTACATCTTTGAAAATTTGTACACTACTTTAAAGGACTCCTCTTTTAAAGTGCAGTGTTTGATCTTTTGTTTTTAAACTGCCTTTTAAAGGTATTTCTTTACAACTCACATGAAGAAGCCTATAAGGGCTACAGTCCCAAGATTTTCAGGCAAATGTCTCAAATTTATGTTTCTCAGCCTGGAACAGTGATCCTCAAAATTCTCCAGCACTAGCTGCGGGGAATGCTTTGAAGTGCCTCTACTTTGATTCTTCTGAGAGACTGGGTGACAAGCATGTCAAATCACAACAGAGATTAAGTGTCTAACTTCATGAGGGGGTTCTGTGCTGCCAATTTTCATTCATGGAACATCCCTAAGTCATGGAAAGCAGTGTGATGCTCCTATTATCATAGGAGATTCCTTGGATCCTTGGTTGGATTTGGAGGGGATGGAATTCTTAGGAACCTCCAGAAAGAAAGGACTTAAGGTAGTTAAGTTGTGGATTTTACAGCAGTGAATACTGTTTAGGAATCTGTCTTGCCCAGCCTCAGATAAGTGACTTAGACTGTTCCTTGTTTAGCACTTCCATCTAATCAAAGAGATGTGAACTTCCTGAGAATTAAATAGTGTTCAGGTGGACTCTGCTCTGAAACACCCCTCTGATTTTTGGAACCATACTGTGAAAAATCCATACATGCATAACTCTCACGAACTTCTGAGGAAACAGTTTCCCCAGTCAGAATTCTCCACAAGTTCTTTTAAAAGGAGCACAGAAGAACCCACGGGACATAAACCACCTGCTACTTCTCAAGAGTACAGATGGCAAGAAAAGTCATAGCAGACAGCTCATAGAGAAGTACAATTTTGCTCTGTAATACTTAACAACCTACAGAGAACTCTCTTTTATACTTTAAAAAGATTGTAAGTAAGTAGCATTACTATTTCATCGAATATACTTCACAAAAAATGAAAGAAAACCTTATCAGGATTGAAAAGCGTCTTTCCTAAAGATAAGTTGGAAGCAAGGGATGCATGGAAGAAAGTAAAAAAATGCCAAGCTAGTAAATTTTTGATAATTCAGATATTATTATTGGAATGAATAAAGGTGAAAAGAAAAGTTGTTACACAAAACATGTAAGAGGTGGCAACAGACATCAGTTCTATATTCATGTACCATTTGTATGTGGTATTATACAGAGTTTCGAAGAATTCAGAATCACAGAAGTGTGCCAGAAAGCATTGTAAAGGAGGAATACAGCCTTATTATTGCAAGAAAGCAAGGTGTGAAATTGAACTCGAATGAAACAAAAACTGTTGATTTTTGCAGAATGGTGAAAAATGAAGGGACAGCTGATTTTATACAGTGGGATGGATTCAGGAGACTTGCAATGAGTTACAAAGCATCCTGAAAAAGTAGAGAACTGGAAACAGAGAATCAGGGTAAAGTTAGGTGAGGATGAGAAGGGGTGATGTCTCAGATCAGATACAGAGAGAACATCAGTGTATTCAGCAAGAACTCAGAAACTGACGAAGTTAAGCATATATTCTACAGCTCTAAAGCTCTGTGTACTCAGATTACCTCCTCAGATAAATAGTGGTGATTTAGGAATGACAGAAGTTCCTGCACAGATTCCCAAGGCATGAAACTGGCAAATTTACTAATCTCCTAAAGTAAGTGCACCAACAGTAGCATAAACAGTTATATAAAAATGTATCTGCTTTCAGAAAGTAGCAAAATTGCAATTTGAAATATTATTCAACTTTAAGTTTATTTCAGGCTATTGATAACAATCAGATTTTTGTATTCAAATGCCAGCTCCGAAAACAGTTCAAGCAAAAAACAAAGCAAGCCCCCAGTTATCAGCCATGTATTTTAAGACAAGTCTAGCAAAGGAAACCCAGGCATATTGGATTTGTTTCAGCTGCTGAATGAAAAACAAAAAAAATGGGAGCTTCATGCAGAGCATAAATTCAGTCATGATGCCACTCTGTGAACACTTTAAGCCTCAGCTAATTAGTCCATTGAAAATCCCTGCTGGGAAAACAAATAATATTCTCCTAGTTTTACAAATGAGGGATTGGAAGGAAAGTGACACTACTTTAAATGCCTTGCCCAAACACATGGAGATTCAGCATGGTGGAATGTAATTAAAAGCTAAACAGTGGGTAATTCTTACTGCTGAGCTGAGACTATTTTCTGCATTGCCCAAAAGCTTAGCAGTGCACTCAGGACAGCAGTGGAGAGGGGATCTATAGATGGGAGGAAGGATCTTCCACTGCAGCTATTAAAAATGTATGTGCAAAAGGGAAACAAACAAAGGGTAACAGAACCACTCACATTCATATGGATAAGCTATTATTATTACTTGCCTAGCATTGAAAATGTGCTTGACTGCACATTGTATCATCCAAATATATTCTGAGAACTGATTGTACAAAAAAATAAGTTATTTCTGATTATCCAACGCAATCATTTTGACAACATCTTAGTAGTGTCTATTTCTGTACCAATACAAAGGAAACTGCAAGTTTGCATTAGTGACATTTGCTTCACAGCTGCATGAATAAAATAATTTATTTCAAGCAGCAAGCCTTACATAACCTCTTAGTATAACTTTCATTTACAGCATCGTTTCCAGCAGCTCTCATTTTCACAATGCTATGGAAGTCACCATGTAGACTTAGGATACTTTAGAAGCAGTAAATCAGGCATGACATCTCTGCTGAACATTAGCTGACTCTTTTAGCTGACAGTAGTCAGCATTGCTCTGTTATTTCAGTGAAAATCTCTGAGTGAGATGCAGTGTGCCATCTGATGATATAATGTACTGATAATTATTAATAGGAAAACATGGACTACACTCTAGTTATTGAAATATAGCACTAATAGCAAACAATAGATCTAGAAAATGGTTTGAACTCAGTGGAGCTACACGTCTCCTCCTTTCATGCCCCCTGTACCCACGAAGTGGAACTGTTCCAGCTCACATACAGACTTGGTGGGGAAGTACAAAGACAACAGCCCTCCCTCTGCTCATACTGCCTGGTGTGGCATGAGACACTCCTTTATCTTAGTGCTGTAGAGGTTCCCATGGTGATACAGCACCCTCTCCTTCTTCCCACTTTGATAAAATCTATATTTCAAATTCTCACAAACCTTGCTGGCTGAAGTGATGCACATGACAGCAGTAGATGCATAAGACTGTTGGCACATCAAGCAGACTGCAATTTAACACTGAAATATATTCAAGCACTAAGAGAAACTTTCGTGTCGCTGTGAAATTGACCTGTGACTGTGAGTAACTGCCTTTGTAATTTTGACTGAATTTCATCAGTTCAATTTTTTGGTCCTAAACAAAACTCACCCTGAAGTTACACAAAGTTACAAAGACCAAAGTTGTTTGGTCTTTGTAAAATCAGAGAATTAAAGAAAAGTGTATGGAAGTAATTTCTGAATTGCCAGTGACATATATTTCCCTTTGATTTCACACATTTGTTGAAGATAGAATCAACCTTACCGTAGCTGTCATAAGCCTCTTCACTTGTTCCGTGACCATAGTCATAATATTCAGGCACACTGTAAGAGATTCAGAGAGCCATGTCACTATTATCACGGGTAACCAACTCAAAACAAAAACAGAGCTCATAAAATGAAAGGCATTTTAACACTGTGACAACACAGTGTCATAGTATAATAGTCCAGCTAGTTTCAGGAATAGTTAACATTTAGAAATATGAAAGAAAATGTATCAGTCACAATAACAGTTATCACACAGTACATCACATTTCTCATCTACTGAGCATAAACCAAATTTGATCCTAAATATGTAAACCTAGGATATGTGACAAAGACTGAGAGAAATTCTATCTGCAAAAATGAGGTCTGAAAAAAGACCACTGTATCATTCACTATTGTTAAATCACCAAAAGGGGTGTTATCCTCATTTACATGTAACTCTAAACATTTATGTACTATCAAACTCTGCATAGTTTGTTTTCACAAAGCTGACTGGTGTGAATTGTATGGTGTAGAACCTGCAAAGTACTTATCTTTACCAAAAACACTGACAGGTTTCCAGCTTTGATCCTGAAGAATAAAGCATGTTCCCACTTCCTGTAGAGAGAAATCTGATTCTCGACAGCCTTTTTCCCTAGTCCTTGTTCCTGGACACCCATAGAAAGTTTTATACAGTGACCAATTAAACTCATATTGAAAGAAATGAGGGTCTAGGACGTGGAGTGGGGATCCACAACATTCAACTTCTAAGACATAATTAAATGGAAAGGGAATTATTCACACTTTTGTTTGGCTGCTACTATTATTTATAGTTTGCACTGTGTTTTTGGTAACTGGTGTCAAATTCAAGAACAGGGTACTTCTATTCTCAGGTACCTGATAAAAATCCAAGAATCTGTCTCCGCCCAGAAAAATCTGCAAACTCCATGAACTCCAATATATTGTATTTCTTCAATCTGCCCTGAACAAAATAGATAATATAATGCTTTCTCTGTTGATAGTTTTTAGTTGTTGTTACTTCTGGTTCTTTTTCCTTGGACACTGTGTGATACAGACTCTTGCAAAATAAACAGTAGCAGGCAAGCAGCTCAATATTGCTATAATTATAACATTATTGCTCAGGCCATTTCCCATATTGGATTATTGTTTTAAAAATATTAGTTTACACTTGAGAGGGAAGCTTTGTTGACAGTGGAGTGCAAGTAGAAATATTTCAGAAGTGCAATAGAGATAAACAAGCAATCTATAACAATTATTTTCTTAAACTAATTTTAACTTTGTTCACAAACTGCCTGTAATCAGATTTTTAATTTCTTGAACTTAATAGCTATCCATAACTATTCTTGGAATAATTTCTGAGAATGATTGATGCTCTCTCTCTCCCTTGAGAACACTGACTTGAGAATATCTGATAAGTGACAGTCAAGCTGTTTTGATTTGGGTCATGTCATCCCCTGAATGGCTAGGGACAGCTCTCATAGTTTTCAGCTACAAATATCCATGGATTTGTCTTGTTTTTTTTTTTAAACTGAAGATGTAACTATAATAGTTGTGTATTAATTCAGTAGTTTAGACAGAAGTTACTCATGTGAGTGAATGAATTACAATGACACCAGTATCTCAGAAAGGTGAAATTCATTTGCTAAAGCAGTAGCAGAAAATGGTCATAAGAATAATATGAATGAAATGAAGTCAAGACTTCTCCCAGTACCAAATGAGCTCTAAAGCACACAGTTACTGTCAAGAATTCCCATAAAATGGAAACCATCCATTTGCTTGAAAATCAATTATCTAAACATACAAACCCTCCCAGTGAAATAGTGCAAGAAACAAAGAGAAAGAATACATCTTTTATTTGCAGAATACGACATTTATTTGGTACTATTTTGCAATTACTTTACTATCCAATTAAATGAAATTCCAGGATTATGTAAGGTGATGTAAAGCACTGCAGCATCAGGGTTAAATCATGTATCTAGTCATATCTACAAAGCCCACGGTTTAGATGTAAGAAATGACTTGCACTGTTCAGAACAGACAGATGACACACCACCCAGCTCTGGCAGACAGCCTATGAAAAAACAATTTTAGAAGCTGCCTTTTGGCATCCTGCCTGCTTTCCTGGGTAGAGGAGCTTGTTGGACTAGTAAGTGGTGTTAAAAGAAAAGAAACACAAGAACTTCCATGTTCTGCCAGCAGATAAGACGCTAATATTTCTTCCTGATTAATTTTTGCAAACCAAAGCAGCTGCCTCCAAGAGCTGACTTTAAAAGGCACCAATCCAAAGGCCAGTAAAACTTATCAACAGAAGTCCTGCTTTCAGGGGTCACTGATGAGGGCCTTGAGCTATTACCCATCAACACAATATCCAGCGGAACACAAGACTTGCAAAAGCAGGTAAAAGATTCACTGCTACATTATTGGTGTCGTACCTTTTTATTTGAGAAAGAAACACACAATCATAGAGATAATAAGGGTGTGAGATAGAAATCCTGCAGTGAACATTCTGAACTGAAATACACTATCAACAGAATACTAAGTTAATACAGAAACAAGCATAAAATAAGAAACAAGCTGTATTGCAACTATAAAAGGAAGTAATTTGTTACATACCACATATTTGATGTCTGTGAGCACAATACTTAACACATTCCCAAAAACATGTAATTCATAGCCAATACATGATTGTCATCTAAGTCCTCCAACTTAATCTCCCTGAATAATACATCTTTTTCATAGATTTGAGCCAAAATGGCATTTCAAATTCCTTGCCAACTCATATTTAAAAGTGTTTTGAAGAATATTTGAGTGAAGAAAACTTCATACTATGAAATGCCAGACTTAAACTCATATTTTGTGAGCCAGACTGCTTATCCATTTGTCTGCTCTATTTTAAACCTCTCTGAATACTCACTATAATCTATTATATGCATTTAGTTGTAGACATTTTTCTCTGTTTTATTGCAAAGGGAAGAATGGGCGATATTTATAAAAAACGTGTGATAGATTATGGCTTTACAAACATGAGGTTCTTTTTCTTAAAATTACTGAACTACAGAGAGATGGAGTTCATTTGCATTATGGCCAACTGAGAAGGAAGCAATCAGCAAATGCATTCAGCATAAATAAAACTTGTTTATATAATTTTATAGTTCTCAGACTGTTCCTGGAAAATATAGTGATCATGAGCTCTTGAAACCTCTGACTCTCTTGGCAGTGCTAATTGGAAACAAAACACCATTATCTGTCATTAGCATTCATTACTTTCAAGCAACATGAAGTGTAATTTACTTAAAGCACATGCACCCACCTGAAAGCAGGATGCAACATATTTTATAAAGCAGACAGGATTAACTCATTGCCAACTTCTCAGCTTTTACTTGCACTGTAACACCAGATTTCTGAAACACAGAAGTCTTGATGTACTGTGACTGAACACTTTGGTAACCTTCTACAGGTAGCACTCATGGAAAAATTGATATACAGGGGTACGTATCTTACAAGCAGTTTAACTAGGTTTGTATCTGAGAAACTCTGATGTAATTTTTCTCTAAAGGAAACATTACAACACAGATATATGACCCTGTCATAATTCCTATTCAGTGAGCAAGGAGATTAATAATACATATACTGGCAATCTTCATCATCTTTACCAAGATTATTTTTTTAACTTTATTTTTTTAAACTTTTCATTTTGGTTAATGCTTTTGAACATGTTCATGTTAAAGATTTGCAATCAAAGTTTCCATTAAGTGTGATCTGTTCTCTGCATGCTGATATAGCTGGATCAGCTTCCAAAAAAAACCCCAAAACCCAAACCAACACAAGATGCTCATTTTTGAGAGATAAGGGTCCTTTAGTGCCTTTCAACCTGCATTATCTAGGGCTTCTATGATATGACAAGGCTCAAGTACAGAGATTGTATCTAAACGACAATCTTTAAAGCCAACAAAGACTTTTAACCTCTTGTTAACTGGGACTTTTTCAAATTTATATTAGTGCAAAAAAAATGAATCCCAGTATGACTGTGTCAACTTCCATGGGCCGCCACACAGCTTTTTGCTCAAAAGGCTATAGAAAATACTGCTTTAAAGTGGTTTAGGCTGAGAATCACAGACAAAAGTGTTGAGATTGAAGCCAAAAAACCCTGACACTTGAGTCAACGAGCTGCCCAAGGGAAGCGTGATGTTCATCACACCAAGGTCACTGGCGTTAGGAACAGGAGAATATGGCATTAATGAATAGATGGCATTAGCCTTTGACCAATCTCTTCCTGCACCTGCAGGAAGCTGCTGGCAAGACACCCTGGGTTAACAACATTACCATCTGCCTCCCTGGCTGCTCTTACAGCTGCAGCAATACAAGGCAGCAGAACATGTCAAGAACTGAAGAACAGAAGTACTTCTTGTTCCTTGAGCTTTTTGGTTGTGTGTGGCTTTTTGTTTTGTTCTTCCTTTCTCTCTTTGTGTTCTTTGGGTTTTTTTTGGTTTGTGTTGTTTTTGGGGTTTTTTTTGATGAAGGTTGCATCTAAGCTTTTATTCTCTAGTTTGGTTGCAGAATACAATGGGCTCTCTAAAGCCAAAGCAGAAAGGTACAAGAAAGGGTTCCTCTTCTTTAAACATCCCTAACAAGTGAATCTGTACAGAAGCATGCTCTGTAGTCTATTCTGAAAGATCCTCAGAAACTGCAAGTCTTTGAGTAAGACCTGTTAATTTAGATTTAGCAGATTATATTTTTCTGTGAAAAGTTTTTTTTTTTTTCTTTCCTAATGGTACTTTTAAACTGGCAGGGTATGTTAGTATAATATAAGAGTATTTTATTAGGAAATGTCTGGAAAAGAGCTGGACAATTTAGTAAAGAGGTTTTTGATAAATCATTGGAATTATAACTCTGCCATGAGATAATAATTAGGCTTCTTTTGTGAAATACATGAATTGGTCCAAACTAGAGATTCAGCTGATGCCAGTCAAGTTCCACAGTTCAGACTCATAATGAAATACACTACAAATGTGTACTCTAGCCTTTGAAAAAATAAAAATAATTTGAGATACTTCCGTCTTTGTATTGTGGACCTCAACAATATGTGAGTGAACCAATATTGTGGTTAAGGACTGGAACTCTCTGAGGAGGGATTCCCAGCCTTTGTCAGTTTGCAATCAGCATCTATACACAGGTACAGGTAACTTAACCTTTATCACTCCACAGAGATATATCCCAGTCATGGCTACCTTTAGACAAGATTCTTGAGCCAAGCTAATGCCCATGATGCCTTTTTCCTGGCGTTATGAAAAGAAGCTTGACATGGTTAAGAAAGTTTTGGGGTCTTTACCTCAGTATTTTAATCAGGATCCTGTTTGATGCATCCATTTCACCCAGGTGACAGCGTGGCAAATGCACACCCACCATCAATCACACACACCAGTCATAGACTTTACACATTAGCATATCTAACAAGGGGGCCCAATAATGAGGTTGGGGTGGGCTAACCCCTAGTTTACAGAATCTGTCCTGCTAGGAGACCTTGGCTTCCTGAGATAGTAGGAATGTTTGGTCTCCCTGGCCAAACAGTTCTGGGGTGTTTAGTCTCTGGGCCTGCAGGACACTTACAAAACACTAAGCACTAAACTAAGTAAAAGGTTGCAAGTATGCATGCTAATACTTGTGGATACAGAGAACTGTGTAAAAGGGATATAAAAGAAAAGACAAAAATCATTGCGGCATCACCCACAATAGCTCACAAGGATCTCTGAAAGTGGGATTTAATATTTTAGAGGTGGGATTCAATCTTTTATACAAATCTCTTTTTCACATCCTAATATGGATCCTTTGAACTCTTGGTCTATATACAATAATCTCCTCCTTTCCCTATATAATTTCTGTTCAGTAATCTTTGGCATTTCCAACTTCCAGCCACAATAATTGGTACACATAAATATTCAGTTTCTGTGCTAACAGGATCCAGTCTAATGTTACTGCAGCTGTTTTATGTAAAACTGGATTTGTAAACCTTCTCCCTCCTACATGAGGGAGGGAGCCAGCAGGATTTAACACACCATTGGCCATGGCAGAAAAGCTGTTTACACAAAGCAGTACACTTCTGCCTAGAAGAGAGGTGAGCAAGATCTGCATTCATAAGAATTAAAATATATGAAATTTTTACGAAAGAGTATCTCATAGTGGAAATGGGTGAATAAAGAAATAATCCTTCTAGGAATCTGTAACTAACTGGAACATTTTTACTGAATAGAGCATTATATCTATAAGGAAGAAGACAAATCTTTTGAATATAGAAATTTAAAGGATTTAGTCTTAAATCACAAATATAGTCCTTTACTCAATACTTGATTAGAATTAATGGAATAATATGGTGAATATTTTAGTGGACAAAGTCTCCCTTATTCTGAAAGCGCAATTTTGGTTGGAGAATATCTCCATTACCATACTCCTGGATTTATTTAGTACCTTACAATATGCCTGAAATTAAACTAGATTAAACTATCTCCAGCATTTTTGTATGTTTGATTTTATGCTACTGAAAATATGAATTTAAAACTATTATAAACAACGAAGGCAATAAAGTTATACAAGCATAGGATTGGAGAGACAACATAATTGCAGGATGACTTTGAATTCTGAACTTCATGCAAAATATGGAATAGAAACCAACCTGCCATTTAATTTCGCACGGTAATTTCTATTTACCTATTCTACATTCCACTGTCATTTTCTTATAGATACAGAATTATGACTAACTATTGCAGAATATAATACAGAATCTCTGCAGACACAGTATTTGGAAAGGGAATGATGCAGCATTTTAGGAATCCTAGACAGTTTTAGAGGAAAAACTTTTCTCTAGTTCAGAGTAGTGAAATTTGATTCCACTTCGTTCATCGAATCAAATAAATGAGAAGTGGCATTTGAAAACAGTTTCTGATGATGAATGTCATAAGTAGATTGCGGTGAAGATAACATAAAATGTCATATTCCAGGCTTCCTGCCTTGATTGATTTCAACAGATTGGAAATAAAATGCAAGGAAATCTTTATTTATGGACAGGCAGATATAAGCACAAAGCCAAAATGAAATATGATAAAATATAAATATAATGCATAGTGCTCAAAAAGTGAAAGAATGAGTAATAGAGAAAATAATGATGAATATCTAAGTTTGCAAAGAATCAGTGTAACTATTCTACCTATTGTATGTTGGACTGTATTTATGTGTCTACGTATTTTACTACATAGTAATTTGACAGTTAGACAGAAGTGTGCAAACCTCTAATTATATCACCAAAATATTTAACTATGTGATAATCTACTAATTAAATTAATGATTATTCATAGTCTTGTCTAACCACTGTTTTTAAACTAAGGACAAATTTCTTTCATTTAACTATGGATAGTTCACAACCAATCTGTTGGAACTTTTTACAAAGCCAGTAGCTGAAAATAGTGGGAGTTCTGAATAGAGTCCCCAAGGAACATGTACACCCAGCTGAACCTTACACTGCTTTTTACAAGTGTATTAGTCTGTTATTTAACTTGCACCATGGCTTTGAGAAACTCATCTTTAGAAACAGATATACATTCAGAATCTTGATATCTGGAGGTCAGGCAAGGATGATGAGGATGAACTGCAGCTCAGGCAAATATATCCTCCTCATGCAATTCCTGCAGATACAACTGGATAAAATACTCTTCCTAAATCATTTTGCAGCATGGCTCTGCACTGATGTGATTGTAATGTAAGCCACATAAGTGACATGGACTGAACTGTGGTCCATGTTGTACTCCTGCATATCAGATCAGAAATATGAAAGTGATTCCTAAAGCTCCTGGACTAGCAGCCCACACTGCAGGAAAAGAAGCTGTAAACTCAAGCTCTAGAGTAGATAACATGAACTTTGCACAGAAACAATAACCAGGGAAAAATTTTATTTTCAAGGACAATAAATTGTCACGTTTTCAACCTGAATATGCTCTTGAGATTTTCTGTGGGTACGAGTAATTAGAAGAATGTAGCACCTATTAGAGGCTGAATGGATAGCTATTGCTACAAACAGATAGATACTGGCTTTTCCATAGCAGCATAGCAGACATAGGTACCATTTTTGTCCTTCTGTTACTCGTATTGAGAAACATATGCCCAACTGGACTGCATACAACAGCACAGCTTTAGGTATTATTGTACCTTTTGAATTAAACACAATTCAGTGAGGTGAAAGATATCAGCCAACTTGAATTTCTCTGTTACTGCATCTTTCTTTTTCTCTTCTTCATTTCTCTAAGATAATTCCATTTTAGCAACTATCTAGAATAAAGTTTGTCAGTCTTCAAATCTTCTAAGAACTTAAAATGTATTCCAGATATATTAAGGCCATTTTTCTTTATGTTGAAGCTTAGATTGTGTACTATCATTAACATCTTAAAAGGGAAATTCAGAGATGACATGGCCATGGACGTATGCAATCCCACATCAGAAACAGAAGTTCGATTATTTGCTCAGCAGATGCAGGATGGGTTTGTAGTGCGAGTTTGAAAGATCAAAAAGAAATTCTTGGGCCAAAATGATCATTATAGCAGCATGAAATGTCTGTCAGGAGGAATGCTGCTTATAGCATTATCTAAATTATTTGCAAGATTAACAGTAAATATTTTGCCAAGAATTGCTTCAAGGTCTTAAAATTGGCTTACTGTTATTAGTGAGGCTGAGTGCAAGCAGGCATGAGAAAAACTTTTTACCTATGCCACCTGGCAGTCACAGCAAGGATGACAACATGCCATCACAAGGCCTGTATTGCTGTGGGATGGAATCTGTAACAGCAACATGGTGCACTATTTTCATCTGTCTTTTGTCACTGAATTATTTATTCTTCTTGTCAATAAGTTTAGGTTTCCTGATATTTACAAGTCTATTTACAGCCTAAGGTGGGAAACATAAGCTCTTCTTTCTTTAGAAGGCACACACTTGGCAATTCATTTTGCTGATGAACTATGTTTTTAACAAAAGCCATACAGAAAAAAAGGCAAAACAAAAAGCCGGGCAACCAGACCTGAAAGCCATTGCCAATATACCATCTACCTGTTCACAAAAACCAGAATGGGTCAATGGATGAGTGTTCATGCCTGGCATTGTGGAACAGGTAAATAATATCAAACGCAGATTTTCAGCTTCATCAGAAAATCACTGGTTTCCTTTACTCTTCCCTGTTAGACACCATTGTTTACAGTACATGTGGCTGGATAAGTTAGGCACAAGTGGATTTAAGACAATATATTCTTCCTGGTTCATCTCATGACCATCCAGTCAGTCCCAGGTTTCCTTGGTATCTCTTTTGGCTGTGAGACATGGTATCTTTGAAATGAAACTGCTGGTGCTGGCAGAGACACCAAGGCCAGTGGAGATGATTGCAGAGCTGAAGATGGCTCTGTTGGCCATCATGGTTCTCAGCTGATTTATCAGCAAATGATCCATTTCCACCAAATTATTCTGTTGGTCTTGGCTGAGGAGTCTGGCCACACTTTGCATGTGGTTTGCTGTGATCCCTAACAACCCCGTGAGTAACCTAAGAGGCTGATCTTCTACCTCTCCTCATGAAACTTTGCATCCTTTTCTCCTGGTGATCTACTGATCTCAGCCCACGAATCCTGGACAGTGGTGATAGTTCAACAGACTTAGAAGTTCCTGGTAAGAAAATCAGAAAGTGTATTAAATTTTGAAAGCTAATAGGATTCTCCAACATTTTCTGTGTTACAGCTGAGTTGAAAATTGACACTTTTACCATTTTGTCTATATTTTTAAATAAAGTTGTCAGACTAGAAGTTTGGAAGGTAAATCTAGCTGAGTGTCCTCTGCCTGACTTTCAAGTACATAAGGAGTAGTGTATGAACTTAAAAACTACTGAGTATCTCTTAGTGTGCCCGGACAGGCAGATATTCTTATCAATGAGATCCATCTCCACATTATATGGAAGGGAGAGGAAGAGAGAGGAAAACAAGCTTTCATCGAGAAATTCAAATTACAATATTGCCCATGGGAAGTATGTCCGATCTGGTGTCTTCTACTGCCAATCAATATGGTTGTTTCCTTGTTCTTTTTGGTATTGGACAAAGCATTCGTTGTAATTAACTTTAAAAACCGTATTTTGACATCTGTATGAAAAAATTTCTAAAATGAGTAGGATTTCTCAATGTCCTCAGAAGAAGTGTAGTCTTTCATGGAATCCTGCAATTAACGCTTACAGACTCAGTTGGGAAGGACAGACAGTTCATTTAAACCTGTCCTGAGGTTCCATCTGGTGTTCTGAGTTGTCATTATGGGACAAGAACATAAGGAGGGAAAAGGTGGCTTTATGAGTTTATCTTCTGCTACTTACAGCAAGGCATACCTCCATGCAATATAGACTCTCATAATCCATAATTCCCTTATTCCTTAAATAAGCCTCCCCAACTTAATAAGGTACAGGTGGCACTTACCACAGTGAGAGTCCTGCATTTTTCTTTCTTCAAGCTGCTTCTTCGCTCCATTTCAAAGTGTGCTTGAGATGCCTCTTGGTTTGTTCAGACACGCAGACTTACTTTGGGTTTCATTCCAGCCTGATTCTCTGACTCTGTTATGACCTATTCCGCAGGTGACCCCTTCCCCCTAGATTCAGCCTAAAACTCAGACAGCTGTCATGAAGAACAGAGCTTTCTGTCTGGAGAAGTTCATTAGAGAAGTCCATTAGAGAAGGACATACACCAAACATATTGTTGGACCTGCAACACCATCCCTGACTCTTAATAGAAATTTTTAGGTAATTGTGCATTAAAGTACAGCATCTGAATGGTCTTGGGGATTGGTATCTTTGGTGCTCCTTCTACTAAACCATAATCCTGTGTTGCAGCAGCATGCATGTTGATACTGTGCTCTTTTCTCTGCTGTTGGCAGAGCTTAGTTTGCAAAATTCTAAATCAGACCTCTTGGACAACAAACGACTAAGGCCCCCTGAACAAAGTATACATGGTCAGAAAGACTCTGGCGAATGGGAAGTGTATACAAGGTGTGGAAGACAAAGGCAGGGGTAACGGGGTGGTGGCAGGCTGCCCAAACTCTGTCTTCACTCTGTGCATGGGGTGAGCAGGGGAACAAGGCATGACTTACTATGGGCTCTGCTCTAAAGCACCCTGAAGTCAGCCTGAGTTCAAGTCATCCACCCGTCTTCACGACCCTCCACCCCAATATCTTCTTCTTTTTGAAGAAATTAAGATAATAAGACTTGGTCAACAGGCACAGTGAGACAGTCAGACAAAAGTATGTACCATCCCTAAGAATTTCCACATTGATTCCCTAATAAGCCATAAAAAAGCAATGGGAAACTCTGCCCTTAACATGAACAGAAATCTTGGTACTCTGCATCAGGCCACTAACTACAATTTCTTATCATCTCATGCTTTAGAATTTCAGTCAATCCCTGCAGAGGGAAGCAATGATAATTTTCTGGCTGAGCATGGGCATTGTTGTCAAATTTTTGTTAATTTTTTTCCTCTAAATTACACACTGGATGAGATGAGTACGTACTTTGAAGCAATACTATTTATCTTCTTTGGTAGGTATGCACATGGTATGTCTCATATGACTGGAGTATACTAATAAGCAAGATCTGAGACTTGGAGAAAACATTTTGAAATACGCATCTAACCAAATATTTTGGGCACACTATTTCATTGTATTATACTTTTTTTTTTTTTTTTTTTTGCTTAGTAAGCAGGCATTTCTATGAAGTCAAATGGCCAATAAGGGGCAGAAATATAAATTGTATATTTAATGGCCCATTTGTTCTTTAAATCTTTGAAATGAGAAGCGTGTAGCTTTGAAAGTGCTCTCTTTGAAATCAAAAGGCCACTTGAGGCATTAAGTGCCACTCAATATGGATAAGTATGATCACATGTCCTGTCATATATTTCAAAAGGAAATGTTTTAGTTGCAGATTTTAAACAGATTAGGTATCCTGGAGGTAGCTCAAATTAGAAGAAAACATATCTGATGGCTAAACTTAATAGCTGCTTAATTGACTAAATTATGAGACTATAAATTTTCTTTCTTGCACCAAATTATCACTACTAGTTCTAGATGCATTATAATACACTCCTCATAAAGCTGATATATTTGTCATTTAGTTGCCTGAGACATCAACTTGCAAAGAAATTACAGGTTAATTCAGATTATATAAAGCAATGTCATAGCAAGAGATTTCCTACTAATTATTGTCTATGCGTCAGATGTAATATTGCCTGTGACAATTCAAAAGATGAGCTGAATTAAAAAAAAAAAAGTTGAAGTACATTTGACAACAATACCTACCTACACAATTACATGATGGGTGCAGATAGTAATGTATAATTACTTGAAAGTGTTAAAGTATACTTGATAGGGTTCACATTTAGGTGTGTCAAAACCATTTAAATATACTTCACTGGATATAAAAATACTTATAAAGTATTTTTTATCCACTGAAGTACCACTCAATACAGCAGTTCTGGAGCTGTATGTAATTTTGACAGAGATTTTCATCAGCAAAGCATTTAGTGAAAAAGATGGGTAAACAAAAAAGCATGTTTAAGGTCCTCTGGCCTTGGGAGTGTAGAACTCCATACATATACCTCACTTTCTTGCTTGGTGCGAATTAGTTAAAATCTGTCTCTTTTCTTGTTAAAATTTCATTTGCCTTTCCACCACCTTACAAGTACTTTTGGCAATGCATAAGAGCATTTTCTGAATAACTGGCTGAAGAACCCTTTTATCCTTTAGCTTAAATGTGAAAAAGTTGGCATTCTATATTTAATAAACATGTACCAACTGTCAAATTAATGGATGACTGTGTGAGGCATATGTATATAAAAAAAGGGATAATTTTTTTTGCCTCATCTTATTGACACAATTCAATATAAGATGTGAATGTAGCTTTTTCCTATTATTCCACACCATAAGGACAAAATATAAATTTCCAAACTTACCAATTCTGAGAGTTGCTTAGAAAATAACTGGTTGAAAACAGATAGTTTTAGCCTTACTTCTGGCATGTAATTCCCTTCTATAGTTTACCTTGATGATGGATGCCAACCAGAAACAGGTTACCATCACAACTTCTTTTTTATTTCCTTCTGTTTTTTTCCCAAAACATTGTAAAAGCCATAAGTATGAGATACCCTTCACAACTTATCACCAGTAAAGGATAAGAAAAGGGCACAAACTGGTTCAGACTAACATCAAATAAGAAAATGATGTAATCACTTGTGAAAAAGAATACACTTAATTTGCACCAATTTTAAAAGCATAGATGCTTACATTTTTGCGTCATTTGAAACTCTGTATACAAACTCTGACTGTCATTATTACTTTTTGATAGCTTTCTGAAGTACTCCAAGATTTTGTAAAATTTAATGTGAAAAATAAACCAGGAAATTTACATGAAAAACTAAGATTAAAAAAGTGTACTTTGGAGAAATAATGTAAAAGCTCAAATGCTTACCTTTGTGTTTGGGTGGCATAACTGTTATCATATGCCTCATAGCTTGGATCATCATATTCACCCCCGTATCCATCATCGTATCCCTAAGGGGAAAACAGAACACCACAGCTTAGAAGAGTGATAAATCAAAGCATATTATCCAGCTGTAAAAATAAATTGCTTTAACACATGCATGGCATGTTTGCCCACCATAATGTGAAACACGTAGCCCTGAAGAGAGTTGTGACTTGTGAAGAACAACCTGCTCATTGCAAGAGTAAAGAAATCAGTCACTCATTTAAGAACTCAGCTTATTCACTGATAAACTGCGGTGCATTGTCCAAACCACAGTGCTTCAGTGGGATCTGTGTAGAATACTGATGAATGATAGCAAAATCAACAATTTCCGAGCAGTTTGTTACATAAATGGTTCCATAAATATCGGCAGGTGAAATGAACAAATGGCAGGTCAAAGATATTGACTGTTCTACACTATTAAGAATGGTGTTGGGATAAAATCATAATATTCAGTCTATTAAAAAACTGCAAAACAACAAAACAAAACAACAAAACATAGCAACCTATCAGAAACTGTATTTGTTAAGCAAGTAATGGCATATGATTTTTATAAATAATTCAGAGTAAGCCCCTTTACTTTCACTGAGCATCCTATTCTTTTTTAAAGGTTTGCTTTTCTGTGACAAATTAACCAACACTTTAGTACAGGTTCCTCCATCTAGCTTATGGTTCTCGCTGAAGAGCTCAGATAGATGCTTAGTTTGCCTCAGACAGAGAGACACAGTGACTTCACAAGGTGGTTCAGCTCGTCTAAAGCCTGAATTTTTCACTGAGGGAATCAGGGGCAATTGTGACCCACTGTCTCTGAACCATTAAATGCTGAGGAACCACACAATAAATAAAGATATAATCCAAGGGATGACTTTTGATATGCTCTTCTCATATGACCAGACAACGGAGTAGGTGAGAAATGCTATATGGAAACTCTTTTTTTTTCCTTCTCTATTGTTTTTAGAAGCCAGTATTTGTAGTTAAATTGCAATGAAACATTTCCTTATCAAAAGAAAACCTTTCTGCTAAGGGAAATGCTAAAGGAAATAGTGGACTTAAAAATCTTTGATTCTATATTAATTACAGCAAAAGGCAATTTTTCTCACCATGAGCTATGCAAAACTTAGTCAAGCTGGGGGAGAAGAGGCAGCATGAGACAGCTCCAAAATAACAGCAGTCCAATAAACAATCACTCTAGTACACTATCATAACCACTCGAAGTACAGTGTTAGTTTGGTACTTCATTATTTCTGCTAATTCATTCAGCGATATTGAACAAGACTTCACCGGCACTCCTAAATTCAAGAAAACGTTCTATGGAAGAATCATTCAGTTATGTCTCCTTAGGTCAAGCATATTAAATTTGCCAGTTCCTCTGGGCTGTCCAGCAGGGAGGGTAAGTGTGGATCCCAGGTGGCAGGTTTAGCCCCTGTGGTGCTGTAAGTCCTGAAGGAAGGACAGGACTCTGCACAGTGACTTCACAGCTGCAGTAAGGTAGGAGGGAGTGTCCATTTTGGAACTGGGAATGGCCTCTTCCAGAATCTGAAGTCCACACAGACCCCACCATCTTCCATTCTGGGTGATAGTGCACTGTTTAGACTTGTCTGCATTAGTATGAACTCACAGCAAAAAGTACAGCTAAAAAACACATCCCTGCAGATGACAGTGATATATTTAACATGATACAGCTAAATATCCAAACTTGCTTCTGGGGACAGGATGAGAGAAACAATGCAGCCCAGGAGACAGATGTTAGTCACATTGATTAGTATGCTGCTGGTGGGATCCTGCTTCTGCTCAGATGAGGGTGATGGGAGCTCCTGTATGAGCTGAATAGCTGCAGGACAGACATTTCAGCCTGCTTACCCACCATCTGAGAGAACAGCAAAGGCAGCAATTAAAAATTAGCTCTCTCAGTTTCTTGATGCCTGAGGTGGATCAACATTCAGCAACAGCAGGGCAGAGAACACTTGTTAATATTTGACACCTCTGCGGGTTCATGTTACAGACTTTAACAGACTCCCTAAAGGCTCAGATCAGGTCAATACAGTGCAAATGGTTCAAGTGGAATGGTTGGAAAACAAAGGAAAAAAGCACGATGTACCTTTAATAAAGAAATTATTTTCTGGATAATGTACATACAGATTTGTGTCAATCTGTATGAAAATTAGCTTCTAATCTGACAGGTGAAGTCTTTATGTAAGGCACATACAAGCATTTACTGGAAGTTTAATACAATGTATTGTACCCAGACACCCACCACCTCTTTAGGCATCTAAAACTACTAGACCCAAAATAGCTCCTTTCACATCCTTGAAGTGTCTTAAACTCACTGAGCAGTTTTTTCTTCTTTAACCTTCAGCTCCCCAGAACCGACAACTCTAATGTTTGAAAATATTTTCCGGACAGGCACTTTGAGAGATGAAGCACCTAGCTCTCACCTAGACCCTGCTGAGATCAGAAGTTGTGAGTCTGAGGGTGTCCACATTCACATATTCTGCTCTGTGTGTGATGAGGGTGGGGCTGCAAAAGCAGCTCTGAAGAAATCCAGAGGCCAGAACTCAGGGTGTCCTCCCCAAATGCAGTGTAATTTTTTACTCAGCACTGGAGTCACCATTGTCAGTCTGTTAGGTCTGTTCGTGCTTCTATAAAAACCAACCAACCAACCAACCAATCAACCAACCATGGGAACTGCCACCGCCATTCAGAAGAAAAAGCCTACTACAATGAACTGGAAAATATAATATGGGGAACTATTAGAAATATTCGAAGTAGCCATTTCTAGGCTAGGTTTCCATGCTAGGCTGCTTTTATCTCAGGAATTTCTTAATAAAAAACTTTCCAAAACATAGAAAAAACCCCAACAAAACCTCCTTACTTTGTGTCAAGGGAAAGAACAGTGAGTCCTCCAATGACTAGGGATTGCTCAGGACCTACAATAGTACATCTTGGATGCAAGATAAAAGAACAGAAATACACATATCAAGCTGAAGTGGCACTAAGAATGTATATCAACAATTATGGATAATTTTGAAGAGTTTAGAGTTGAAAAATAGTAACATATAAACCTGAGATGTTAAGTAAAAATTTAAAATAGAGCTCAATTAGAAAAATAAAAAAAGAAGTCTGATTTGAAAATGAGCTTATTTAAATATTAGCAGTCTCTCTCCACAAAAGGGAAGACTGGAAAAACTCCTATGAGAATCTCAGAACAGCATCTTACCATTTGGAAGACTCCAGGAGAAAATACTTCTTATTCTACTACTGATAATAAAAATTACAGTCAGGGGAAAAAGGGGTGTAGAAACAAAAAGGGACATAATTGAAAAAGGCTTATATTCTACTGCCTGAGAAAAAGTTAAGTACCGATTTGTTTCAATACTCAAGAGACTATTGAGAAGAATTTATTTTATTTATTTAGATTTACTCAAATCCTCTTCCATTTTCAGATGCTGAAAAAAATATTAGAAATATAAACTAAATTTTAAGTATCATTAGTTACGAGGGTATCACAGTATAACACAATCTGATCTCTTTAAACATGAATTTTCTTCTAAGTTTTAAGACCCTGTTTCAAACAATAACAGCCGGCACTCAAATGCACCAAGTTTAAATCACCTCTTCTCTGAATAGCCTTAGAAAATAGAATTTTCACAGCATGCTCTGAAAAATGGTAGGCTTCAACTCTGTGAAACCAAGAAGGAAAATAAATCTAATACTTCTAATGAAAACTGCCTTACTCACAATATTTTATATATGTCCTAGTTATACATGATAAAATACACTGTAAGAGAGTGGAAACTGATTTGTTTTTAATAGAAAATAGGCCAACTCTTTCTAAAGCAGCAAGCTGCAAAATGGCTAGACTTTAAAAAAAAAAAAACCAAAAACCAAAGCACAAACATTACGTAAAAATAAAGTGAGTTATGCAACTCAGTATTTCAGTTGGCAAACATGAACATGACCTGCAGTCAGAGAACCAGAATAGCCCTGCTCATTAGCTGCATCCAGCACTACACTAAACTTAGTCCTGCACCTCAGAGAAGGTGAAGGCATAAACATCCACCTCTAGTGATAACTCCTAAATAAAAGCAGTGAAGGGACCTTAGCACAGTTTTCACTATTTTCTTTGCCTTGTTTCTATGTTGCTGTCTCACTCTGTTTTCTGCTGTGACTGGGCCACATCTGTGATTTCTCACACTTGCACATTAACTTAGCTTAGAAAGCTGAAAGCCAGTTGTCTACCACTAAGCTAGCAGTAGATACCCATAAGACTCACAGGGCAGAGATAAAATACTTTTAGAAGATAATTCATACTATACCTATGAATTATGACACATACTTGAAAACAAGTTGAATTGCTCTTTGAATGAAAACATTCTTTCCAATCACTATTAAGGGAGCCCAGGATGGATGTGTCAGATAACTGATCTTAAGGTAAACAAGCTAGTTCATAATTTGAAGGAATTTATTGCTCATATTGAGAACAGCCCTCAGGGGAAGCATTTGGAGGTGCTGGTTGATGAGAAGATCACCATGAGTGGCAATGTGTGCTTGGAGCCAGAAAGCCACACACATCCTGGGCTGCAGTGTGGCCAGCAGGGTGACAGAGGGGATTTTGCCCCACCTTTCCAACCTTGTCACACCTCCTCTGGAGCATGGCAGCCAGTTTTGGGGCTCCCAACATAAGAAGGACGCGAACCTGTTGGAGTGAGTCCAGAGAAGGCCTCCAAGATGATCGGGGGCAGGAGCCCTTCTTCTATGAAGACAGTCTGAAAGAGCTGGGGTTTTACACCCTGGACAAGAGAAGGCTCTGGTAACACCTTAGAGAACCTTCCAGGACTGTAAAGGGGCCCCCCAAAAAAGGTGGAGATGACTTTTTACAAGGACATGTAAGTGACAGGGCAAGGGAAAATGGCACATTAAGAAGTTGGTAGGGCTCGAGTTGCCCAGAAAAGCTGTGGATGCCCCATCCCTGAAGTGTTCAAGTTCTGGTTGGATGGGACTTTGAGCAACCTGATCTAGTGGGAGAAATTCATGCCCATGGCAGGGGGTCTGGAACTAGATCAAGTTTATGGTCCCTTCCAATCCAAAACATTCTGTGATTCTATGATTCTAAGGTGGGGGGGTAGCTCTAAGTAGACATAGAGGAACACATCACATCAGTGACTTAATTTTATATAATTTAGAAAAATAGCAATTTTATTCTACCAATTACAAAGAGAAGTGAAAATAGTAATTACTTTATATTTGTATTCTGCAGTGTTGAAAACTTTTAGTTAGAGCAGATGAATCTCATTGACATACCTTGGAAGTTAGTCTGTTGCTGAGCAAGGATTCCCAAAAATGCAATTTACATTTAGAAACTGAAATTCTGTCTAAATTATTCTCTAAGTACATATGACTATTTTTATAGCTGGCCATAGATTCTTCAGCCATGATTCTTTCAGTGTCAGAAAACTGAAAAACTAGATATTACCAGTTTTTTGAAAATGTTATATATCTATAGCTATATCTATATCTCTCCCCTCCACTGGAAAATTTACCAAGCATTTTGAAGATAAACTAAAAAATAAGTAGAGTGGCACTATATCCATCAAAATTATAATTAGCAGTAATAATAATAAAATAATGCTGGAATTAAAGTGGGAATACCAATCCATGGAAAAATCAGAGCTCTATGTTAGCGACTTCATAAATGCAGTGTATAAACTAAGAGTCTACAGTGCTGAGAAAACCCAGAGCAGACAAGCTCACCAGAGCCAATGGTATTGCCTCAACCACACAAACAAGATCATTCTTCTTCACACCAGCACTGGGAAACATCTTCATAAAGGAATGGTAAAACACAAACAGAGGAAAAATTTGCATATGCTCATAGAAATGTAATTACAGTTTCAGTACAATCACACTCATGGAGATTTTACAGATTCAAAGCAGAGAACATTCACGTCCTCATATTTCAATGATTTAAATAAATCACATGTGGAACAATTAGGGCAGTAAGAATAAGTGGAACTGAACAAGTTTACTACCCAGATAAAGATAGGGCAGAGGACATAAAAGCAAATAGATGCGCAGTGCCAAAACAGGCACAATAAAACAGAATCTCAAATACTTCAAAAAAATTGCAGTGTATTCTCCTAAATGTAGGCTTAATTGCTTTCTCTCCCTAATTTTTTGGTATTTTTTTCAACTAAATGCAAAATGACTGAATAACACTTAAAATACCTTTTGGTGTACTGAAAATCAGAACAGAATGAAAATGTAAACAAAAATCTAATAGGAAAGAGACTTTTCTTACTCCTGCCATATTTGCAAGACTAGAGTACAGCACAATTTGCTGCTGCAATTATTATACTCCGGCATTCATCTGATTAACATCTTTCTTCAAATCCTTGTGTTTGCTCTCTTATGCTCATGAAGCTACACTATAACTTCTAATCCTTCTGTCAAAGCTCTGTAGAATCAACTGCTGCTTACATCCTTTTAACTTCTTTCACTTCCCTCTAACTTTTCTACCACTTACTCCCATTTACTTGTGGTGCTTTCCGTGTTCCCTCTCCCTATGGAATGGCATCCTAACCACTGTGACAATCCTTTACTCAGTTCTCACTCCACAGGAATGTCGTGCAGAAATATCTTCCAATGTCAATCAAATGACCTAGTTTAGTAAAAAGCAGCAAGTGGAGATGAAAAATAATCCAACGTTATCTTCTTTGGGTATCTGCAGTAAGAAGCATTTTTGCATTTGTCTATGACTCTGAGATTCCTGAAGAAAGATTTTTTACTTGATATTTTTGCTGATGATGTGTACTGCTTTACATAGTACTTGAGTAATAATATATTACAGTAGCAAGTTGCTGACATTCTATCACATAAATGTCATTTAAATGAAACATTTCTTTTTCCTGTGAACTGAAATGAAGAGAGTAGAAAGCAGCCTTCTGCTGCCTGGGGAGGATGTGCTGCAATACACCCACAGTTGGTTTTAATATCTTTATCAGATCTAATATTCCTCCTTATAAAATTTCCAGCAGAGCAGATGGTAAACCTCTTGTGCATCCTGATGCTCCCATAGCTGGAGAGAGAGAGCAATAGATGGAGCTGGCTCTGTCCACGGAGCAGTAAGATTTAGTGAATCAGAGATACAGAAATAATTACAAGTGTCTACTAAAAAATGACAACTCTCCTGCCCAAGTTCAGTAACTTATTGATGGTTTAAAGCATCTCACTGTTGCTTTGACTTGCTAGACACAATGTCTTATATGTTAAACAAACTCTGTAATAAGCTAGGAAATGATATCTCCAGGCTTTGAATGGCTGGGAATTTCAATAAATTTTACTTTTTATTTTCCAACCCTTGAAAACTGGATAGTCCATCTCAGAACTTTTAAATGCTCAAGTAAATGGTGTGGTACTAGCAAGGAGCAGAAATGCTTTCACAGGTGTTTTAAAGGACCTTAAACAGCATTTCATTTTAAGCCAGATTTCACTATGATGTATTACTGGGTGTAGGCTATTTAAATACAACTTGGCCAAATTCAAGATACTGTGCTCTAGTATATGCATTCTCAAATTTTGTAAGCTGCCTATTTCTCCAAATTTTCAGAATTCCTAAAGAAAAAACTTGTAGGAGTCATGATGATTAACAGCTATACAATTTCACTGCAGCACTGAAGAAAAAAGTTCCACAAAAATAGACTTATATTTTTTATTTCAAGAAAAGAAAAGAAAATACATAGGCTAATTTTTTGTGCAATCCTATTGGTTTTGCTACACTTTTATCCTCTATTTAAATATATTTAACCGTTAAGGATTCCATGAATAAGTAATACGTAACAGTTAACAAATCCTCAAGTGCTCAAAACCCAAGGCAATAAAGATTAATTTATTTATTAATCCTGAAGCTGGTCTAGATGAGTGTTCAGCCATTCCTAATGTTGGAATCTTTATATCCTAATATTTGGAAGACACCCCATGCATTGTACATAAATTACGGCTCCTGCTCAACCAAATTCCAAATTTGAGTTCATCATATATTTTCTGGAATCCAATTTTATAGAAAAAAATATTTCTAAAAATAATTTTGGACAATGAATTTTAAATTGTCTTCTGTATGTGATTTATGCATTTTGCAAAATTTTTGAGTCCATACATAAACATTTTAACTCTTCCATTCATTTTTCTTACCTTATGCAGGATTATTTGGAAGAGGTAACAGTGGTACCTCTTATTCAGCATTGGTTGAAGCCATACAGCCTAACAGTACCATGATTACCTTTGATTATATTTTTTAAGCTGTAACCTGAATTGTGTGTTCTATATATATATACACACACATGTTTGAATTGATTGAACTTTTTTTGTATTCATTTTTTAAGTGCTGATGCAATGAAATTTACTATGAAAAAAATAGTGTTTAAAAGTTATGAAAATCCGTCATTACAGAAACTAAATGTTAAGTTGATATCAGTAGCAGAAGAACTAATTTTTTCTGCTTATGACAATGATTAAGCTTATTATACAAGTGTTGCTTCACTGAATGCAGCAATGTTTGAACTGCTGCTAATCACATTTGAAAAAAAATGTTCCTGAAAATTCTTCTTGATCCTGTGTACTGTAAAGGAGTAAAATCCAAAGCACCTTCTCACAGCATCTTCTTAACAGCAATATTTAATTTTCTAACAGATATTGTCCAACTTGGAAATACACTTTAGTAAGGATTAAAGGTACTGCAGGATTTATTCTTGGATTTTAAAAATGTGTAAAAAGAGTGAACTCAATTAGCACAATCTTGTACAGGAATTATTCATAAAGGCCAGGTATAATTAAAAGAAAACATGCTGAATATAATGGGACTTCTCATTTGTCACTATAATAATGAGCAAAAAGGAAAGAGTAGCTAATACTTATTGAGATATTTAAAGATAATTTTTAGATTGTTATTCCCTCAAGTTTGAGCGCATAATTAGAGAAATTTGGGATGGAAAAGAACAGATCATCTATTAGAAACTCCTGTCAAATGTGATTGCTCCTTTCAGCACATTTTTTAGTGCCTTCTTTAATCAAATGCTAAATACTGCCAAGAGTAGGGATTCCTCATTTTCTCTTGAGAGACTATCTGACAGCCTAATAGATCTTTGTGTCAGACACCTCTGCTAACTTTATCCCATACAACTAAATATATCCCCCAGTAACAGAGAGATGCATTCTCACAACTCAGGGCTCTCAGTGTTCTCCAGTGTCTGTGTTATACTCTTTCATATTCTTTTAAAAATTACTCAAATACAAAGATTCAAAGTCAATGCTACCCTGACACAGACAGAAATATACTGATCAGCAGACAGCAGAGCAACCAGTGAGGACTCCCAAATCTTCATAAAAACCTCATACAGATCCTTGCCTTCACAAATAGGCTCAAGGAAATGGCTATACTGGTAAAGATGTCTGGCTGTCTTTGACTGTAGTGGATCAAGGTTGTCAAATACTACTACTAATATCATAAAGTGCAAGCCTTCTAAAGGAAAGTGTCTATCAGTGGGGATAGATGAGCAGCCTGAATTAAATCTTTAAAGTTTGCATTAAAATCCACCCAGAAAGTCTGTATAGATCTCAGAATATGGCTTTCACAGCAACTCATAAAAATTACTCTGCAAACCTTTGTGCTGTGGACCCAATAAAATTTGCATTTTTTTTTTTTTTTCAGATGATGGAAATGATTCAGATATGGATAACACTAACAAAATTCTTATTGAATAGAGAATAAGAATCCTGTTACTGTGTATGGAATAGTCCAAGACTGGTGCAGCCTGGCTCTCATGCAAACAAGGATGTGTTGAGATCCCAAACTGCAGCAGGAACAAAGATGAAGGAATTATAATAGTTTCCCCTATTAAATGCTATACTCTTTTTAACACTTTCAAGCACTTGCAAAGACTTTGGTCTAGCTTAGTCTTTACCTGCCTATCATCCATGGTTGAAAACTCAGAAAACTGACTGAGTGTCTGATCCATTAACTGAGTTAAGTGCATTAAAAGTACAGAGACAGGTAAAACTGACATTCTGAAAACACAGTGGCATCTCTATGCCAATTCTTTTATTGCTTGCCAAGGAATAAAAAGACAGAAGAAGCAAAAGAAAAGGCAAAAAAGGACAACAGCTCTGTTCATTCCAAGATTATTCTTCTCAGGAGAGTGATTCTGACCTTTCCTGGTGCAGACTGTCAACAAATAAGGACAAAAAAGGATTAAAAATGTTGAGGGACTGTGAATCAGAACAGTACTGATTGTCATTTATCATATACAAGTAGCTGTTCACATCTAATGATGCCTCTTCTACTCTAAGCATTGTGATGAAGCCACCAAAAGCAGAGGTCAACAGCCTTCTCAAGCATGCCTCGGGCTGGATTCCCAAAGTGCACAGATCATCCTGGGCCATGACTGCTCCAGTTGTGGGCAGTCTACTCAGGTGTCCAACAACGTAACAGAGAATTTAATTTCTGGTTCTGGTTTTAACAACTGCATTAGATATAAAGTGACAGGCAGACTCCTGCTAAAGGAAAAAAATTCTTTAAAGAGATTTTTCTCTGGCCATAGATGTGGAAGCACAGTATAAACTGCAATGAACATTTGACCGATGTACCTGAAATCTTGTGTTGTTGCTGCTTTTTTGAATGAATAAATTTTAAAATTATTCCTTAGTTTTCTCACTAAGATCAGAAACCTTTTAACTCCATATTCAGAATTTAAAATAATTTTGTGCATTTTTAGCTCTATTTGAATTTTAAAGCCTTCATATGAAGTAAATTTGTATTATTCTCCTAGTATTAATTGACATAATTTTTTCTTTTAATTGTTTATTTTAATTGTTATAATTTTCAACTTTATTTTTATTTAATTTTATTTTTATATGGGGATATTTTTATAGTATGAAGTACAGATTGCAATATATCATAATCAATTCCATTTCAAAAGAGAAAGTAGGGAAGTGGGATGAAAAGAATTTGTTAGTTGGTATTTCCTTTTAAATGTTGTTTCAACTTTACACACTCCTCTTTATCTTGATAATGCTATGATAATGCTTTGCCCATGATAAGATATAAATCTACTTGTATCTCAGATCTTTCTTTTAAAGAGCAACAATGTTAACAGGATTTTTTAAATTGAATTCTTTGAAATTTATATTTGTTCTTAGACAGCAAGCTGAAAAGGCCACTATGTCAGTTTTAGGAGTATTGAAGGAAAGACTTCACAGCTTAATAACAAAGAGGATATGTCAGTGCTTACTGTGGTAGAAAAGGAGAAGCATATGGATACATTTTTTTACTATCAGTTCAGAGAAGATGCCAGCTAACTCTTAGACTCTGCTTGGATAATTTAAAAAAAAATCAGGAGAAGGTTATTCTCCCCTTCATAGAATCATGGAGGTTGAAAAAGACCTCCAAGATCACTGACTCCAACCTTTGACTGGACATCATGATGTCAATTAAACTGTAGCACTAAATGCTACATCCACTCATTCCTTGAACACCACCAGTGTTTTGAACACCACTGCTTTCCTGGGCAGTCCATTTCAATGCTTGACAAGCCTTTCAGTGAATAATTTCTTCCTAATATCCAGCCTGAATCTCCTTGGCACAGCTTGAGGCCATTTCCTCTTTCCTACTGCTGGCTGCCTGGGAGGAGAAACCAGTGTGCAGCTGGTTCCAGCCTCCTTCCAGGCAGCTGCAGAGAACAGTAGCATCTCTCCTGAGCTTCCTTTTCTCCAGGCTAAACACCCCCAGCTCCCTCAGCTGCTCCTCACAGGACTTGCTCTCCACTGCTCTTCCCCAGCTCTTTGCCCTTCTCTGGACTCACTCCAGCCCCTCAATGTCTTTCTCATAGTGAGGGGCCCAGAACTGGACACAGCACTCGAGGTGTGGCCTCGTCAGTGCTGAGTACAGAGGGACAATCCCTGCCATGGTCCTGCTGGCCACACTATTGCTGGTACAGGCAATTGTACCAGCCATTGGATGTCATTGACTTTCCTGGCCACCTGGGCACAGCTGGCTCATGTCCAGCTGCTGTGGACCAGCACTCCCAGGTCCTTTTCCACCAGGCAGCTTTCCAGCCACTCCCCAGCCCCCCAGCCTGTAGCTCTGCACAGGGTTGAGACTGAAGAGTAGGACCACTGCTGTCAGTATTATCACAATGTCAGTATTATCTCCTCCAAGGCATGGTCCCTGTTCTGTTAATGCACTGGAGAAAATAAAGACATTGATTTAGCTGTGACTGCAATGGTCAGTGACGCAGGAATCCATGCTAAGAGAAAATTATGATTCACAGAGGCAGTGTCACTGCCTTATACAGTACTTCATTGCAATATTTAGTCAGGTTTTCAAACAGAAAATCCATGGGACAGAGGGCTGTGTTGGCTTTTCCCCCTAGACAAGACTAGGGTCTGGTCCAGTGCTAAAATGTATACACGATCACAAAAAAATCTAAACATTATTTAAAATTTCAAAATTAATTTTCTTTAATTAACTCCTTCCATTTTTTTCCATCTAATGTCTTCTACATAAGTTCATAAAAATAAATTCTAAAACCTAGAGATGCTAAAACATAAAAGGAAATAAATACACACAAATTTACTTCCTGACTGTAGCAGATTGCACACTTAAGGGAATATGGTTTGAAAGGAAACTAACTATTTTTGTCACTGGTGGTTTTCTGTATTCAAATACTATAAGAAACATCCAAATCAGGCTCATGAAAATATTTGACACCTCTGAGTCTCATCATTGTGAATCCAAAGACCTCTACTTGAGGCTTAAGTAGATTAGCAAAACCACAGCTGAAAGTTCATTGACTTAAAATCTCTACCAGATTCTCCATCTGTTAATGTATCTTAGAAGCAAACGATGCTGACTTATCTATGATGTTGGTTTCTCAAAGCTATGCCTGTAGAAATATAAAAAAAATAACACACTCCTCCTGGTTTCAGTGGTTTTTACATACCTGTACTAGTACAGAACACAGATCTCAGTGAGGTCTACCAAATACTGACTTGCCTATTTAGCATTAATATTAAAAAGGAACTAAGACATTTGACCTGGCAGTATTTATTCCCTTGGTAAAATGTTTGGATGTGTGTCAGCAAAATGACTGGTAAACTCCTGAGCATCACCTGAACATCGAGGAAGCCCAGAACCAGGGCTCAGAGTGATAAACGGAAGAAGGACACAAAGCACTTAATTACAAGCATTGCTGAAAAAATACTAAATTATAAGTATGCAAATAAACATTAAGTATTGCATCACTGGTGATTAAAAGCTGGCCTTCAGCTTTTAAATGGTAGTCATCTTGCCAACTGAAGAAGGCTATATCTCAATTTTGACCTTGAGGCAGACTAATGAATATATTTGCAGTCAGCACAGGAGTGAAAATCAGGTCAGCCAGAAAACCTGAAAACATCCCTTGCTGAAATTAAAAGCAACATTCTTCTTGTTGATTTTATCATTTGTAGTGTCTAAGGATCAACGGGGTTCCTGTATTTTAAGATGTGGCTTGCAGAAGCTGAATGCAATTTAAATTTAAGTCCATTTGGATAAGCAACACAATTTTCTTTGAAAGGTCTTTCTCATCAGTGCCTGCTGGGGGTCAAAAAAACAGTTCAGTGAAGTTTTCCAGTTTAAGACTAACTGAATTTGGTGTCAGTGTGAAAGTTAGGTACCTCAAACCTGACCGTAGGGCAGACAGTGAGAGCTCAGTTCAGCAGCCACAGACAGTTATCTACTGTCATTTTAGACATACAAACACATCCCAGCTTTTGCCTCCTAGTCCAGCAATGCAGAGGTTTCTCCCGTGTCTTATATGACATCAGGATTCTCTGCGGATGTCTTCAAGCCAACAAGACCCCTACAGAACCTGTGTCCAGGCAGCCCAACAGAGTCTGAATTGAGAGACTTGCTTGGAGAGGAAAGGTGTAGCTACATTAGTGTTTTGAGCTGGGAGCTGCCTTAAGCACCAATCCTCCAAAACTGAGCCTAACAACCAATACGTCTGAAATCCAGAAGCCTCTAAGACTTTGGGACTGATATTCCTACAACTTTTCTTCTGCGTGGGCTTGTAGCTTCAATCTTAGCAGAACTGAAAGGCTCAACAACTATATACCACTAACACCCATTTACTAAGTTCTCCATTTATCACCCAGGAAGGTTTTGAGCTATTAGAATACCTAACACAAGTAGGTTTGAGTGTGCCCAAAACCACAGCTGATACCCCTTGTTTCTTTCTAATAGAGCACAATACCACATGGAGTACCAAAATTATCTGCTCTCTTCCATTGGCATTCTCTAGGAAAGATACAGCTCCTCTTTATTCCTTAATTTTCTAACTGTAGCAGATTCAGGGCTGTAAATAATAAGTATGCCAAATGGACTTCATAAATAGATATTTATACCTATTTCCTCATAACTGAGCAAAATTCAAGCATGTTATATGAAGTTTCGACAACATTGCAACTGGGATGTTCACACAGTATTTTAATATGGAAAAAAACGGACATAATCTTTTAAGGTTCTTGATTTCTGTTCTCAAAATATCTTTGAATCTGAGATGCAAATCTTGGTGTTTAAGAACATAGTATCTCTGTACAGTTTTTGCATGTTTACAGATCATCTTCAAGTTCTCTTTTGCAATGATAATTTCATAAAGAGAAACAATATTTAATATTTTTCTTCTGCTTTAACTTTCAATGAGAAAGCAAATGCAAAACCCACTGTATATTTCCATTTCCCAAATACTTCTCCGCTTTTATACTAGCTAGCAGTGATCACAGAAATGACAAGTTGGAGAGAAAAATACTTTTCTGCAAGACTAATTTGTCTTCTGGATTGTTCAATCCCTGTGGCAAAATCACTACTGGTGATTTGGTTCGTATCAGTACAGTTACAGTACAGAAACAAGCAGCTATCCACTGAGCTAAGACCACTTCCTCCTTGAAAGAGTGGGAAAGCTCTCATGGACTTCAGTGGCATCAAAATTAGAAGTATAAATCTGGAAATTTTTTTCATTTTAGGTCTTTTGGATAATTTTGGAAATATAGCTGTAGGTCTTAATATGGAGAGTAAAAATATGTTACACTCTAGTTGTCATTATTTGTAAGAAAAACTATCATATGAATATTGTAAATAATTATACTTATTCTATTTACTGTATTAAAGAATTCAACTTTCAAGCAACCCTATGATATAACAAGTTATCACTATCCCTGTTATACAGATTCAGAAAACAGAATTTCGAAGTGTTACTGTAATTAACATGCTCAAAATCAAAGTGAAAATCTGTGTCAGAGCAATGAAAAACACTCAGTTATTTGGATCACATCAGCACCTTCCTAAGTGGTATGAGTCATTCCTTGCTCACATCAGCTTTAAAAGCAGATTAGATATTGATGCTGTGGGAAAGGCTGTCTTATAAACCTTTTGCGGATATCTTATCAAACACCTTCACCAACTCAAACACTTTAGAATCCATGATTAAAGTCCTCAGCTGACAATAAGAGGTTTATGTCACCTTGGAACACACAACTTACTGATGCAAAAACATGTGTTAAAATTGTACTGAAATACATCCCTATGTTGCTGAGCTCAAGGCTTTGTTCATTACAGCCTACCCTCATACAACTTTCTCATTATCTCATAACCCTTGAGGAAGGTTCAGACTTCTTTAAATTTTGAAGGGTTTGAATCTAATCTGACTGGCATAGTATTCTTTTGCTTTGTCAAAACACTTTCTTATCTGATTCCACTAACACACAAAAGGCAGAGTCTGGCTTTCATTTCGTTGTTCACATATTAGTGATAATGGCACAACAAAAAATGATTAAGATTGCAAGATGATAAAAAAAAGTTGGTATATTTGGTGATGGCCATCAGCGTGTATGAGATCTGACAGACCATCTCACAATAATTATTTTAGGGAGAAGTTTAATTTCTCTGTTTGTGAGAAAGCTATGGTTTAATGAAGTATGTCTGGTATTTAAGAATAGGTGTCTTTTTTCATTTTTATCTTTTGCTTTTTAAAATTGTTTCATCCTAAGGGAATGAAGAGATCTCTACCAATACTGTGATTATTGTCACTCTTTAACTGTATTTTATCTTTTAAATCAATTTCTCATCATATCATATTAATTCTCTTCCATTACTGGATGTCTACAATCAGGATTGAGACAGGAGCACTGACAAGAGCACAAACAGGCATCTGTAAATTGCTTGCCTTAAATATTTCTGTATATAGACACCTAAACATTACATTTCAGAGGGAAGTAACTAAATTTTATCAGGAAATTCAAACATCCCCTCTTCAGAAACAGCCTGTATAGAACATTCAGCTTGTTCTAACAATAATATTTGGTTTTGGTTAATATTTTTAAAGTCAAGATTATTTCCTAATACTTTTAAAAAATTTAATTAAAATATTATTTCTTTTTTGGCTCTTGTTTCTTTCTGCATCTTATTCTGTGAGTATGTTTTAGACTAATATCTCATGTACTCCTATGTTTTTCTACCTATAAAACACTATCATGAGAGTTTGCAGGCCTTAGAATGTCTGTCCAACCATTCCTGGTGGGTGCTGGCATAAAAGCAAACAAGCAATGGAAAGAAAGAAAGGGAGCATATGATGAAGAAGCAGAACTTCTTCAAAATTTACCAGAAGATGAAATGAAGTGATACTTTTGATTTAATCAGGACATATTTCACAATTTTAAAAAAATAGTGTTTCTGTCTACTTTTCCTTTCAAAAAAGTGAAACCTTTCCCTTGAAACTGAGATCCTTCTGTGAAGGCATATGACTGAAAGCTGGTCTTTCTGAAGAACTGCTACTAGACAGGTAGGCATAAAAGTTAGAACAAGCTTCAAAGAAATTTCTTTATTAAATGAGCATTTCATTTTTCCTGCCATAATAACAATCAAATAGTTTTAAAACAATGTGTATTCCTAAGGTAATACAGGCTCAACGGTGAAAAAATTTATTAAAAAAATAATTTCCTTAGGAGGTGTGATAGTAAACAAATAAAGTAAAGATAATATTAAATATTTCTTTACGAGGTATATCAAAATTAAAGAAGGTCTCCAACCTCTCTGAGTCTCAGAGACTCCCTCTGTCTGGGAGGAGGAACCTCTGATGGGACTGTGGGTGTGGGCAACCCACCCTGGGACTGGGACCTCCTGAGGGAGTGTGGGCAACCCACACCAGGGCAGAAGAGAAGAAAAAAGCAAGGAGCACCAAAAAAAAAACAAGTATTAAGAACTGAAGAGCAAAATGTAACTACCAATTAATATGGGTTCACTGAAATCAACAAAGACTATGCAACAAGGTCAGTCATCCTCATGAGACAGGATCATCTTCAAGCTCTCAAATGTCCTAAATTTACTTCTTTTCACTTTGCTGTTATGATTTCCTTTCTTCATCAAAGAGCACTTTGAAGTTCTCTCTTCAGTCCTAAGCATTCTAAGGAACCATTTAAAAATAAAACCTACAAATAATAATTTTGCTAATTATTATTGGAAAGCTGGAAAGATATTTCTTGTGTAATTTTCATAAAGTAGATCAAGGTAAGAAAAAAATAGTGCTAGACTCTAAAACCAAGTTAGAATAAACAGAAAGACACATTTAAACTAGAAAGCCATTTCTCTCAGGCATGTTCCAGTAGAAACATAATCGAGCAGTTACCTATGCTATAGATGATCGTTGATCCTGTTAAAAAAATAAAGCATGATGGTATCTCCCCAGCATTGTTCCAGCCATTGGATCCAAATCAGCCTTAAAGTATCACTTTTCCAGGTTAATAGGACATCAAAACCAAATTCTTTCATTACACAGTTGGCTTCTAAAAACTTAAATTATAACCTCTTGTTCTAGGTGCTAACTATTAGAAATTGTTTATCTCATTAACATTCTACTATAATAAGTCATTTGAAGAACCAGCAATGAGATGCTTATCTTTATCACAGCAAATTTAATTTAAGAGCTCTGTGGTGAACAAGGCTGTTGAAAGCTTAAAACTGATTCACAGTTCAAGACAGTTTAGTTGAAGACATGAATGGAACGGCCTGAGTCTAGATGAAGCATAAGTCTGAAAGATTCAATTTTTTAAACAGAATCATAAAATAATTTATATTGGGAAAGAACTTTAGGGTCTGTGTTAAAACAATAAAAAGAATCTAAAAACAATATGAAAACTACGAAGTAATTTCTAGCTTTTTATTCACACAAATAGTGAAGGTGATCTTAAGAAAATCAAGGGAAAAATCAAAATCTGGTTCTACAAATCTCCCCAAAGGCCTTAAATCCAGATTTAAAAAGCTATTTAAATACTAACTCTACTGATCCATATGACACGCTATGAAAACAAGGGGTGTTAGACATTCAAGTGTTTCTGTGTATGTCAGGCTTAACATTATCATAAAATGTTAAAAATCAACAGAAGAACTATTCTGAGAAAGCAGTCTGCTTGAGAAAAAAATACCCACAAAAGCCATCTAAGCCGTGGTATTCTGTGGTATGAAAACCACATATTTGGGTTTCACCTAGGACAGGTAATACTCTTTCAGTATTCCTGTGTATCAAGCTGATGTGCTGCAAAGGTGCACAGAGGTGGCACGTGCAATTCTGAGAGCAGCTGCCAACTTCCATCATGCTCTCAGGCAAAGCACAGAGCAGAAGCCCTTATTTGAGCATACTTTGTGACTGCAATTTATTGTCATGGACTTTAAAATGCCAGAGGCATAGCAGGTGTGGTTATATTGACTAGCGTGACATTAAACTCGCTGTCCACCATACACCATGGGCCACACCAAAGCTCCAGCTAGTCCAGTAAGCTGCAAACAGAAGCAAATATTTTGATTAAAATAATAAATAGTATAGAGAATAGAGAATAAATAAGCAGGGATGATCTCAGACATAGTTTGAGGATTAGTCTGTTGGCTTTTAAGCAACAGTAATGTAAGGACTTCCAGTGTCAGTGGCTGGAACTGTGCATCACGGTGGACCCACTTTCCACAAATGTTAACAATAATTTTAAAATTAATTTTAAACTCATTTTTGCACCTGTAACATCCTGTGACACAGATTCCAGGAGTTTCTTCCTGTGTGAAAATATGCATCCTTTTCAGTCATTTAATTGGATTTATACTACTCCAAATATGGGTAAACTACGAGATTAAAACTAATTGTGCACTTTATAATCTTTTATTCAATAATCAAGCCCATAAGAAAACTATTCCTCATATAGCAGGATGACTTAATATCTTTAGTAGATTTTTTTTAAGAACACACACTCTTCTCAGAAATGTCTGGACTAACCTTCATCCCATTTTTTTTTTCACTGCCTCCAGACAGGCTACCCTGATCCTTTCTGAGTACACCACGAATATGTTTGTGTCAAAGCTTTTTCTTTGTGTTTTATCTTCATCTGTCCATTTTGTTCTTCAGATCTTCTACCAATTTTCCAGTGGAAAAATCCAGCTTGCTGACCTCCAGTTCTCCAGGTTTCTCTCAATTTATTATTTGGATAAATTTTGTTTATTGTGTTTCTATATAACCTCTGTGTGTGTGTGTGTGTGATGTAAAAAGGTGGATGCCCCTTTCCATACCTGTATGTGATTATCTTCCTGGGACTCAGCTGCTTTGCAAAAATGCCTGGAAACTGCCATGAGGAAGTATGCTGCAGAATAAGACTTGCCTTTAATTTGCCTTTTGGTCATACAGAAAGTTGACAGGTAACATGTCAGTGTCAATTTTTGAAATTTCAGACTTGTTGTTAGCTACAGTTAGAAGCTCTTCAAGCTTTTTCTGTGCTCTCCATCTTCATATGATGTCCAGCCTTCCTGGTCAGCATGGATCACAACAATGTCTTAAAGCACAAGAAAAGTATCCACAAATGTGAATGTTTGGATTACCGTGGTTGTCCAATTGTGAGATATTTCTGTAGTGCCTTAAAACCATCCTTGTCTTCTTTCTTTAATTGCACCTTATATGTTGTATGCAATTCTGATGTCCTTTTGTTTTCATGGATAGGAAGTCTGAGATCTAATTAAGCCAAATCATCTTGCATAACAAAATGAGATAATTTTATATTAGGCTTCAGTGTATGTTTCTTCCTTGTTCTAAAATGGTGCTTCTGTGAGCCACAGGAAATTTCTAACCACAGAAATCTTTTCTAGCCAGGGCAGCTTGATTAGTTCCTTACTTGTACTGACAGTATATTTGTGCCTAACCTATGTGCAGGGTTGAGGAAATTACCTGTGAAGCAGTTGTAAAAAACTCAGATGCAATAGCAAAAGTTATTCCTGGGGGATAGTAGCTTTGCTATCTCCTGCTGACAGGCACGCTCATTACCCTGGCACGGAAGGAAGCAGGCTGGTTACTGATTCAGCTCCACTTCTGCATTTTCCCCTAGAGTTGGCTCAATGGAAATCAGACAGCTGACAATCTCAGCCAAGGAAAACTGCAGCACAGAAAGCTGTAGCATTGCCTCAAGTCATCTGACTGTGCTTTCTGCCTTCACAGTATTTCTCTCTCCAAGGTACACCCCACAAACTTCAGCTTCAGACAGAAGTAAAAAGCACATTCAATTTAAATGCACAAATGTTACTTATGATCATAATTCATGAAACACAGATACTGCAGTTTATAAAGATAGCAAGTGAAGAAACTATAAATAAACTTCTGTCAGGAGTGAGAAACATATTCTCTAATATAAAATGCAAAGAATATGGGAATATTTCATTGTGCATAATATATCCTCATTCCATTTCAGCGATGTTTCCTTGTCTCTCAAGACCCAGAAGTGACTGCCACTGCTACCAGATGATAATGAGACAAGGACTCATTTAAGATGAAAAAGATTAATCTAGCAGAAAAGTTCTAACCATAAAAACTTTCAAACTGGGCATGTCAGCTCCTTGAATCCTGCATTCAGTTCCTGGGTGCTCACTTCAAGAAAAAAATTTGAGGGGCAGGAGTATGTCCAGAGAAGAGCAATGAAACTCGTGGAGATTTTTGGGGCACAAGTTTCAGAAGAGTGGCTGAGGGAGCTGGAGGTGTTTAGTCTGGAAAAGAGGAGGCTCAGGAAGGACTTTACTGTTCTGCCTGAAGGGAGGCTGTGGCAAGGTGGGGTTGGTGTCTTCTTCAAGGTAACACATAACTGACAAGAGGAAACAGCTTCAATTTGTGTCAGGGCAAGTTTAGGCCCGATATTAGGAGAAGTTTCTCCATAGAAAGGTTTGTCAGCCACTGGAAAAGGCTGCTGACAGAAGTGGTTGAGTCCCCATGCAGATGTGGGACTTAGGGACATGGTTTAGTGCTGGACATGGTAGTGCTGGGTTAACGACTGAACTTGATGGTCTTACAGGTATTTTCCAACCTAAATGATTCTGATGTAATCTGTGATCAACTAGCAGAGAGTCCAAATCCTTTAGTTTTGTGAGGAAGGGTGCATTTTTTGCAAAGGAAAATTCAAGAGAATCAAAGAGAGAGCGCTGTGTAGAAAGATGAAATTGCAGAGTATCTGGAAAGAAGTCAGGATAGCATCTGCTAGTCGCACATAAAATTTTGTCTTGCATTCAGGAAAAAAAAACGTTTTAGAAAAGCTTTCAATTGTTTGATTAGAAAAGGTAATCTAAGAGTATAAAGCTGTTTTTCCTGGCTTACCTGTTACTGCTTTTTCTTTTTTTTCTTCAAGTGGCCACAATTCACACTAATGTTTTCCTAAGCAAAAGGTAAAAGTACATGGTGGGGGACAGGAAAGAGGTCCTTTTATCAGAATCTGTGGTTCTGGCTGACCTAGTGAGGGTTTCTCTCGGTTCCTTTTGGCTTTCTTGAAGCACAGCACTACAGTAAGTGCTGACACTAGAATTACATCAAAGCAAAGTGACAGGAAAACAGCCCATTAGTATCTTTTCTATTGATCACATGTCAATTTTTTTATCTATAACAAATGCTTTCTCGTTCTAGTTTAAAATATAAACAAAAAAAAAAAAGGAAAATAAATAAATGTTTTCTCAAATTCTGTAAATGATTCAAAACAAAACCAGATGAACACTGTAGAGAAATTAGCAATGTAAGGACAGCAGAATCAAGGAAGTTGTATCAGCAGCATCTTTTTGACTGAGGGTCTAAAGATCTAAAGATTACAGCAAAGGAGCTAAACTAAATTTACTGAATGCAAAAATAGATTACTCAATAAACACACGCAAGCAATGGCATTTATAAAGGTAATCCTTCCATTCTTGTCTTCACACCACCTTCCACATAGGGAAAACTGCATTTTTCTGTTCAGTGGTGCTGACTGTAACTCAGCCTTTCACCTTAATTTTACCTGTATATTCGAACAATGATAACTATGAAGATAAGAAGATTTAAAAATTTTTATGAAAATCTTAGTTATTCCAGTCATTCCTCTATCATGGGTTATACTCTAGACTAGTTTTATTAGGATTGTGCCTTGGGCAAAATTTCTCAAGCTACTAATTAACTTTGACGGAGTATAAACTGTGTATTTAAGGGAGGTAAAATTAGTCCTTATGAACATGGGGAAAGTTAAAAGCTTCTGCTAAACCAAATTTCACTGGAGTTCTACTGTAATTGTGGCACACATGTTTTTCAGATTTTTAATGACTGTAACTCATCTAGTATACAAATGATTGCTAAATTGGTGGCATGCATCACAGTACAGGCATGAAACCAGTACAACAGGTAGCCTATACAAAGAAAACTTACTGCTTTCATACCTTTTTTTTGATAGGGTTTTTTTTCCACCCTTTCCAAAATAGAGATGAGTATGACTTGCAGAGATATTGTTGAGGGAATAGAAAATGGAAATTTATATCTTGCATAAAAATATAGTTAGGAAATTATTGAGTTTTAACTTTAAGATAAAAGCTCAGCTATCAGACAACAGCTAATCTATAATGTATAAACAAAACAGCTCACAAAATGCAAAACTATATCGTGAGGGAACATTCTCTTAGATCTACATGACTTAGTTCAGACATGCTGCATTCCCTTGGCGTGCAGAACTCACACTGAGATCAACAGGAGTCAGCAGGAGCACCACAGCTGAGTCAAGATTTCTTGCGACCCAATTTCAGTTCTCCCAGCATTAATATATTATGCAAATTAGATACAAAGAAGAGGGTCTCTGTATGATATTTGTACATGCATATGTATCTGGGGAAAGAAATCTGTGGAATGAAAACTTCTAAATTCCAGAATGTAGGCACGCATATAGCCAGACTTTTAATTAATTACACATTTTAATACATTTAAGAATCATAAATTTTATGCATCAGCTTAAATTAGAAAATGTGTTTGAATATGAATCTCTGCTGTGCATTTATGGAACAGAAAGAGATTTAGGGGTTGACAGCTTAGAAAAATGCTAAGATAGAATCTGAATTGAAAGCCAGCTGTTCCATAGCAGTAACATATGGGATTATGCTCACCCTAAATTTAACATTTGTTTCTAGCTATCAGAAAATGACAAAAACCTGAGCATTGGAAGGTTGGATGATGAAATTGTCGAGTCCAACAGACAGTTTCCAAGAACCAGTCTGGTTTTGAATATTGCCAAGTACAGAGACTCCACAACCTCTCTAAGCAAGTTATTAGACTGCCTGACCACCTCCACAGTTGAAGAAGTGCTTTTTATCTAAGTGGAATTGCCTGCGGGTCAGAGTGCACTTACAGCCTTTACCAGCCCTGACCTGCTCACCTGTAAGCTTCATTCCCTGCCCACAAACCCAGGAGGCCCTTTTCAGCTTGGCCTTCTTTCCCTGCCTCAGAGACACCATTGGAGAGCCAATCTCCAGCTGAGTGACAGCTATGCTTGTTCAGGGCCATTGACCCTTCTGGACTGGATCCCAACTGGTCAGCTGGCTTCCCAGCCTGGCCTTAGGTGTGCACTGTCACCATGGAGGTGCCTGACAGTCACTGAGCTGTGTCTGACACTGTTCACCCCCACCAGACCTGATCATGTTCTGAGGATTGACTCCCTGGCTTGACCTCAGATCTGTCTCTGCTACAAACTGACCTGATCTGGAGTCTTGATTGAACCTGGGCACCATCGCCGAGTCTACCTTGCTGGGACATGGTGGGACTGGGCTCTGGGGGGCAGGACCCCACCCCTCCTGGCCAGGATATTGGCCTCAATTACTGGCTCCAAGACAGCCCTTGCTGTTCTCGACACTGTATTTCCACTGGCAGCTCATGCTATGTGCCTCTGACAAAAATTGATGCCTTTTTACTTCTCTTTCTCAGGTATTTATAAACATTGATAAGACCTCTCTAGGTCTTGTCTCCAGGTGGAACAGTTCCCATCCACTCAGCCTCTCTTCATACTCATGTCAGTGCTTCAGCACCTTAATCACCTTCATGGCCCTTTGCTGGACTCACTTCAGCATGTTCATTTCTCTTGCACTGGGGAGTCCAGAACTGGCCTGAGAACTCCTGATCACCTTCCCTGACCTCTTGGCAGTACTCTGTCTAATCCAGCCCAGGATGTCATTGGTGTTCTTTGTTGTGAGGCACATTGTTGATTCATGGTCAACTTGGTGTTCACTAAGATCTCCAGGACCTTTTCCATAAAAAAGTTCAGACAGTTGGCCCCAGCTTGTTCTGGTCTCACATGCAATGGGAGCCTGACCTGACATATCATCACAGACCTCTTTGGCAGCAAATTTTGATTCTAGCTAAGCCACTGCTGGATTCTCCATCAATGATTTGTGTTGTTGGGTCACACGAGGGTGGAAAACCTCATGTAGATTTACCGAATTGATGTACAGGCCCTGTGAACTGGAGGTAGAAAAATACAGCTGGAAGAGGAGGGAAGTCCGGGTTCAAATTGGGACTTGATGTTCATTTTGTAGAAATTTTGTCTTTGTGCTCAACTAATTGATTAGTTATCTACATAAAAACAAATTAATGAATGATCAGGTTGCTCTTCAAGTTGGAAGACCAGAACATACAGCTGTAAGTAATATAACACACACACATATTGTTCCTTTAGCTATCTGTGCCCTCAGATATTTGTGTCTACTATATGGCGCATTCAAATATCCAGTCCAGTTTATGTTAAAGCTGTAAATGACAAACAGAAAGCTGATGTAACTAAAGGGATCTTTCTTGATAACAGTGCTGAATTAGATTTCTTGAATAGGATGCAAAGAATAAGTAAAATTTCAATTCAGTCTCTAAAACAACCACTCTCACTTGATCTCATGTCTATTGAGGGAGTGCTCAGCTCAGTGGGCAGCCCATACAAAGAGACTTTGGGCTCAAGTAGCTAATTTTCTCCTTATTTTTTGCTTGAAAATAGAAATAATTATTTAATAGCTGATATTCAATCACCAATTATTTTGAGCTTATATGTATTTGCTTTTCTTAAACATTTTAAGATTTTAATGATATGCACACAGGTAGCAAGAATCTCACTTCCACTATGCACATATAAGCTTAAAAAGGAAAAACAAAAACCCCAAAACTCAAACCAGAAATATACTTAACAGAAGACAATGCCATAAGCAGGAAGCTTTTTTGAAATTATGCAATTCATAAATTAGAAAATTCCAAGCTGTCTTAAATTCAATCTTAGTAGTATTTTAGGTCTGAGTTCTGCCTCGACTCAGTTTAATTACAATGAAATTCCACTTCAGCAGTCAGTTTCAGAAAAACTACTGACCAAAGAAAAAGCATAATTTTTCTTTTATGACATGACATGAACCATTTACTAATAAAGAAAGAGCTATATAACAGGTAGAAAAGGAGTCACTACAAATATGTGACCACGAAGATATGTGCTCATTAAATGCAAGAGGGAGCAAAATACTGAAATAAAAAATACAATTTGGTCACTTCCTCAGTCTCTGATTAGTGTCCTTTTCTCATCCAGCACATTAGATCAATAACTAGAAGCTTTTATTCAATTTATGATATACAATTATTCTGTAGTGGTTATTTTCAAAATGTGGGGTTTTTGATTTCTGAAGTAAAGTTCATGGTTGCAAACCTATATATGCATTAGAAATTTATTTATCTACTGCATTGTTATCTATTTACAGCTTGTTCTCTTATCAAACTGGGCCATCATTACATATTGCTGCTAATCCTTTCATGGAACATGTGGTATCTTAATAACAGCACTAGTTTTCTGTTTAATATATACTATAAAAACCCTAAAAGAAATGTACTGAGTATTAACTCATGGAAGAAGGAATTAGCGGCTTCTTTGAAGTAATGTTGCCTCTAACAAACCTTGTATTTAAGATGTGCTTCAAAGACGGTAATCAGCATCATTCCTGCAGAATTCATACAACTTGTAGGTATTACTAGCTCAAGATCCCAGACCAACTTTGAGAAGTAAAAATGCAAAGAGGAATGCAAACTAACATATGTTCAACCATTGGCATGACTGAAGTATCTTCCTTGTCTTCAGCACAGTAGATACACTTAGTAGAAAAGAGACAGCAGTTTCAGATTGATATAGTTAGCCCATAAGGAGTGAAGGAGTTTCATCAATTGCAGTTGATAGTGGTGCCACTGATTTGGGCAAATTGGATGCACAGGCTGATTTCCTCATTAACTGACTCAGGCAAATGTAAGGCTCATGAGAGGAGATTGATCTAAATACCTCTTGGAAGTGTAAATTAATTTTTGGTGAAGCTAATGACATTAAGATGCTGTTACAGTTAGAAATTCATCAGACTACATCACTGCTTTGTTGGATTGAGGCAAATACGAATGCTACAGTATTCAAAATAGGATGGAGTCTTACTTTTTCAAATATTTGGTTAAAATCTGCCTGACTAGTGTATGCAAGGAATGTATGACAATGATATATCAATTTATCCAGCCAGCTCTGAAGGAAAAATAAAATTTTCTGTATTTTCCACATAGTGACAATTGCAAGGACTGTAGAACTATAAGTAAAGACAGAGGAAAAAAAAATCAGGAAATTGTTCCTCTACAGATCACTGGCCTGAAAGATTTTGACAACATAGTAAGGAACATTTATATTAAAATAAAGCAGAGTTAATTAAACCCTATTATCAAGACGGAAGAAGGCCGCTTGAAAATACCCAGCCTTATGCTTCAAAATTCAGAAGACATGGATGAAATTACGGCTGTAGTATATGTGATATTCATAGCTCTTTGTGTGTCTTTGCAGCTTTTCTCTAGGTCTTAGGAATGAAAACCCATTACCAATCAATTGCCAAGCTGAGCAGTACACCTGCACAGATCAGAAATGTAATCCTACACAGACATGGCTGCTGTCAGCACCACAAACACGACTTTGTGGAACAGATTGCCTCGAAAGACTGGCACTCAGTATCAAACAAAGATGGAACCTGATGGAAAAAAAAGGTGTGCAAAAGCTTATTCATAATAACTAAAAAATATATGGAAAGGGAGGAGGAAATGGTTAAGTCAATTTTTATTTGCAGAGTGATTTTTCCTTCATTTGGATTGTAGATTCTTCTTCAAATCTTTTGATTCCGTCACTGCTTTTTACCTGCTTGATAATTTTGACATCTATACAATGACAGTCATGATACAATGTTCTTTTACATGCAATATATATTCTAGAATTTCTTTCTTTGTTTCTTATCAGCCTATTGGACTTATGAATAGAAAGATTTGGCAACACTCAGACTTCAGCAGTCAGTTTCTTCCTTTTTCTTGCATGTAAGGCCAATCCATTGGCATGACTATGTTTTTGAATAATGATCAGGGTAATCTTCTTTGTCTGCCATCCATCTCCAGCCCCTCAGGAGGCTATGACCCATCTCTCTAGGCTCTTCTGTGTGGAGTACAACCTACCAGAATGGACTGGGGGAGGAGGTCTGTCATATGCCTCCAGATACCTCATTTTAAAGATACCACAAGTCATTTTTCTGATGGATTTGATGGTTTAATAGCATAGCAGGTTTTTTTCTGCAAGAGTTTCAGAACTACTTTGCACCATATTTTTAGGTTATGACCACTTAAAAGAAAAAAGAAGCACAGTTAGTTTTCATAGGCAAGAAAGGCATCTGAACTTTCAGAGGAATTTGTAAGCTACTACTCACCCAGATGCCAATTCAGTTCCCTGATCTTAATTTCTCTTTCCAAGTCAGATTTCCTGAGAAAGGAAGAGCAACTGCCTCATGTCTCTCTCTGGTAGAGTCAGGAGATGACTCAGATACTGTACATTACTTGTGTAGTGGCAAAACAGATTTTTCTCATTGCTTTGAAAGCTGAGTTCTCTGTTTAGGAGCGTAAGTCTAGTACGTAGTGCCAAGAATGGAGAACCTACACCCACTCTGAACTGCACAAAGTCTTCTAATTAGGCAAAGGTTAGTGGTTTATAGGGCAGTTATCCCTGTGTTTTTCAAAAAGTTGGAGTTTTAAAACAAAATCTCATCTATGACAATATTAGCATAAATTTTCTCAAACAACTGCACATCCAATGCAATTCTTCTGATTATTTCTGTCAACTTATCAACCTCCAGTGTGTGACACAGACATCTGAATATCCTCTTAGGGAACAGGGCTGGGGTTTGCACTTGCCAGCATGTCCTCTGATTCCATTCAACTTTCTTTCTTTTTCCATTTATCTTAGATGTGTAGAAAGATGTGCTAAATGAAGCACAGACTATCCCACCTCTCTGGATACTCCTTGCCAAAATGGGATGTAACAACAAAAGCAGAAACTTCTAGAGGCAAACCTTACAAGGGTTTCTATTGATTTCATCAGCCAATGAACTGTCATGCATTTATAATGCAGGATTTTTGTGCATATTTATATTAAAATTTGCAACTAGTTCTTGTAAAATTTTAGTTGTAGTTTCATTCTCCTGTCCAGGGCTTTTATGAGCATTTCCTAGCAGAAATACTTGTGTGATGTTTCACATCACTTGAGTAATTTCTCAAGGAACATTTATTATATGTGAGCTATAGTAACTAGGCATTTATGAGACTTGCATATGACTGAGTTTGGAAGCACAGTTTTCTCCTTGTTACATCCTAAGAAAAATCTATGAACTTTTAGCATTACTTTCTCTAAATGGATGTTCTTGTGTATTTTGCATACAGTAGGAGTGAAATATTTAGACTAATACAAAAAATAGTGTAATAACTTAAAATGTTGGTAGAACTCAGTTTTATAAAATGGAAGAGGTATCCATTAAGACATTGCTAATATTTTTTAAATTTCAGATAATTTAGAATGGATTCTTCAATCTGCTTTACTGAAGATTGGAGCTGGAATTTGAAAAAGGGAAAAAAGAAAAATCCAGGTTACACTCAGCACCAGTGTGGCAATGCTTCAAAGAGCTCGTTGTACATTTGTGGAGGTAAAAAGTCAAAACCCACAAATATCTGATTAATGTTTTGCAATCCTTATGGGTAGGCAGCAGTAAAAGAGGTGTGATAAATCAATAGAACAAATTGTCAGGGTGGTAATATGGCTTGCATTGTGCTGCTTCTCATTAGATGCAGCAGCACTCGCAGAAAAGCTATTTCAGCATTCAGCACTGTTAATGAGATGTACTACCACAATTAGTCTGCTGACAGAGTATACAGTCTGCAACTTACCCTAAAAAATTTTCATATGTAAGGAAATTTAGCAAAGACAAATTTCTGATAGCTACCAAACCTTGAAAACTTTCCTAAAATACTTGTTGTAGTCTGATATAAACATCACCTTTGAAATCTGGCTCTGCTTCAGATAAACTGATCAGTAGTAAGATCCAAAGCCAGTGTTTTATTGATATTTAAGCCAATACATTTGATAAGCCTTTGATTAACTCCCTGAAACTAAATGTCAAGTTCAAGTGTTGGTTGGACAAAGTGCCAGTTTCTAAACGTTCTTCTGAAAAGTCAGAATGGAGTTTATTTGGTAAATCACTGATTAGACAGGTTTGCATCTCACAGTAGTTCCTAGTTTGAAGACTATAATCTATAACCTGGGTATGAATTATAAGGACAGAAAAGGGGTAATATTTCAGTTTTCTTTTTATATGGAATATGTATGAAATTTCAGGAAAATTAAGTTAATGAAATTCATAGTGCTTATCTTAGTATACCTGCACTTTTAAAAAATTTTTATTAAAAAATAGTTTCCTACTTGTTTCAACTCCTGTTTAGGAATGTTTGGACTCTGATCTCTGGGTGTGAGGTTAAAGCATGATACAGACAGCTTTTTGTAGTATTTCACCATAGAGACATTCATGTGTCTCTGTCCATATCTTAAGACTTCCAGCAGATTTATGTTTTTCTTTTAAACACAGATTTTTAAAATTTACATTAATTTCTTTTTCCATTCTCTCCTTTATTTTTTGATACTCATTGCAGTACATACCATGGTTTATAACATTCTTATTCTGTTTTCCTATTTTTGCTGAAAACATCTGGGCCCGGAGGACTCCACCGGTCCCGATTCTCTCTGTTCATCCCCCAGAGGCCACTGGCCTCTGTCCCAGCAATGCTGCAGCAGAGCCAGACTCCAACTCCCCACAGCCCTGTCCTGCCTGGCCCTGGGCTCTGCTTGGCTGGGCTCACCGGTGGGACTGTGTCCCAGCCATGGAAATGGGCAATGCCCAAGGGCTGGGGCTGCCCCACTGTGCCTTGCCTGCTCCTGCCTGGGGATGAGATGGACCCTGGCTTTCCATGATAAATGTATCAGCTCTCTGACAATCTTCCAGACAGATCAACCCAACCATCCACATCAGTGGTACTTTTCACGGGTGAGAAACTCGCATCCTCTGCCTCCTCTGCCTTCTTCCCCTGAGCTCACCCAGTCTCCCCTACTGATCAGAGTCATTCCTCCCTGGCCAAGGGTCTCTGGCTCAGTTTCCAACTCTTCTCATGGAAACTGCTCCTGCTGCTCCCTGCTGTCCTGTCTGCCATTACTGGCTACTGCTCCTTATTTATGGGCTTATCAGGAGACATGCACAGATCTTGCCACTTCTGAGTCTGTTTAACTTCCCTACCTACTCCACTCTGCTGATCAGCTCCAGCCCTGGCTGGCTTGGCAGCTGCTTTCTCACCACATTTTCCTACTCTCACTCCTAAACAAAACCATGCTGTCCACACAGCTTTTTCCTTGAGTCACCCCTGCACTGCAATCTGAACACGGCAGAGCATTCTTCACTCCTTTTATCCAATCTAAAGTGAAGAGTCTTAAAAATCAATGCTTCTTCTGAATGCAAGTTTTAATATGTTTTAGGAAAAAAATGTAATACAAGGCAACACTGCAACCCTTCCCCCAAAAACCCAGCAGAACAAAACCACACATATGCACCCATGCAGAACAAAAAAGCCAATAAACTTTAGCTATTCCTGAGAAAAACCCAGCAAAGTCCTTCTACCATGTTCTATTGCCTCAACAGGAATTAAAAAATGCTAAAATATCTGCCAACTTTCTTTGTTTCCTTAATTACAATTTTGCCTTTAGAAGCATGAGATTGCTGAACGTGCATGAACAGCATGAACAGCATGTAGGTCACAGGAATAGGCAATTGTGATTTATCTGTGATACATTGCTGTTTTGCAAGATGTTTTGGAGGAATCTTTCAAAGAGAAGGAAAGGACTCAGTAAAAAGCTTGATCCCTTTTGTGAACAAAGAAACTACATAGGGATAGCAAAGAAATACTGATTCCTTTAAATAAATGGTGAGCATCACATGAAAATGGATGGAAAATAAATAAAATGGATTAGTCTACTTTTAATATATTTAGCTTAATTTTTTTTCCTCAGGCAGCTTAGCTTCCCCTTTAAAAAAGAAAAGACAACTAGGGGCAACAATTATCTAGGGTCAAATATTAACTGTAATTCATAAACAAAACAAACTAATTCAAGTCATGGTTTTGTACACAAGGCTATGAAATCTCACTCTAACCTTTACATGGATTTACAACTCATTGGTGCACAGTAAGTACAGCCTACACTTAATGAAGCTGAGTCTTTATATTTTTAACACTCATTTGGAAAACCAATTAACTCTGGCTCTATTGAACAACTTGAACAGGAAATAAATCAAATGTTAAAACATTGGTGAAGAGCCAGACTTTCTGTAATTAGAGTACTGATGTGCCCAAGGCTGACTATGTGGTGTGCAGTATTATAGATTGACAACTTCAACAGTCCAAAGCAATTAAAATTGTACTTTCCCCTTGCTACAGATGCTGGCATCTAGCAAAACCACTGTATGATATTTACCCTTCAAATTTGGGTTCAAGTTCTTTATGATTTATAAGAAGCATAATATTCCTTCTTCAATCTAGAAAACTAAAACAGCTCTAAGGTTTTAAATTACATTTGATATGAATATTCTGCAGGAAAAGTAAGTCTGTTAGGTGGGAAACAGCATAAATTTCCTAGACAACATAAACAGGTTCACTGACCACATGCAATGTTTTCAAAGAAATCGGAATTTATTATGGCATGCCTTAAAATGTATTTGCTGTGATTTTCTTTGCTCTTCTGTATAACTTCAATGTAGAAAGAAAAGGTTTATTGAATCTCAGGAATAAAAACAGTTGTTCAGTATTTCTCCGAACGTTTAGCACTACCTTTAGACTTTCATTATATGGACTTCTCCTGCCTATAAAGAAAAGCAGATGTGGGAATATAGTAAAACATTACTCTTCTCATGACTCTCTGCTCCCATTGACTGTCATGGATTCTGATTTGGCTTAATTGGTGGTCTGAGTTATTCACCTGTCCCTGAAGCCTAGACAAAGAAACGCCCCAAAACACTAAGATAGGTGTCTGTAATGATTCGTGTACCAGACATGAATCTTAGTAAAAGGTAATAAAGATGTTAATAAATTCTTAGTGTTCATGACCTGCAAGTTGTGTTCTAAAGAAACATCTCACAGTCACAATACAGACTTCCACAAACTATTTCAAGCATTGGAGTTAACAACAGAGAAACAAATTTCATTAAGTGGCTGAAGAATTCCCTGTAGATGAAACACCTTCAAAAATTTATTCTCAGGCTTGCAGTGACTACTGTGATTAAATATAAATTTGAGAAATCTGTGGGTTTATACATGGTATGTGATTACCTGATTGCAAGAAACTCCCTCTCAAGGGCCATTACCATGCTGGTGTACTTGGACCCTGAAGTGCTCAGAGAGCCTGGACAGCTTTCTGAGTTCCAAGCAGTTGGGTTTCCAAGGGAGAGAGTAAAATTCTTGGTCAGCCTTAGCAACAAACTGTGGAAATGAAGGACTAGTCCTTGCCCCTGAACTGCAGCTGCATTAAACACTTCTTCAAAAAGTGGTTGCAAGCACTTTTGATAAATTTATCAAGCTGGGGATGGTACCCTGTGCCAGGAAGAAAATAAACAGGACACTTAACAATAAAGACATTAAATTAGACGCCCATTTGATGCAACCTCAGTAGGTTTCAAAGACTGCAAATGAAAACACAAAGTTCTGAAAGAGTAAGAGAAGAGAAACAAAACACAAGTTTATGACAGATATACTATACTGTAGTAATAAAGACCTAGAGTAATCAACTAAGATGTCCTTTCCACTGCTTCAGTGAATTGGACAGGCATTCAAGTACAGACAACGAGAAGTACCAGTTACATCTGGTTCACATTCTCTGTAGTTTCTGTACCATTACTGGTACTATATGCCTACCAAAGCTTATGTTTGTTTCTTTTTTATAGATTTGATGTGATTCAGAGCAGCTTTGGTTACTTGAAAATTAATGAACAAGCTGCTTATATCCTCCCTTTTAGGATGAAGAAGCCAAATGGTCTAGGGACATTTACTGAAATAATAAAAACCCGAAAATATTCTGTGTCTCATTTTTGTCCTTCAATGCAGTATCTGCTCTGAGAGATAATTATAAGGTGTTTTTTATTATTTAGAAGCTCATCTATAGTAACAACTTGAATTAGTGCCTGTACACTACTAGGCAAAAAGTGAAAACCCAGCTTATTTTGCATGCCCTTGCACTCCCAATATTAAGAGGAAATCACTAACACTTATTTTTTTTAGACTCTGACTCATTGTATCTTTAGTTAAGATCTTTGACCACTGAAAGACATCTCAGTTCCCCACACTTATTTTTTTAAATTTTTTGTTCTTGGTTATCGAAATTTGTTAGTTTTGACAAAGGCACAGAGTATTTCATCTTAGCTTTAGATACGTGACTGGAATACTTAGTTTGAAAGCACTGGTTTACATACCTTGTACTGTTCACTGAGAAAAAATGGAATTTTCACAGATAATTTGAACTATGTAAGATCTGATTTGCTTTTCTGTGGAGTTGCTACGGAAACACATCTATTCATCTAAATATGGGCTCAGAAATGTTGAAAGAAAAAAGACTCACAAGAATAATTACCAATAATCACTATCAAAATAGAAAGATGCAACAACAGTCACAGGACTTTATCCTTAGTCCAGTACTAGTCAGTACTTTATTTAATTACTTGGGTGGAGTTATTAAATATACAATTGCATAGATGACTTCAAGATGGAATGGTGATGCAAATATGATGAAAATTCCAATTTATAACTTGAAAGTAATCTTGATATATTGGACATAATGTTTAAAATTTGTTGGCTAAAACATACTTTTGGACTTCAGGTTTCTGTAATAATATCTGCTTAAAGAAAAGGTTACATGCATTATCTGGCATCTTAACTATTTAGGCTTCCCTCCTCTCCAAAATTTTTTCTCAGAGTTACTATTTTTGCCTTTTCCTCCTGTTGTACACGAATGCATTATTTTACTGCTAATTTCAAGAAAAGAAGCAGAAAATTACTGAAATGGCAGATATGGGAATCCCACCGCAAATAATATAACTTAGAGGAAAAAGGGGAAGAAGAGGAGTAAGAAATAGAAGCACATGAGAAGTACTCTGTTTCAGGACATGAAAGATGCAATATAAAACATTATGCTTTTAGAAGCAAAGATGAGAATTTTCCAATTCATATGAAAGTATACAGAGAAAAGGGAAGGACCGAAGCAATGGGATGATATTGTTGAAGATGCTAGAATATTTATTAAAAGGATTAGCATAGCATATCCAATTTTAAATTGTACCATATTGCTGAATGAATTAAACTGATGTAGCAAAATACATTATCCAGAACGTCTAATGCAAAAAATTATTAATTCAATTTGCATTTAATATACTAGCAGGGAAAGCTGATTTAAAATAAAGAATAACTTATGAATCAATATTTTAAATCGAGTTTTACCATTTTTCTTTGGTAAATAGGAAATGACTGTAACTTCTATTAGAGTTTGCACCTCTTTTCATGATGAAAAACATCTGGTAATACAGAGGAACTACAAAAATATATTAAAGAGAACCTTTAACACTTTTCTACAAAAAAATGAAGATATGTTTGAAATTACAACCAAAGGGTGAGAAAGAGAAATCTCAGTTGAAGTAATCTCAACATATTTTTATGCCGTGGTTAAATTTCATAAAAAATGTCCATAAGACACTAAAGAAGAAATGGAGCAAATAAAATTCAAAAGATGAGATAAGCAAAAAAAAAAGGAAAGAAGGGGAAGCATAAAGAAGTATCAGCAGTAAAGACGAGAAGTGAAGAAAAGAACAAATGAGATCATTAATATTTACTTCTATTCTTTTAGAACTTTAGATTCATATTTGACATAACTGGAATAGCTCAAACCTTACAATATATAGTGCAACTTAGAGTATGACCTTCATCCTAACGAAGAGAATGACATTCAAAAGAATTATTTTTTTCTTTAATATGAAACCAGAAGTTGAAGAACAGACAATATTTACTCTCCATGAGGGTCATAAGGCAATAGGTCAATGGATCAAGGGAAATAAATGAAGCTGCACCACTTAGTGGTATTTTAAAGAGCTAATCAGACACAGCACTTGATCTGCTGAAATAGATTTTAATTTTCTCTGAACGGGAAGATCTACAGAAAATCTAGAGCAAAAATCAGGGAAAAAAATCCAAACCTTCCTTAAATCTTGTTTAATAGGGGCAGTGGACAGCATTTTGATTTATATTTCTAGATTATTCACTTTACCTAGCATGCCCCCCAGTGCAAATACATTAATGCTTGTTACAGTCACTGAAGAAAATCAACTCTTAAACCATGCTAAGTGGTTTAAGATGTAAGGGATTAATTGGGACACCCTTACCCCTCTCCACCAGCACCTGAGGAGACCAGGGAGACAGAATGAGTGTGTGTCTGCAGGTAGAGGGGCCTCAAAGAGCTTGTTTAGGACCCCAGATATGATTGCAAGAGTGTGCCCACAAGTCCTTTGGCCCTATCATTCCTGAGCAGCATTAATAGTGTCTAGAGAGCTTCTACAAACAATAAACAGACATTGAAGGTAATTTCTAAATATGCTTATCCATATGGAGCACAAAGGGTGTATTTGTACAGATTTTTCAAACATTTCCACTGAATTCCAGAGTGATTTTATGATTCTATGTGATTTAAAATAATCAGACATAGCAGATGTTGACTGTGAGGTTTATATCAAAAGCTAGTTTTTTTTTCACAGAGTCAAGACAATACCTATTTTTCAAAATAAATCACTTTTTCTTTTCCACAGACTATAAAATACTCTTAGAATTAATGATTATCTTTAGTATTTAAATTTAATTACCAAATTAGTGATGGGCCATTCTCTCAAGATTGTAGCACCACGACCATTCACAATGCTGACACAATGTGCTGTAAAAGTGCCTTTCTCAAAGACCCATTATTGAGCTATTCACTGATGAATTATTTCAATGCCTTGAGAATATTCAGTTGTTACATTTTAAGCGGATTTTTAAAAATCTAAATTCATTGCCTTTTGGAAGCAATGAACTAAAGTCTTCAGTAATTTCATGGATGTACAAAATTACTTGTATTTTAGAAGTCGTATGCTCTTTGGAAAATGCAATCAGCAATTTTAGGCTGTTTTAATACCCAAAACAGACTGGAACAGCTCGTCAAACCACCCCTGGAACTTATCCACTGCCATTATTAATCATCTATCCAAAATGTTTGGACCATCGACTAAACATGTGAAGAAAGTGGAAATTAATGGCATTAAGTATCAAAATGAGGAATGACTTGGAAGGAGCACCAACTGTATTTGTTATTTGTGATAAATTGGGTTTGCCTGGATAGGTTTTGGCAGCAGGGAAGGGCTGCAGGCAGGGGTGGCTTTTGTGAGAAGTTGCCAAAAGCTTCCCCCATGTCTGACAGAGCCAATACCAGCTGGCTCCAGAACAGCCTTCTCACAGGACAAGGCCAAACCATTTGTGACACCGGGAGTAACTCTGGGATAACAGAGCTGGGAAGGGGAAAAAGCAAGGACCTGCATTTAGAGAGGAATGAGACTGAGTGACAGAAAGAACTCTACAGATACCAAGGTCAGAGCAGAAGGAGGGGCATGAGTTGCTCTAGGTGCCAGAGCTGGGATTCCCCTGCAGCCAGGGCAGACCATGGTGAGGCAGCTGTGTCCCATGGAGGGCCATGGGGTGCAGAGATCCACCTGCAGCCCAGGGAGGACACTGCTGGAGCAGGTGCATGCCCAAAGGAGGCTGTGACCCAATAGGAATCTCCTGCTGGAACAGGCTCCTGGCAGGACCTGTGGCCCCATGAAATGAGGAGCCCACACTGGAGCAGGTTTGCTGGCAGGATTTGTGACCCCATGGGGACCCACACTGGAGCAGGCTGTTCCTGAAGGACTGCATACCATGGAAGGGACCATGCTGGAGCAGTTTGTGAAGAACTGCAGCCTGTGGGATGGATTCATGTTGGAGAAGTTCATGGAGTATGGTCTCCCATGGGAAGGATCCCACTCTGGACAACGGGAAGAGCGTGAAGTATCCTCGCCCTGAGGAAGAGACAACGTGTGATGGACTAACTACAACCCTCATTCCCTAACCCTCTGTGGAGGCTGGAGGAAGCAAGTTTGAGACTGAAGTTGAGCTTGAGAAGAAGGGAGGAGTGAAGGGAAGGTGTTTTAAGATTTGCTTTTATTTCTCATAGTCTTACTCTGATTTGATTGGCAATAAATTAAATTAATTTTTCCCAAAGTCAAGCCTGTTTTGCCTGTGACAGCAACTGGTGAATGATCTCTCCCTTCTCTTATCCTGACCCATCATTATTGTTTCCCTCCCCTGTCCACATAAGGAGAGATAGAGTACTGACAGAACATATTATGTATTGAAATAATTTGAAGAAATGAAAGCATTCCCAGAGAACTGCACCAGACAGATTCAGCAGCCAGAAAATGTCACTGACAGATAAATCGGACTTCGGAAGAAAATTACTTAGGATGGTGTAGTTAACAATATATTAGCAACAGTTCCGGTAGCCTGTGTTGCCTGAGAAACAGAATTAAGGTGAAAAAACAGCAAAACCCACTTCCTGAACAAAAAGGACTCATTCTCTGAAAGTCATAGGGGGAAGAAAAAAACGAGCTACTAGGGAGGTTTTTTTTAAAATCTCAAATCCTCCAGGCTGTAGGAATTCTGCTTACACTGAGTGACACTTTCCTTGAGGACACATGTGCAGGCAGTTTTCTCAATGCAGCATTCAGGTCATCTGAGGCAGGGAAATCACTTATGCATCTGAGGAGCCTCAGCTCTTCTCTCTAGACAGCTTTGATAAACAAGATTAATGTCTTTTCACAAGAAAAAGTATCCTTCAAACCCTGACTTTTCAAAATAGTCTATAACTAATTAAAAAAGTGGGTTAGCAACATAAGTAGCACATGGGCAGTAGGGTTAATAACAAAAATGCCCACATGATGAAAGGAATTTCAGTCACTAAACAGACCTGACAGTTGATATATAGAATACCATTAGATAGATAGTTGGTACATAGGATACCATTTGTATCATTACAAATGCAAAGCCTTGAAAATCATTAGCATGGCCATGCAGAGTTCAAAGGAGCATTAGTGCTCTCATAAATACTACCAGAATTTCCTACAGGATTATCCTGAGAAAATTTACTTAATATTTCACATGTAAATATAAGCCCTTCAAATGTTCTGAAAGCCTTAGAATTTATTTCTGACCGATGAAAATGACAGCAACAATAGCAGGTAGATGTCTAAAATTATCTGAAAGAGGGTAACTTCATTGTAAGTAGTTAAATTAAGATGTCTTATTTCTGGGTATTAATATCTTGCTGTCAGCATTCAAATTTTGGCAATTTTATGAGTTAGCAAACTTTCAAATGTTGTTTATCTAAACTGCTCAAAAACATTGGATAAAAATAAATTTGCAGTCTGGAGGAGAAACTCTGCCCAGTAATAAAAAAAACATTTTTTTACTCTACATATTATAAAACTCATAATTAACTTCTATCTTGAGACAAAAGTATTAGTCAAATGCAAACAAGACAATTTTTATTACTCAGGAATATAAACTTACAAATATATTTTTAAGAAAGGTGGTAATTAAGTCTATCTTCGACTAAATCAGATCTGTTATCATCACTTACTGTTGAAGCTATTTAATGAGTTATAGTCAGAATAAAAAACTACTAGTTGGAAAACTATTTCCAGATACACATAGATGTATCAAATTACTGAAAATGCACAAAGAAAGTACATTTATTAAACAACTAATTTTTTCATATAAATGGGTGAATAATCAATTGGAGAGTATACATTTCCAAGTCTTTACAAATTAATTAATAAAAAAAAAAAAGGTGGGGGGGAAGAGGAGGATACACTATTTAGTTTATGAAAAACCTCAATTCCCTTGGATTATAGTGACAAGTTTTCCTGCATAGCAAATGAAGAACAAAGTTGTAATGGGGATAACTTGGAGCATGCATACAACTGTGCCAAGTATATTCACTACCCTGAATCACAGAGGATTTTGGGGATGAGCAGAATATTTCACAAATGGTCTTTTGTATTACACATGCTAGGGTCAACTGGATATTTGCTTAAAAAAGGAAATTAAATAAGATTCAATCCTATTACATAAACCTCGTTTGCTTTATAATGCCTTATTAAGTAGGGGTAAATAGGATTTATGCTAATCCCAAATTTATACCATTAATCCTGTTTTACAGTGCATTTATTTCTGAACTTTTTTTTCTCTTACTACAGTCCTTTCAACATTTTCTGAGTTTACAAGACATTCATGTAATAAAATAGCAAGGGTGACTGCTTGGAATGAACATCTTGCCCGATCCATACAATTACAATTTGTATGGTCATTACCTGACACAAGAATGAGTGATGAGCATTTGACAAAGACATGGTAATTTGTTAGCATTGCCTGCTGGCTTGAGTGACACTTTTCTATTACCTCTTTTTTTTTTTTTCTTTTTTTTCTCCTGGAGTCTTTTCAAAGCTTTGGTTCCTGATTAAATTCTGAGACAGGCAGCTGCTGCAGCCCCTAAAATATACTTTTGAAATAGCTTTGATAGTTTTGTGTTATTCACATATTCTGGCACATTCTTTTCTACATACTGATTTTTCCACTCTTTACCTTACACCCTTGTGTTCACAAATCACTATCACTTAATAATGCTGCACAGCAAGCAAAGGGCTGCTCATGTGCACAGCACATGTTCACTGAATATGGTAAAATCTAAGTGCAAGTTAAACTAAACACCAGCACAGACTTGTACAACATCAATCATTCTGGATTTTGGACAAGGCAGCTATTAATGACACATGAAGCTGAAACAAGGCAAAGTACAATACCAGTCGTTTTTGTCTGAAATTGCCTGGTATTTTAGAAATCCCCTCGACGTAATGAGCCTGCATTGCAGCTGCAATGCATCCCAGACTTTGCTCTGCCCCAGGGAATGGGCTGGGGAGACCAGGTACCACGCACATAACCATGCACATTCCCTGAGGTCCAAGGGTGTTCTGGAAGTCTTGCACAGGCACAGACTGTGCAATGCAACGTCCTGATTTTTGTTGTAAACAGCAGGATCAAGGTCAGTAAGTCAGCTACCTCCAACCCATTCACACTGATACAATCCTGCTCTTTTCCGTTCAGTCTCCTTCACTTCACACTGGTGCACAAATTATTAAAAGCAAGCAGCACCTGAAATTTCTCTGGCTGTTTCTCTGAGGCCTTCCTGATGCTTCTTCTGCACAATGGCCTTTGCATCTCAACATTAGCTTTGATGTGTTTTTAAGATGTATCTCAATTATAAATGTATTACAAAGTACCCAGTGGTATTGTGTCCTTCCTAAGATAGATAGGTTGAGGTCTTAACTGAATGGAAAACCTTCAGGGAAATACAGGATTTGGAGAGAAAAAGGTAATGCTGACAGTAACCTCTTATAATTAATTTATGACCCTTTTCATTACTTTTCTCACAGTAATTTTGACTGCCATTTATTGCTAAAGATTTCCTATTCTGCTAAACCTAATACCTTACTAATGCTTTACTTCATGATTATATCCGTAGATTTCAGAAGCAACATGCATGAAGTAATATTATGAGAATGCTGGCATCCGGCTCATGACTTTTTAGCGTGGAGTAACCACTTAAAACCAAACCATTTAGGAAAAATGAATCCTGTGCTTTTTTTCTCCTCATCAAATTTGTACAAGTATTGTTGTTTAATGCATAAAATAATTTTTCTATTTTTTCTATTAACAAAATCTATAGGTACTTTGTTTCCTTTGTCTATTAAAATGATAAATTACTTTGATTTAAATCTGGATTTATTTTTGGCTTTAGTATAAAATAAAGGAGAATCTATACATTCAGCTTGAAATAATTTCAGCAAATTAAGCTCCTACATATGCACACTTAAATAAAATGGTGCAGTGGCACATATTTTTGGTGTGCATTATATAATAAGCTATATTGTATATGCTATTGTTTTCACAATTGGAATTCCAACTTGGATTTATGCAAATTGTTTTCATCTTAGATGAGTAGTTAAAAATTACAGTCTGTTGTTTTTTAGTTTGTTTCATTATAAAAAATATATATAACCCTAAGATAACTTCAGTTTAATCTCCTCATAGTGAAGCTAATGCTCAACTGCCTGTAACACTGTAAAGAACCCAAATGTAACAAGGAAAATAATAAATACTAAGCTAGATCTCCTGTTTAAAACACTTCTTACATATAAGCAATTCATTGAAAACAAAACCTCATAAATACCTTCAGATTTAATAATTATTCCTTTTAAAATACACTGTTCCGCATGTAGTATGTCTAGTGCTAAAAATGCTCTGCCAAATGTGTAAGTAAGAGGTATGCAGTAAGCACACAAATACTGCAGATAGAAATCATCTATGCCAGTAATGACAGTGACAGAAGATAGGGAGATCATAATGAGAAAGATCCCTTAAATGACAGGAAATTTTTTGAAAGAGATTTCAAGTAGGATAGGTTGAATATTCAGTAGAGTCTTCATATTATCTCATAGCAACTTTTGGTGTTTGTCCTGGAAATACATTAATTTTCTGTTTTTTTATTTGTAAAATTGTAGTAACTTGTGTTTATACCTAAGCCTTCTTCGATCCCTTTCCCTCTCCTATCCTGTGACAGCTACCTAATTAGAAATAACCAACACAGTGTTAGAATGACAACTCACAGAAAAAAAGAGCATATTGCCTTCAGTGATGATAAAATTTTACTGCAGCATTGACCCCTTCTGACTTCTGACAGTTTGCAATGACCGTCTGGACTGCTCTCAGCTACGTTCTTTGCTCTACTCCATCAGCACTTGAGGGTCCCCAAGAGCTTCTCAGAACTCAGGAGACTGCAGAAGGTGCCCCTCAGATGTAATCTTTGCAGAACATAAAAATGGATAGTCTGCTGCAGTCTCCTCAGAACAGCAGAGCTTGTTCCTCTTTGAACTTCTAATCTGGAAATCTCATTTCAAAGACACTGATATTGTATTACAAAGTGGAGTTCATTGTGAGATAAGGGGAAGAAAAGCAGTTCTGAATACATAAATATCAAAACTTTGATTCCTTGCCATGACAGTATCAATTTCTAGCTGCCATTATTTGACCAGTACCTGGTTCTGGTCAACATGGGTTCTTATTTTTGACATAGTTAAGTATTTCAACTTCTGGTCTTGTAAAACAGACTAATATAAAGCAGTGATTTAGTTTCATTACTGGCATCATCTCAGTGCATATTTCCCAGGACTCGACTAAATCACACCACACATTACCTCAGCTGACAACTCTGGGGTCGTATTTTATTAAAATGTTAAAATACCAGCAATTTCTCTTATAACTGTAAAGCACTTTGTACGTACGGTCAAAAGCGGACTCTGCAGAAAATATGTTCTTTGTGGAGAAAAACATTTAACATTTTCTTTGTGTCATTTTTTTGACAGAAGATAGTTTTTATTAAAAAACAAAAAAAAAGCCCAAGCAAAAATATCGAAGAAGGACTAGACTGTAACTGCATTTACCTCCATGTGACAACTGATGTGCTGCCAAGACAATACAGTCAGTTTGAGACTAATAAAAGTTGCAAAAAGCAGCAACTTTTAGTAGCTGCTACTGTCCCTGAGCACAAGGTAGTAGCATATAAAAGTGTTTCCCTTCTTCAGAACTGGCCAGTTTGGACAATTAGTAAAAGTACAAGCGGACTTAATTTACTTAGATGCCTATTAAGAAATCTGAAAGTACATACAGTAAATAAAGAGAGGTAAGGATTCTGAAGAAAGATTCTGGTTTTCTGTTCAAAGTAGTACCCAAGAAAGTGCATCTGGATGAGCATTATGGGAAAATTATACAGTGTAAGAAGTATTAGATTGTTTTCACTTCTGAAAATAATTTTATGCAACCCCCACTAAGAGTCTCAATTCATATTTCTAAATTTAGCCGTAATAAAGCCATGCCTTCACTGGAACTGCTCCACAAGCACAATATTGTGGGCATAGGAACCAGACTCCAGCTATTTAATTCATTGGCAGAGAATCCCCTGTCCCTGCTCTGTGCTCTATCAGACTGTGTGCAGTCAAAGCCAATGTTGCTATCAGCAGTGGTAACTGCTAAGATAGGATCAGTGTAACCGCTTGTTTTCACATATCTATGAATTGTTACAGATGTATTGTCTGCAAAGCACACCTGCTGCAGTGAAATGTCAAAAGGCAGCAATTTCTCTTTTAATGAGAAAATATAACACCACCAAGTGGTCTCCACAAAAAATGATTTTGGACTGAAAAACATGCTTTGTATGCTTTTATAGTCTCTCCCCACAGAAAATCTTTTCCCATTATTTCATCCCTGCTCATTTTTTGGCATGTAGGCTTCAAGACTGGAAATGTTCTGGAATGAATAATATTTTTTTTAATAAATATCTATACTCATAGTGTCACCACAAGGGATTTCTGCATTTCTTGAGTACTAAAACACAAAAACATTTATATCTATGTTGATGAAAACTCGTCTTAAACAAATATCGATGTACACACAGATTTTTGCCAGAAAAACAGTAGAATGGCTGTATGCTGAAAAAAGGGCTGCTTTCACAAATAATAGTGATCTCTAAATGCCAGAGAGTGGAAGAAACACAAGGTTTTGATCAAAAGATCTTGCAGAATCATCTTTGTTTAAAATGACAAGTGTATCAGGTTCTTCACCACTTTCAGTGCCCCTCACATGAGATTACAAATCCCTAGCCTGTATAGTTCTTTATTTTTTTCCCTTTTATAGCAACAGATCTGTTTTGACAGCTTCCAGCTGTGGTTTGAAGATTTTGGAAAACATGACTCATAGCATTTTAAAATTCCTTCGATTGAAGACATTAAAGATTACACTTGCTTTGAAGTACGAGTCTGCAGAACTGCCTCTTTGGATACTTGTCTAAAATTCCAATTCTCAAAACTGCCACTGTCACATATCATCTAAGCCAGGAATATGTAAGTTTTCATAACTAAAATTCATCAGATGCCTGAAAATCACTTTCATGTCTCAATGTTACCTTCCTGATATGATAAACTCCAAAACCAATCCACAAGTTAAATTCTTTGCCTACAGCACCCAAACCCAATGTGTGACTCCAGGGAATCCCACTTCACTAATTCCCACTTACTTTTTTTATTTAAAAAGTCAATTTTTGACTTACTATCCAAGATGCATAACACAAAAATGTGATTCTTTCCTGCTTGGGGAGATTTAAATATCCCAGAGATACAGAATGCCATTGAATTCCATGTCCCCCCTGCAGCACTTTCAGAGTGCTCTGCACTCCCTGCTGCTGGCTCCAAGGGTGTGATGTGCTGCATCCTGGCTCTCCTCTGTGGGGCTGAGGTACCTGTAGTTATAGCTACAGAGACTAAAATGAAGGAAAGTCTTGCTAGGGAGAGTGGTTCCCAAGGCTGAAGGGGTACATGATTTACAAGGAGTTTCTTGTTTTAGCGTGCTCATCTTTGTATGTTGTATGAGCCTCCTCTGAATTTCATGGAGCTATCCGTACCTTCCCTGTGGCATTTAAAAATACTGGTCATTATCTATCAGAACAGAAATTATCAATAATTACTGGTAGAAGCTACAAGCCAAAATAATACCATTACCTGTATGTGGACTCCAACTTATTTGAATGAGTTGATAATCACCACACTTATCCCATATTTATATAAAGAGATGTAAATGTGATCAGACCCTTGATTAGTGTGCATGGTGTCCTGTAAACAAATGGACATCTCAATGTAAAAAATGTTGCTAGGCATGTTGTGACAAGAAAGATACACGGCATCTCAGCTGCAGAGCTTCTCTAGGAAATGTTAAACAGCAAAGAAAAACAAATTTCACTTACAACATGGACAATTACGCACTGCCAAGTTACTAAAAATAATGTAATTTGGAAGCAAAACCACAATAAGCTGCAGAGCACAAGCAACATGGGAACTGAATAATTTTTGTGCAAGTTTCAGGAACTGTGCAAGTAGAAGCCTGATGGTTGTGGGATTAATAGATCAAAATGTTATTGCTTTGTTATGATTATATTTCTACTTTATTTTGTATAAAATGGCAATAAATCAATTTATGGTTTGAAAGCTCTGAGGTCTTGCTTACCATTACTGCACTGCACTGAAGATTATTGGCACAGTGATATCACTCTGGGATGTTATTTGGTTTTTTAGTTATGTGTTTTTCTAGTACTTGAGGCTGGAACTATCTAGAAAGAGCTGGAAATACAGTATTTGGCTTCCCAGCTTCCCACTGCAGATACAACCTCTCAGTTACACCATGAATAATTTAAAATTGTGAGCACTGAATTGCAGACTTACTATATAGCATTTATTAAAAAACATACTCATTTGAAGCAGTAATTGTTCTGCTACCAGGGCACAGCCCTTCATAACATCCCTTTAACAGTATTTTTATGAAGACAGAACTTTAATTTTTGCAGTAGCTACAAAGTGCAATGCATGAGTACCTTTCCTCATTTGTTTTTCATTATGTATCACTACCCAGCGGCAATCATTAGCTAATTTGCTGATTTACAGTTGCAGTTTACTAGCTTTAAACAATGCTAAGCCATTATGATTCCATTCCTAGTGCTATGAGAGGAAAATAACTGTCCTTTTACTCTAAGCTGCATAACAAAGTCCCTCAACCTATGTGCTTCTAGCTTCCCTCACATCTAAAACTGTTATCTTGTCTTTGCTAGAATTAACCCTAAATGGTGTTTAGTCTGCTTCTTTCTGCTGTACTGCAGAGAACTCTTATTTTGCCCCCTATCACAATCCAGAAAGTAGCAACTATTGCTTATTCACTTTCCTAATGAAATCCATGATGAAAAGTAAGTTGGTTACTGCTGGCTTTTCCTCAGCTGCCCGAGACATTTTTTTAGCACATTATAAAATGCAAGCAAATGAATTAAAGTGTAGCATGCCTGTTTAATTGCCCTAACATGTACTGATACGTGATGAGATAAAATACTTCTCTGCTTGCTGGCAAAGGAGCACAGGAAGATGATGGCAGGTGGGACAGCTCAGACACCACCCTGCCCAGCTCCTCCTGCAACAGGAGGGCAAATCCAGCTACTGGAGAGTGGTGTGTGCAAAACAGTGCCTGTGTGTGTGTTTGTGTGGGGTCTGTGTGTGTGTCTGTGTGTGTGTCTGTGTGTGTTTGTGAAAGGGCTCTGAGCATCAGCAACTGGAGAGGGGCTGGGACCACTGGGGGCAGGAAGGACCTGGACAAAGCACTCTGGTGAAAATTAAAGCCTATTGTGTCAGTATCTTCCACGTATTGCTTCTAGGAAGACCCAAGAATGAATGAGTGGTTAGGGATTCTCCTGAAGTTAAAAGCCTTTCTGTTGATATTATTTAAAAATCTCTTAAACATTATTTAAAATTGGACGCGATACATGTTTTTCTCAAAAACATCTGAATGACCTAAAGTTCTGGAAACAGAATAAACAATTTCTATGAAAAATCTTCAAAGCCTTCTGGTACAATTTAAAAACCTGTAGTTGGAATCTTTCTTCATAATCTAAAAAAAAGTAATAGGTATGTATTATAGGAAGCTGTACCAGACAGCTAAATTTTACATTGCCATATTACATAAGATCAATCTCAGCCTACCTAACATGGTATAGTTATATGTTTTTAGCATAAACTGTGAAAAAATAACAGATCAAATCTGCTGAGGAATATAAGATGTTTAAGAACCTCAGTCCTATAACAGCACTAGCTTGTCAATTAAACTGCAACTCATTTTCTGAGTGCTCTGAGCTAATTTAATCCACAGCAAGCCAGACCTAAACCACTGTGGGAAGCTCCTACAGTCATGCACACACCTTTCTGTCCTTCTGTACCTACAAACGAGTAGTAAGTACCTGATAAAAAGCTTGGGCTTATCCAGATACGGTGGGTGTGTTTTGAATAAGGAGGATTTTTGATTTCACTTTCTCCACTAAAGGCCTTTGGTATGTAATTTAGGGAAGAGCTAATCTAAAATGACTGGAACTGAAATTGAATCTATAGTCTGGACATCTTCCAGTTATCTTAAGAGAAATTAAGGAAAGAATGCAAATGTTCTGGAGAAGGAGAAAAAAGCCCAACATGTAAATCTATCCTGTTGCTGATGAGATATTGCAATAAGGAAATTACACCACTAGAAATGTAAGACATCCTTTACACCACTAGAAATGTAAGACATCCTTACGTAAATTAGCAGTAATTAAATAAAAAAATAACAAACATGACAGCATGCCTAGTTTAATTTTTGGGTGATTCTGAAAAACAGCACCCTTCTGTGACAACAACATGTAATCAAATTAATGACAACATGTGAAATGACATTTCATCTAACACAGAATTTTATTTTGAGGCTTTTACATTTTGCTGTTCATTGATGAAAAACCCCCCAAACACTTGTAGCATTGAGTTAGCTGTAATTATTTGAAAATAAATAAAATTTTTAAAGATTACACGATTTGATAATTTTCAGAAGAAAAAATGATAGTGTAAAGTATTCCTTTGGACACCGTTGTTACTAGCCAGGATTCTCCTCTGACTATCCTCTGTACCAGACAACTCTCACATTTTTTGAAAAGTGCCCCTGTGACCTTATTTGTTTCCTTGTTAGAGCCAGACTTTCTCAGGAATTACTCTGATATTACTGGTGCATGATTCAGTCTCTGTGTATAAGACTAATAATGTCACCTTTTCTTTACCTACTAGTTTAAACAATCACTTATAATTTAGCTAATTTCTTGCACAAGAAATGGACCATGAACTTCTCACACTATTTATATGTGCTCCCTCCATTCTGCAAAAATTTGCTTTCATCCTTACACCTACACAAAATGCAGTAAGAACCACCAATTCCTCAGACTGCCTCCTCCTGAAATTCTATAACGGCCAGAACATAATCCTCTTTTCTCTAGTAATAAAAATATACTAAGATTTCACTCTTTCAGATTACTGTAGTGCTCATGATCTACAGAGCAAACCAGCCTTTATCCCAGGTCACTCCAGCAGCTGGTACTTGCCACACATTACTGTCCTCAGTTTAAGGCAAACTACATCCCTATCAGAAATGTGGTGGACTGCTCAATATTATCTCAATGACTGAATACCTTCATGTGTTTCCATACATATTTTGGAGTAAGAATCACTGCTTTCCTTAAATCCTGCAGGGGAAAATGCAGAACTTTATTGAGAAGGATTTTTTTTTAAACTAGGTTATTTATTCCCTCCTATGCATATGATTAGATAGTATTTTGAAAGTAAATGCAAAGTCAGTAAAAAGTGTGAGGATGCCTGGATCTGACTCAGTCGCATACATTCAGATGAGGTTTAGAGCAATGCTGTTTCAACAGTGCAGTAGGCCTTCAGATAGCTCAAAAGCACAGGCAGAATCTTCTCCTACTTGCTCAAAGGCTCCAGAATTTAAACACATGCAACCACATCCAAATAGAATTTGCAAGATCAGATAAAAAAAAAATTACCATTGAAAGCAAGTTAAAACTGAGCCCAGCAGAATGGCAGGTAAGTCCCCACTTATCTTTCTCTGGTGCTATTTTATTATGGCACTCCTACTGCTGGTTGGTATACTTAACTGGAAAAAAAAAGGGGAGATGTTAGTAGGAGTAAAGTGCTCCTTGCAATAAATGATGCTCCAAGGGCTAAATTGCACATAAAAGAATAAAATTGTTAATTGCTCAAAGTATTTCAAAGGTTGCTTGCATGCCTAGGGATTTTGTAGGATAACTAATATTAGAACTGCTTGGGAAGGAGGAAAGTATTTACAGCCTTTCTTGTCTTATCTTGAGTCTTACTAACATAGCTTTGCTTTATCCTTTAGAATCTTTTATTTGCATTCTTGTGTCTCTATTATACAACCGTGCAGAAATTGAACAGTCCGGATAATAGTTGTGCCACTTACATAAATAAAGATGACATAAAAACCAGCAAGTTTCTGCAAGCTGCCTCCCACATTACAGTCATAAATTGATCTTGGATATTGGTTTGAAGAACAAAGCAAAAACCATTTAACATCAAGTGCTTACTGTTCAAAGTGGAAGGATGACACACACACTTGATAAATGAGAATCAGAGAGTGCACAGAAGTTTTCAAAATTTTATAACAGGCCAATAAATTCCACATGAATGGTTTGTGCATAATGAATACATTTAGGACATTAAGTACAAAGGCCAGGAATTACGGCCAATTCATGTGACAAGCACCAACGGATACTTTCCAAATCCCACCAATCACCTTCACAGAGTTTAAAACAAGTAAGCAAGCACGTTGATCCATTGCACTTTCTTGTACTAGAGAAATATATCTGAAGGTCAACCTACATTATTATGCCAGTTTTAAGTATGTGATTGATGCTATCTTTAATAAAGGCCAGCCTGGTCCAACAATTTCTAGGACAGTTTGAGCCCAAGAGGAATCAAGTTTCTCAAGAAACTGGTATGTTTTGAGAAAGAACTGATCTGGCTACTCAAAACAGTCGTGCCCAAAGAGATTTAAGTGAATGGATAGTCTAAACTGTTGCCTGGTGATGAGTTAGAAAGTGAGCATCTCATTCCTGTTAACATCATAGGTTATAATCTCACGAAAGATTGTATTCTTAACATTTGATGGGAGATAGGATTAATGGAAAAAAGAATGGCCTACTAAAATATTTCAGGAAAATAATCCAAAATTTCTGAAGCTGAATGAACAATTATTTGTTGATAACCCTACTTAAAATGCCGTCCTCCACCCAAAAGATGTGTCCAGAGAAAGAATTTAATGGTGTTTCTAACAATAGAAATGTGTATCACATAAAATGTGAAGATCTGTCTGTTTCATTTTTAAATTTTGAGCAAAATGCAATTTGGAATCTTGCTGGTGTTTACTGATGTGAAATAGATGCAGAGAAAGATGTACAACCTCCCAATACATCATGACTTCAATTTTTCAGGCATACAAAACCTAATCCAGCAAGGTGTTGGCTGCTACAAGACTTCCTGCAATGCATCAGCTTGATTGAACCATTCAGCCTCATAAATTTCAGAAATGCACATTCAGAGAAGTGGTCACACGAGTTACCTGTTACGAACAACAGACCAGTCCTGTTCGGCCACGAAGATGTCTCACAGCACAAGGTCAGATGGCCAGTTCTGCCCTGTGCTTAAGCCAAGGGCACAACCATGCCAGAAACTTCTGGACATTGCAGACAACTGAAGAAGAGCACACAGTCAGTCCTGACCTGCCCTGGACTGCCAAGGCAACAAGGCAAAAAGACACCACAAAAAACCAAGGAGAATGGAAGGGAAGAATCAGATACAATAATAACATCCCCTTTCTTTAGGTATGATTCTCCAGCATGCTAAGTCCTTTGGTGCCCATTGAATTTTATTTGTATTTGAAAAGATCCAGGTTCTTCCCATGTCTGTAATTTCTTATTTTTCTATACTCCCAGCCCTTCTCTTATGCTCTCCTCTCCTGTCTCTCCTCCACTAATTACTTTCATTATCTTTTCTCCTCTTTATGGGTAATCCCTTTCTCTCAGCCCAAGCTTAGCAGGGTTTATTGCTTTGTTCTCATTCTCTCAGCCGGGATTTTAATCTCTCTCTGTTTCACTGAGGCATGTTATTGCACTGCTCCAAGTACTTCTGTCTTTCCTTAGATTGCATTCCTTTATTTCAACAACATCTTTACATTTTTCTTTGAAAATCCAACTTTGCTGCCCTTGCTTGCTTTCATCATCTGCTTCCTCCATCTTATTTTTATTGCTTCTTCACATCTCTTTTCCAAGTTTTCACTGAGGTTCTTCTTGTTTTCCAAATCAGATTCAGTACACTTGTACCAATTCAATCCAAAATAAAAAAGCTGGTCCACTGCCTACTCAAGATGTATTCTAGCAATTTCCTTTTATATGCTAGAAAATTGTACAATCTGGAGGTTTATTTTATTCATGCCAATTCTCTTTCAAAACACTTTAATTATCAGTGAATGTATAATTTGCATGGATGCAAAAACAGTCTAGGAGAGTCTTGCAACTGTTCTCTTCCTGAAATATCTGTTTGCTACAGTTTTAGGAAACAGAATAATTCTCAGGATAAAACAGTTCTGACTCGCAAGCTGGAAAGAGTATCACTCTCAGCATATGTCATTGCTTGCAAGATATAAATACTGCTCTTGTGAAACTAATCTGATGCACTGCATCTGTAAATTCTTTTCCATTTCATTACACTGCAGAAAGTTTATGCAATCTAATGTGATTTGAAACAACTGCATGATAAGTCCGTACGGAATACTAAGTGTTTTAGGAGCAAGTGTCTCTCATATAAATGACCTTTACAATATAAATAAATTACCTTTGCCAGTATTAGAGAAACATGCCAAAACGATCAATAATCACCCTCCCCCTTTTTTTTTTTTCCTACAGTTTTTCTTGTTATAACTTGTTTAGTAGGCTATTGTGGTATTGACTGAAATATGAGGAGGCTTAAGTCTGGGGCAAATCCTGAACATCCCAAATCTGAATTCTGATTCCTACTCATTTTTAAAGATTTTACTCCCCAAGATCTAACCCCAAATTCTCCATCGGTTCTTTAATATTTTAAGCACTATTTTCATAGTTCCCTTCCTTTATTTGTTTTCTACTTTATTATGTAATTTAAGCCTCAGATAGGCCTTTTAAGTAAATTTAAAATGGATCTCTTGTAGAGATTAAAGATGACTTTTCCATTATGATTCTACTACTTAGTGAGTCAATATTTGTGTGTTTTCACACAGAAAAGGATGCAGTTTTGTATCCAGCTGTGGTGCAGCTGGGGGAGGGCCATTTGGTGAATAACTCTGGTGTTGAGATTAACCTACATCAATTCTTTCATTTCAGTGCAAGAATAAATAGTTCTACAGGAATATTCTGTTAACATTAGAATAATTATTAATTCACTACACCTAGTTTTCCTTACTAATGACTTTTATGGTAATCAGACTTTCCAAAACAAAATAATCTTTTGTTCAGTTTAGATTTAAGTTGTGTGAAATTTCATGGGACAGGAAGCATTATCTTTAAAACTCAAAGGAAAATCACTCTTTAGAATATGGGAATAAAGAAACTTTGTGCCTGGTGTTTGACAAACAGATTCTTTTAAGAGATTTTTTGTTAAAGCTAGTTCCTAAGAGATATAAAAATCATGTATGCGGTTGGATTTGCTTGCTGCAAGATTTCTGGCTCCTGATTGCACCAAGTTTTCAACCAAGCATCTTTCCAAAAAGAATTCCTTAAGGACTGGACCCTGATACATACCAACAGCAGTGAGCTTTCACTTCCTCTTTCCACTTTCAGACCCTAGTCCCCTTTGTTAGAATGTACATGTCTTAGTCCAGGTTTTGGTTTTTGATGACTTGATAAACTATGCATGGTAACTGCAATGCTAATTCAATGGGTTTGGGTAGGTAATTAGGAGAATGCAATAGGAGAGGTCTCTGTATTTTGGCTATTTTTCTCTTCACTATAGACTCCTTTGAAACCAACAACTATTTCTAGAATCTCTTATATATTTGCTGAAAAAGGCTCATCTGGCAAGATGAATGAGCTTTTTAATGCCACACTCACTGTGACAGTGATGACACACTGCCTACAAACTGCAGCTTGCAGACGTAAGTCAGGCATTCAGAAGAGACCTCTGCATCATATATCTTTTACTCCAGTCCTCAAAACTTAGATCAAAGATACCAAAAATGAGATATGCTGAAAGAGGCACCATCTATAAATTGGACTAGAAGGCTTCTGGTTGACAACAGAGGAGATGAAACAAAAATATGAAGAATAGAAACATGGTGCTGGAGTACGACTGCATTTTCTGTCTCACCCTCATCATGAAGTGGCTTTTCTATAAAGTCAGCAGTACAAAGAATAAATCCAGGTCCAGATGATCAAAAGGTTCAGTATTCAGATAGTAGTGTGTTGCATGAATCAGCAATATCTAAGGGGGATGAAAAGCAACCCTTGTATTTTTTTCTGTCAGAAATCTATGGTGAAGGAAAGGTTGCATGGCAGCAGTAAGGCTGCAAAGAAATATACCAAAAGCATAGTTCTCAGTTTCTGTTTTAACCTTTTTTAAACAAATTGTATTACAGATACAAATGGATCATTATCCAAATTGTGCTTACTTGTCCCAAAGAAGAAAATCTGTGCAGTTAATATAACACATTTTAAAAATAGTCAGACATTATGCTAATAACTTTCATTGCAGAGCATATGATTCACAGAAAGTGCAGGTGTGCATGAAGCACCTCAATGATCAGAAAATATTAAGACAAGTTGTGAACAGAGACATGAATATATTTTCATTGCATTCCCACCTACTTCACTTGCAACAACTTTTTAATAAAAACTCCTCTTTCTCAAAATGCAAAGTTCAATAGAATTTATTCTTCTATAAGAACTTCTTGTGGCTTGATTAAAGACATTTTCAAACGTATCTGATACTTTCACACATCCTGTTCACATACATCAGTATACTCTGAGTAGGTCTAGTTGAGAACTTCATTGTTTCTGAGCTTCTCCACCTATGATTCACCATACATTTAAACAGGGTGAGAGAACAGGCCTGAACACTGGAACACAATGCCTTAATGGGGTAGACCTGCACGACTGGTTCTTAGCAAAATCAGACTAGAGCCACATGGAGTATCTTTGTCCTCATTCCTCTACATACATTAGATCTCCCTTCTTCTCTAGAGAGAGTCTTGAAGCTGCTGATTTTCTTATTCCAGACTGACTGGATTGAAAATTTTCAGACCTAGTAATCAGACACTAGCTGAAAACTTCCATTAGAAGAAAGAAATTAACATTTCCTGAGGAATTAAAGCTTTGCAGCTTCTAGCAGCAACACACAGTGAAGTCATGACTTCCACGCAGGGTCTGGTAGTACACTGTAAACCACAAGGTGAATCTTACCCTGTTCCTGAGACAGAACCTCCTCAGGGACCAGCCAGAGATGATGGAGTGAGCTTCAGTATGAAGCTATCACAACCTGATTTTCTTTCTCTCTTACTGCAGTCAAAACTTTAAACATGTACAAATTCTAATTCAGATACAACTAGTTTAAATTTTTCTCATCCTTAATGGAGCAAAGGACTTCTACTTAAAAGAGTTAGTCTCATTTAATATGCTTACTTATGGTGCTCAGTCCCCTTGCTGATGACATTAAGGACCAACATAACCCTAGAGAAAATTCCTACACACAATGGAAACTCTGTCAGAGAACAATTTGTGTTTGTGTCTCATATTTGTACACTATCTAAATAACTTTGGAATCTTAGATAAACACAAATAAAATCATAGCACTTCACAACTGAAGATGGTTGGAACTCTCTGGTTCCCCATATCTTAGTAAAAAACATTGTGAACATTTTAACTTCTCATTAAATAACTCATTTACAACATCTCATTCATTTTCCAAGCTCTTTATGGGCCTTTTTCAGTTCCTATTTATGTACTCTGAAAGGGATCTGATACATTATTTCAGTCTAGATTAGGAACTACAGTATCTTACACTTTCTAGTTTAATAGGAGTATTAGTCTTATACCTAATGCATGACGTTCCAAATCACAACACCATTTTATTATTAAGAAAAGAAATTACAGTCATGTTCTGAAATGGCCATCACTGTGAGACTGGCTCAGTTATCTCCAAGGGATGATTTTATAGCTCCGAGAACTGACAGATTGTTATGCCCTGAAATTCATGCAGGGAATGGTATTGTGGCTGTAAATCACAAGGGCATGTCACACAGTGGCCAGCACCCTTTGGAATAATCTTTACAATCCTGTTTTGCTCAATAAGCCTCTTAGTTGAAAGAGTACCCGTGACGAGTTGTTTTCTCCAGGACTGGTAAAGGATAGCTCCTGTGCCTTTGACAGCTGCTTAATAAAATTTAAACAAGGCTTTTTGTTGGGCATTTATCTGTACTTGTACTTGTCCAAGGACTATAAATGGCAAGCAACTCAAATCCAAAGTCAATTTGTCTTTCGTGATTTGCTTTAGGCATATTTAAATCTAAATTGCTAATCTAAAATCCTGGAAGCAACTGTATCAATTAAAATAAATAAATCAAGTCATCACAGCTGGATTGTACTAACATTTTGGCAATTATTACATTTTCTGCTTTGCCTTACAGAGATACCCTTGTTAACTGAGTCTACTCAAAGATCTTGTTGAAAGAGCAGGTTGCACCACAGTCCTGGGACACGCCCTTTCCTCCTTGGCATACACTAAAATGTTCCTGCGAAATTTATGGCTTCTATTGTAGCCTCAGTCTGCGTGGAGTAAAAGAGATCCCCCCTTCTCTTGACCTCCAGCTACCTACCAGAGTAACACCGGTGACATCTTGAAGCTTGATCCCACTGTCTTCCTAACTATATGATAGGAAAAAATGTATCTACTTCACATTAACCTCTTACTCACTGCATCAGGCTTGAAAATTGTTACTGCTACTCCCAGATGTTCTAAAGATATTTAAGCCTATCACTGAGAAGCATGACATGCAACATTTGCTGGGTGGCCCAGCTAGAAGTATCTCAGGTTACCAAAACCTGCTTCAGCCCACCCAGCAGTAATTTTGTCAGAAATAGCTAGAAACAAAACTGTTCTCACTCTTATTTTTTCTGAATAGCCACTTTGGATTAATAGCGACTCATTCATGGATTTTCTGCTGTATTACAGTGTTTACACTTCTGAATTCCACTCAGGAGATGCAATCAGACTTACATGACCACCTGCCAACATAAAATGTGGCCATCCTTATCTCCAAGAGCCAAATAGGTAATATATATAAATATAGTTTTATGCACTATGATGATTAAACAACAACCCTGAGAATCCTGCTGATTTTGTTAACTTAGTGTTCATTTTCTTCACCTCTATATTCTCTGCCTCTCTGTGGATTAAGTAGACTACAGCAAGATTAGCTCTCTTTTCAGAATTTTTTACAATGACTTATAGAATTTTTTTCCTTTGTAAGGAAACTATAAAGCAATCATAGAATTCTAGGCTGCATCAAGCAGATGTCAAGAAATAAATAAGCATTAGGTTCACAATGCTTTGAACTTAGAAACAAACTATATCTTTGGGTTTTTAATTTTATTTTTTTAAGAAGGTCAGCAAATCTCAGGACAGTTCGTGAATACAACCTACAGTATTTGAACTTTCAGTGTAAAATTAACCATCACTTTTAGAAGAACTAAAGTGTTCTTTACAAAAAAAAATTATTACATCAGCAGGCATCATTTTGAGAGGATGAAAAATACATGAAAAATTCTTAAAGGTAACTTCCTCCCCAAAATAATGTTCTAGTTTTATATCATAGCTACTCAACACCTAAGTCATACAAATTTATATACTCATCCTCACTGTGGCAACAAAGACACACAACTTTAGAGGAAAATGTTCAGTGAGTTTGTCCCCCAAACAGGGAAAGAAAAGCCTCATGTTACTGAAGCTGGGAAGTTTATTTTAACTTCAGCTTTCAGCTTTCATTAATTATTTCTGCTCTATAGAACATTAAACAGTTTCTCAGACTTTATTCAGTGACCTGTTTGCCTATCCTCAAATATTCTGATCAAGGATGGATGAGTTGGCATTTTCCTAACAGAGCGGAAGCTTAGCTCTTTGTACCAATTCCCCTCCTCCAACACAAACAACAAATGACTGTGTACTCTGTACACAACTACTGAGGTCCTGAGGAAAGGAAATAGTGCCTTTAAAAGTCTTTTCTTTCAGAACTGAATTTCACCTCAAAAATATCCTCATTCAGTCAAGGACTATCAAAACAGTATTGCCTCTTTGCCACACTGTAGTCTGCCTTCCTCACAGAAAGGTCATAGACTTTGTCAAAACAGATAGGTAGGATTTTTTTTAAAAGCTAAAATAATTTCCGCCTCAGTCCCCTGTAAGTTTTCTACAAAATGAATATAATGTAAAAAATAATCTAAGTTACTTAGAATTTATTTCCTCTGTTCAGTAGTAATTCAAGGACTTAGAAGCCTACTTTGTTTGCAAATTTGGTGTAATTGAGGATCTTAAATTACTGGATCCTGGATAACAAGGGAAATATGTAGGAATTGATGACATCCAAGACGGATATAGTTTCTTGCAAGATATACAGGAAAACGTAGACAATTACAAATGGTACCACCAGTGCTGTACTGTTCAGTACCCTTTAGCTGTCTTCTTGGAAAGGATAACAAAAGAGCATTGAATGAACCTTGATCCTCTCCATGATTTAAGTCTGATTGTTTGGATTGCAGGAAGGCAAGTTCTGCTCCCAGAACTGAGCCTGCTGTAGTGGAGAGGTATGCACATTACTTCGGCAGCCATTGTGCAAGAGGTTACTTTTAAAAAGAATCCAGAAGAGTAGAATAAAAGTAGTCCTTTCACTTTTTTTTTTAATCCAGGATTTCATTCACCCAAGATGTGAGACACTGACTTGGAGTTTTTCCTCTGCTTCATTCCTGATGCTCCCTACTCAAGTGGATACCAGAATAGTGGGCCACAACAGATTCAGCCCAAGGAACACTCTCAGTGCCCTTCATACTGCACTGTGCATGGACAGAAACAGGTCACATAATGAAAGGGCTGTCAACCACTGCAATGGGCTGCTCAGGGAAGCAGTGGAGTCAATGTCCCCGAAGGTGTTCAAGAAATGGCTGAACATGGCACTTGGTGCTATGATTTCATTGACCAGGTGGTGTTCAGTCAAAGATTGGATTTGATGGTCTGGGAGGTCTTTTCCAAACTTCTATCATTCTGTGATTCTTTGCACTGATCCAGCCATAAAATTCTTGGCTACAGCTACGAAAGTAGCAACCTCATTCGTAAATACATATCACAACTATACACAGTAAGACCATGCAAATAGAAGAAAAATCACTTGCATGGGAGATTTTTCACCCCTTAGAAAATAACAATTGAAACCCGAGCGATACAAATAAAATTCAGTGAAAATTACCCTTTTCTCCCCTGCTTATGCTATCTTTTGCACGTACAAGCCACTTTTGTTGCTTTTACAAAATGGCAACATGTAATAGGCACCTCAAGAGTAATAAGTTAGAAAAGCTCCAGATGGCTTTTTGGATTTATTTGTTTAGGGTGTTTGCATGAAAGGTGGCCTTGGAAGAAAGTAAAATGGCTGTTCAAGGAGAGTAAAAAATGACCAAAGTTTTGCTGCTTCTAATTTATTTGATAGATTCACTCAGGCTCAACAACTACATTTCAGCAAGTCTCTGGTTTTTTCTTATTTTTATTTTTCTCATTCTCTGAGCTGCAGTGTCCACACTTACATTTGGCAAAATTTAACTATCAATGAAACACAGGTCCCTTCTGCATCTCCCCTACAGGCTGATTTACACAGACTTGATTTACCTGTATTTGCTTATAGTATTTCTTCTTTATTTGCATATCAACTATGTAGCTGGTGCAGTTTTGCCAAAATAGTTGGAAATCCCAATTTCCAAACCCAATTTTCATTTATAAGCACTTATTATTTCATTGTTATTTATAGCTAAATAAAATTTAAATAACCTGTTAAGCTTTCACATAAATGTAAAATTTTGGCAAGAAAGGCAAAGCAAAGCAAATCAAGACCAATTCTGAATTTTTTTTTGTTTTTGCAAACAGGTAATCCAAAGGGAATTATCTATTCTTAAAATAAGATTTGTTTCAAAAGAAAGATGCATACATCTTAATTCTGCATGTCAGTTAAATTATGAAAGCAGTGTTTGTCCAAAAATGTGGAATGATTGATGGTAACTGGTTAGTAACATGGAAAGAAATACAGTTTGAATTCTAAAGTATTTTCTTTAAAAACATTATTTTTTCAGAAAGCTTCCTGCTGCATGTGTGAGGATTGGTATACACATGCAAAGTCCTTATAAAGACAAGGTCTCTACATGACATTGCAGAGATCAATCTTAAGTAAAATGGTGCAGCATCAGACTTGGACAATTTATTTTTACAATATCCAAATATGAATTGTTCAAATGTGTTCTTGCTTGTTTTACAGTTTAGTCCTCAGAAAGATTAATAAGTAGTGTTCTTAACATAATTTTTTGAGGTTTCCTGTGGAAAAAAAAAAGAACTGAGGAAAGGAACTGGGAAAAGTGGAGTGATTCTAATACATAGTAAAAGAAACTAAAATATGAAAATAAATATTAAAATACTTCAGTACAGTACATTATTTTATATATTTGCCCCAAATAAGTCTAATTTTTAGTGTATCTGGTTGTTTGATTTTTTTTCTTTTCATTTCAGCTTTCTAAAAATTTGGATGTCAGAAGTTGCAAGGCTGTACAGTTAGAGACGATATTAAAGACCGGAAAATCCAAACAAAATATAACACAATACAGAGTTTCTAACGTTTAGGCTTCTGGGTCCCCATTTAGACTGAAATAATTTGCATCTGAAAGACACTGGGTGATCAAAAGAATTCCTGTTAGTATATCATGTAATAGTTTATTAATATTTTCATATCACAGAACCTCACTAACATGCCCAGAAGGAGGATAAACACAAAGATAGTATGAACATAAAGCTTCAACTCAAGCACCTTTTTAGGAACTTACACATAATGTTATGCACTCCACTTGCACAGATATACTGATTTTAAGAAATATTTAAATGCAGTTTGATGTTATTACACAAAGTAGTACAGGGTCATGCTCGAGTCCTTGGATTCTTATGATCCTGCTATATAAGAAGCATTATATACTTCTATAATTTTACCTCACAGATTTTTACACCATAACAAGAGCTACAAAACAGCAGTATGTATCTATGAGTGACAGCACTTACAGTGATTGTAAAAGCTATTAAAATGCAGGCAACCATAATTTCATAATGAAAAAACCAGGTCTGTATGGAGAAAGAACATTTTTCATCCCTAGTCTTTCACTTTATTGTCCTGGAGATTTTATACTGCATCTCCCTCTTCTAGTGATTGCTGGACTCTCTAAGAGAGTCCTGTAGGTCAAACTCAAGGTACTGTGCATAACAAAATCAATTTTCCAACGTTTTTGCTGCAGTTTAAGGAGGTATACTAAGTCTGCACATTTGATAAAATATAACTGATCAAACAGGTTTAAAAATGAGCATATTTGAGAACTGCATTGGTCTACCTATATGACAGAGGTATTCCTATGAATATTCCAGTCATTTTAATACCACCATTGCTAAACAAGAGTGTCCTTCATCCTGTCCATCTGATTGCACAAGTAAAACTGTTCCTTTAACTTACTTCTTTAGGACACTTTCTAGTATTTTTTTTCCTTTCTATATTTACATTTTTCCCCCCAAATTGTATTGTTAGGAAAGAAAATAAATGCTTTAATTGTTATGTTGTCGATCCTTCAGACTGATTATTTACATAGTTCTTCATGCACGGTGCTTGCTGTAGAGGAGCTCTGTGCTGCATCAAGTTGTTATAAACAGATGGGCTGGAAAAAAATGGACCACATTTTTCTGTGATGTAGCTACAGATAACATACATATATATACTTATCTGTACCAGAGTGTAAGCACGTACCTTTATACCCACGCAAAGATTTACTGGAAGTACTAAGGCAGTTGGAGAATCAAACCTCCTCCTTCCAAATGCAATAGGTATCAGGACCCTCATGTGTTGCTGCTGTGGAAGAAGCTGCTGTGTATCAGCAGATATCCTATGTTCTAGGCAGAGTTTTAGTCAGCTTTGTCTAAAATAATATACACTCTTCTTAGATCTATGAAAATAAAAGTTCACATAAATACCTGAGCCTTCCTTAAATACCCAGAAAGAAGAGGCATATTGCTGGGGAAGTTCCAATCCATGAGAGAACTCATGCAGCACAAACCTTTTTCTTCCTATGCAATTCCTAATGGAAATTCAGAGATGCAAATGCAACGAACACAATGAGGGAAAAAAAGATACAGGCATATAAGGCTTCTTTTCAGGCCTTTTACTTTACCAGATACATTTCCTCTTCTTCTATTATTCTGAGTAAGCAATAAATATATTGATATAGGCAACTAGCTAAAAGGCCCATCAGCCACTGAATGAAACTGAACTGTGGTCTGTAATATTTGTATATTCTTGTAACTGCAATTGCTAAATATATATCTCTACAGTTTCATATGACAATATCACAAATGTACCTAAGAGAAAAACAGACGAACTCTGATAAACTCTTCCAGCAACAGGAAGTGATTTTTAAATACATGTCCCTAAAATTCCAGTAAAACTCAAATACTATTTTGGAACAACCCACGTAAGTTTTCAATTAACATGAAACAGTTCCTAAACTGTGCATTTTACTACGTTAATCAAACTCAAATTTTAGCTACAACACAAATTCTTAATAAACAATACACAAACTAGAAGTTCTCTGTCATCTATAGATGGAATCTATTGATACAAAGAGCATTCTGTATATCTACTTTGATAAAAAGTCATTAATCTGAGTTCAGCAAAAGGCTAGACTGAAAAGCACAAGTACAGCCAGTATGCTGGAGGCAATGTTGGTGTGAAAATGCTAAGTGCCATGGTGTCTCACTGTCCAGAGCCCTTCCCAAAAAACAGAGCCCAAGGCTTCTGTAATTATCTGGCACAGCTGAAGTCTCTGCACTTACTGAGTGCAGATGAGTCTCTCTCCCCAGAAACTGATGAACCTTGAATTCCAAAATTATTTAGCTTTTTAGTGCCTCAGTGGACTAAATCTGGTTAGGAAACTTCAAGAATTGAAAGAAAAAACCCAAAGCTTCCTTCTATCTGAGCTGAATTCACACAGTAACTGAACTCTCAATAATTCCAATTAAATTTGACTTGTCCCAAGTTTTGAAGAGCAATTCTTTAACTTTGAACAAGTTTGTAAAAAAATAAAAAAATAATAAAAATTTTTTCCTTTGCAGTTTGTTGGAAAAGAGTAACAGGCTCACCTGATAATGTTGAGCCTGCAAACGCCTGTAGAGTTATTCTGTACCAATCTTGACTGTTCTCCATCAGAGGAATAACCAAGTGACAAGTTGTGACTGATCTAAGTGACAGCAGACATATATTTTTGATAACAGGCTCCTGAACAATCATATTGTTCAATGATCAAACAGTGCATTGTATGATGCAGACACACTTGGCTCTGTGGATAATATTGCATATATTTTTAATATAGGATCTTAAGAATACAACTGCATACACTATGAATATTTAAGGACCATATGCAGGCTGGATCATCAATTGAAAGATGCCCTTCACTTAGATCCCTATATAAGAAATATAAATATTTATTACATTGTACTTGTATTAACATCATTTATAATACTAAAACATGTACAGCTGCATCAGCATTTTCTTTTGTACGCTGTCTAGCACAGAAAATAATTTTCATCTGAAAACTTGGTAACTAATGTCAAGGAGAGAATTATTTCTGCCAAGTAAGGACAGCATGAGGGGATGACAGAAGAATTTATCCTCCAAAAAATATTTCTGCAACATTAATAAGTAGATGTAAGAGTTTTATATATGTTAATAGTGAAGTTTAGTCTGTTGAATAACTATGATTATGACAATCAAAACAATTCCATTCAAATTAAGAAAAAAAATATAATAAAGTCTGATTTACACCACATTGTCAATATGTGAGAAATTTATAGCAGTGATGAGTCTGAAAGCAGTATCCACTTTTATTGCTGCACTGCTCTCAGGACAGTTCTTCTGGTTTCATGAGGCAAACCTTATTTATTCAGACTAAGATCCTGAAGATCTAAACTTCAGTTTGCACAGGTAAGCAAAAAACTCTAGAACTGCAGGTCATCAGACACGGAAGATTTAGAGTTGACTGAGGATTCTGCTCTTAGAAAAACATTAAAAACCTGCCATTACTTTAACTCTGTATTTGGGTTACTAGATTTTTCCACAATAAGTATATTTATACTTTTCACGGACAATATTCTCCAAAATGTGAATTAATCCACTATACTTTCATCAGGCTGCCATTCACAGCATCCTTCTAAACCTCAACAGGGTCTTTCAGATAATATAAACATTATCCTGTTTATCGCTATTGTACTAAAATAAAAATTTGATTTTTCAAGTCACAGCAGATACAAGCTGAATAGAGCTCAGCTCCTTTCCTCAGTGCCTAGGCATAAATAGGTAATCAATCATATTTAATCAATATGTTGTTCAGCCATGCAGATTCCCATCTCTATAATTCCAGCTTTATTCAAATGATCTTTAGTCTCAGTACAGTCTTCATTGATTTTTTTTTCTCACCCAGAAAAGGCATAGAAAGAGATAAGCACTGCATCTTAAAACTTTGAAATACCGGTTTAGAAAAAAAAAAAGGAAAAGAAAGTAATTCCTGTTACCTATTATTATATCCAATATATTTCACTATTTTAAGGTTTGGAACAACCTTAAATGTCTTCTTATTGTCCAGCTCTCACTTTCATTGACAATGTCCTACTGTGATTATAGGAATGGGCTTCAAAAGTATCAATTGCTCACTTTAACATATTTATTAAAGAAGTAACACAGGACCAAACAGGCTATGAATAGGAAGTTTAGGTCTTTATACACCGTTTCCATCTACATCCAGGGAAGGCAGATAGAATGGATTTAAAAACACTAAGAATACCCATTTAAATTATTAAGCAAAGCCTCTGCAACTCCAATTTTGTGGATTGCAGTCACATGTAAATGTTGATTACTCTTTTTAAAATCTTAAAGGGTGACAAAATGCCTCTTATTATCAGTCTTTTCATTGTCTAGGTTGGCACTGAATAAGTATGAGCATAGCTGTTTCAGTTTGTTTGAAAACTATTGAAAAATGTAAATAACCATTGATCTTAGAAAAAACAGTTGAATGTGGCATTTGCTTTCATATTAAATAATTTGAAATGAGAGGAAGAAGAGCATGACATTAAAAGCACAATCTATCTTATTGTCTGGTTCTTTTTCAGTGACTTTGTATAAGCACTGCTCTCCACTTATTTCTGAAGATAACAACAATCTGCGTTTGGCTGGTTTGATCAGTGAAATGAGAGGCGAGAGAGAATATTTGCATTTAAAATTGCTCTTTAATCTGGCCGTCCTAGGAGCTGTACCAGCTTCACAGTGTTTTGACAGACCAGCCTATTTCTTGCAAACAAATCATATATTTGTTTGTAAAAGCAAGAAGCTCATCTAAATATTCATATTATGATGAGTGCCTTTCTGTGCAAAAGCTCTTTTTTATCCAAGACTAAAAATGCAAAAGGAGGTAAAATATAAAAGAAATGTGCATTTTAGTCCATAATATATTCTGTTTTGGGAATTCTTTCCATCTGGTGTAAGGGAACAAGTGATAAGTCACTTCAAAACTGACATCAGACCTCTTAGCAAGGCTCACCATAGCTTCTAAAAAAAGGTAAAGAAAAGTATCACTGGAGGGTTCATTACTAGCTTCTGATTCAGAAGGAAAAAATACTGATCCAGAGTCAAATGCCCTCCAAAACAGGATCAGAAAGCAACAGTGATTTTGGCTTAGATTTGGATTAAGCACCCTTCCAATATTTAGCTTTAATTTTGAGTGGAAAAGTCTGGATGCCCAGATCAAAGTAAATTGTGCTGAACATTGGCTTTGCCCAGTCAAGGTGCCTCCTCTCTGCAAGTGTGGAAGACCAGGCTGGATGGGCCTTTGAGCAACCTGGTCTAGAAAGGTGTCCCTGCCCGTGGCAGGGTGTTGGAACTAGATGATCTGTAAGGTCCCTTCAAAATCAAGCCATTCCATTATTCTATGATTCTATTGTTTATTGCCTCAACAGCAGCAGATCTACTCAAATATTCTTCACTTCAGTATAATCATGAATCTCAATCGGTAATGCCTATTGCCTGTTTCATAAATTGCCAACAAGATCTCAGCTTTTCCACAGAGCTGCTTTCCAGCAGGTTGGCCCCCAGCCTGTGCTGGTGCCTGGCATCCTTCCCCAGGTGCAGGACCCTGCATTTGCCTCTGTTGAGTTTCTGTGCATCTCTCCAGCCTATCCTGGTCCTTCTGAAGGGCTGCACAGCCCTTGGAATATCAGCCACTCCTCCCAGCTTTGTGTTGCCAGCAAACTTGCTGAGCAGGACTCTGTTCTTTCATCCAAGTCTCTGATGAACACCTTAAACAGTACTGGGCTCAATATTGAACCCTGGCAGGCACCATCAGTGACAGGTCAAACTGGACCCTGTGTCACTGATCACTACCCTCTGGGATCTGCCATTCAGCCAGTTCTCAATCCACCTCCCTGTCTACCCATGTGACTTTTCTATTGGGTTTGTGTGGCCAACTTTTGGTAACAGGGGGCTACAGGGGTGGCTTCTGTGAGAAGCTGCCAGAAGACTTCCCCATGTCCATCAGAGCCAAGGACAGCCAGCTTTGGGACAGAACCACCAGCGGCAAAGGCTGGGCCAACCAGCCTGTGATAGTAACCCCTCTGTAACCCCTTAAGAAGAAAAAAAAAAAAATAAAAAAAGCTGTATTGCTCAGATGTAATTGTGGCCAGAGAAGAGCAGGGTGAGAACACATGAGAGGAACAGCTCTGCAGACACCAAGGTCAATGCAGAGGGAGGGGCAGGAGGTGCTCCAGGTGTCAGAGCTGAGATTCCCCTGCAGCCAGGGCAGCCCATGGTGAGGCAGCTCTGCCCCTGCAGCCCATGGAGAATCACAGGGATACAGAGATTCACCTGCAGCCTGGGAAGGAGCCCCACACTGGGGAAGGTGGATGCCTGAGAGGAGGCTGTGACTCCAGTTATAGAGGAGCCCATGCTGGAGCAGGGTGTGCCTAAAGACTGCACCCTATGGAATAGTGACTCATGCTGGAGCAGTTTGTGGAGAACTGCTGCCATGGGATGGACATGTGGTAACTCCTTTCCCTTTGCATTTTCTAATGTCACTATCTCCTCTTTCTGTGGGTAAGAAGTTCCTCTAAGATTCTATCTAGACTACGCCCAATATAAACCAAGTTTCAAAGGCAAGTAAAAAAAAAAGGCATGAGGTGAGTGACTCCCCCTTTCCTGCTCCAGCTTTCTTTTCTGAAAGTTGTTCTAAATATTTTTTCCTCTGGCTAGGCCTGACATTCAAAATGTTGCACATGAATATATTCACCACAATGACAGGACTTTTCTTGAGAAACCTTCAGACACCTGCTTTTGTGAATTCTCAGAAAGGCCATAAGGAAACCTCAAAATATTTATATATTGGATAATCCAAACTTTTAAATGCTTATACAAACCAATTTGAACAGTTAGATGTTTCAAGGTCAAACAGTCAATACAACCTCTGATTAGCAGCGCTCAACAAATGGCTAAAGATTTTTTTTCAGGAAATGCTGTCTAAACATTTTTTTAAAATCTGCTGTAGCCATTCGATTCTATTTCTTGAATTCACATTCAGATCAACATTTAAGTGACTATATTTCATTAGAGCAAAGAAAAGTACAGAATATGGATACTTGCAATCAATGACAGTACATTCATGTGTACCACTAATCAAACCAATGGTGCTTGCAAATAGTAGGAAAAAAATGGTTTGAAATACTGTAATCCAAAATGAAAAATATAAACTCATAAGGAAATTCTAATACACTTGTGGGCTGCTTAGAAGCATAAAAAAAAAGGAAATTGGATAAATTATTCATTATAAATTAGTTTTTCAACTGTAGGATTAAGGGGAAATGAACAACAATTACACATGACATTTGCTGCAGGTCAATAAATAGAGCCACTTGCTTTTAATATCCAGCCAGATATCTGATTTATTATATGGTTCATTTGGGAAGAAAAACTGTGTTGATTACTTTCCACAAAAATAAAAATAATTTCCCTAAAACATAACTTACAGTATTGTATGCAGATATGTGACAGGGAACTTTTCCTTCTACCAGCACAGCATCAGAGCTCTAGTTATCACCTCAGTCCGTAAGGTACCAAAACTATTTAGATTGAACTTACAAACTTCTGTAAAATGACAAGAAATTTTCATTTCAAACTGGTGCATGATACCAATCTCATATGTGCCTAGATGTGGAATACAGATGTTGGAAGGACATAGGAGATGGAACAATCTCAAAAACATGTGAATTTTGACCTATAAGGCCGTACATTTTTTTGCTGTCATTTAAGAAGGGGAAAAAACCCACAAACAAATATGGGTTTTTTAATTGGACTAAGGTATTAAAAATTAAACTGACTCTTTTAATTGAGTATATATTTTGTGCTTCTGAGAATGTAGGCTTTTCAAAAATATGTGGAACTCGCTGATAATCCAGATGCCTCAATTTTTTTTCTCCTGCTTTCCATATATTTACGATCTAGAAAAAGTGCAAGAAATGCTCCCTAAAAGATATTTAATACCTTAGGACATTTACTAGTACTGTAAATGAAAAAAAACAAACTTCAATTATAATCTTAACATTACAAGAGTTCTGTATCTGCACAGAAAAGAAGGTCTCATACATTTTGATACCAACAGACAATAATGTACCGTCTGTCAATGGAATTTTGAAATTCCATGTCTTAGCAGGGCTTTTAACTCATTTAATAATGGAAACTGTCTTGAGGTAAATAATACAGAAGTATTTTTTGCTGCTGTTGCTCAGTTGTGATTCTTAGAATTAACAGAATGTACACCCCTGACTTGAAGTGGCTGTGATCTAGTCACTACATTACAAATACATATGGTTGAGTAAAGCTTTAATAACAAAGATTAATTTTTGTTTCATTTTCTTTTCTTCTGTTCTAGGAAGACTATTAATTGAATAAAAGAGCCTCTTTCCCCAGTGGTAGGATTAGGGAATAGATTGGATGTTCACCTTACTCTTGGACTTGCCATGGCTGGAAAAATTCAAACATTATATTTCATAGCATTTTCTCCTATACTTGGATAGCTGTTGTTATGGTGATTGTTCCAGGAGGAAACATTAATGAGGATGACTTGAGAGCTTTGATGTGTACAGCACAATTATTTTTAAAACCTCGTAAGAAAAGGTGACAGTTAGCACTGCTCCTGGCTAAAGATGCATCATTGTATCAGCCTTCCTGAAAACTACCTGAATTTCTATTTGTTATGTATCTGTAACACAGTGTTGAATGCAAAGATTTAATAAAAAGGATTTGGAACAAAAACACTCTTACAAAAGAAACTTAGAAATTTAGAAAATTGGTTACAGTAAAAACTAAGTATAAAACACAAGTTTTAGAAAATCCGTATTGCTCTTTTGTGTCACCCCAAGAGCTATCCAGCATGAGCTCTCACACCCAGAACTAAGCTGTGAACAAACCTACGAAGCCACATCACCCAGCACAGGCCTGCAGACACTCTGCATCACCTGGACTGTCCTTCACCTGCAGAGGAAAAGCGTTAGGGACAGCGGAGTTATCAGCCTGGGCTATTCCATCTCAGGAGGCCTTGATGCTCACTCCAGAGCTCGGCTCACACGGGAACAAAAGCATTTACTTACGTAGTCCTCGTAGGGCTCATGGGCAGGCGGCGGGGGCGGCCGGTAGCCCGGGACGGATGGGGCACCCCTGGCCCGAGGGGTGGGCACTCCTCTGGCCACCGGGGTCACCGGGGACCTAAAGCATT